>CANNZV010000455.1:76719-358779 GCA_947561585.1 Caprella mutica | reverse complement strand
CGGTATCAAACTATAACAAAAGATAATAGCAATCTAATTGCAAGGGACTGCAGAAGAGAAGGAAGAACAAAGAATGGATAGTAAGCAGAGCTGGGCGCGCGAACCCTTTTTTTAGGTTCCGAACCCGAATTTTGGGTTCCGAACCCAAATTTTGGGTTCCGAACCTCTGTACATCGAACCCAATTTTGAAAATTTCGGTCCGAACATTTATTCCGAACCGAACATTTTTACGCTAACCTCGGATTTTTTAGGTATATATTTTATATCTAAAAATTAAAACGAAAGTGAACTACATTCTACACATTTATTTTCGGCCCTATTACTAGATTATGCTTCCAAGGCTTTTAGGTCAACCTATATAAAGAAACAATTTATCAACAAGATATTAATTATTTATTATTAGAAATTATTATTAATATAATAAATTTATAATAATAGATATACTGTGACTTCACATGACTACATTATAGAGGAGTTGCACTGGTAGAACTCCTGTTTCATGAAATACAACTAATTTAGTGAATTTACTAAATAGAAATAAAAGATTCATAGAAAACTCACGAATATTTGTGGTAGACTAAACTAAATATGTTCACTATAGAGGTAAGTACGCTATACAGGATTTTACTATACAGCATGATTCACTATACAGGAGTTCACTATAAAGGAGTCCCACTGTACTTACTACTTAATAAGTTAGTAATGTTGAGTATGAGCATTAAGTATCTCTAAAGGTCCCCTCCAGTCTCCACTCTAATACGTAATTTAGGTTGTTATTCTTATTATTCTTCTGACCTCTGAATTTCATGCAAAGAAAATTTAAGACCAGCTCTGTCGTCATAACAATGCAAGGCAATGGATCCATATTAAAGTATCTAATTGAATAATTCTTAGGTTTTACTATTGGTTTTAAAATTTTCATTTATATTACAACATTTTTGATTAATCCGATCTAGAGAACTGATAATATCAAGGCATTTTGCATTTTGTTTGAATATGAAAGTACTAGATACCGTATTATGATATTCCTATACTCTATTTGCTTAACTTTTTCTTCAAATCAATATATTAGAAAGGTCAGACAGTGAAGATTACTGTGAATATTTCTCAAATTTATATATATTATAATACCTATATATAAATTATAATCAATTCGAATTTAAAGCGAAAAGCCGAATACTTGACTTAAATTTTTTGTTCAGCCTACCTACTTAGCCGTCAAAAGTTTGCTCATTTGAGTCATTTCAATATTTTTTCTTTCATTAATAAAAGCAAAAGAAAAAAAAATCATTCAAAATAAAAGTAATAAGCTAAGACAAGAAACGAATATTTATAAGATGTTATTGTACGAAGCTTGGTGTGCGCAATTATTTTCGCAAATATTTGATTTCTTTAAGCCGCTATAAGAGTTACAGTTAACTGATTATATTGAGATATTCACCCTTATGTACTCAAACACACTCTTGCATCTATAATGCCTGGAAAGAGATCCGATATATTCCTAATATCATTATAGATTTGAATAAATGCTCATAATATGAGTATCTTACAATTTATCACCTTCGTTTTTGTCTAATCGTATGTATTTATGCGAAAAATTAAAGAAATGAAAAAACAGTTTTAAAATCGGTCTTGAATTAAAGGTCCCCTCCAAGCAAATTTTTTTACTGCTTAATTCAACAAGGCTAATGTTTCTTAACATTTTACTGCAAACCCCATAAAATTTGATGGCATATTTTTAATTTTATATGCTTTCAAAGATTTTTATAATCCAAACTTTACAAAACCTACTTTACCTCCGACTTTCTAATTTTCAGTCTGAAGAAAAAGAATGTACATCATTTGGTTTGATTGTCAACTAGGTATTTTGTTTAATAAATCTATTCATTATTCGTTAAAGGTTTAAATTTGGATAAACTTATTATAGAAACGTTTATATACTTTTAGAAACAATTAATATCTTAAAAGAAGGCCAAAAACGCATTTTTTGCTTAAAAATCTAAAATTGAAATCAAAACAAAGAGTGTACAATCTTCTTTCTCAGCGTCAGGTTGGAGATTTGCTCAATTGTTGCTCACAGAGTATTATAAAACTTTAAAAGCAAATGATAAAATATATACTGAACCAAATTGTATGCGGTTTGCGGAATAATGATCGTAGACCTTAGTTCTATAACTTTATGTAATAAACTCTTTTTTTTACCGGAGCCTGGAGAGGACCTTTAAAAAAACTAAAAAATATTGCAAAACTTAATAATTCGAAAACTGAATTTAAAAATTATATATAAGATATAAAAAGGTGTTTTTGTTCCCCCATATTCTGGCATAGTTTTCTTTACGTGGAAATAAAATAAAATAAAATAAGAGTGGACTACTCATTCTTTTATAATATGGAGGAGAAGCCTACATAACTTTATGTGTACAGGATAAAGTTCTTTGTTAACCTGATTCAAAAAGGGATGACGCATTGTTAACTTTAAATCCTCCTTAACTTTTGTTTAGCTATTGAATAAACAACTAATAATTTCATTTGATTGCAGAAGAATAGGGTCAATTTATATTTGTACATTTTAGCTATCTAATATTTCAATTTTGACAGTGAAGTGGAAAATTATAAAATTGAAAAAAAATTAATAGAAAATTATCAAACTTACCGTTAATGTACCTGTCAGGATTGATTGGACTTCTCTAAATAGTTATACACAACATTTATTATCTTTTGATTTAATTTAAACTTATTCCACGTAGCTATGTTTTAACTTGCTTTGCAAGTCGTTCTTTAATTTTAATTTGCTTTGCATGTCGTTTTATTTTTTTAACTTGCTTTGTAAGTCGTTTTATTTTTTTAACTTGCTTTGCAAGTCGTTCTAATTTTTAACTTGCTTTCCAATTCGTGTTAATTTTTAACTTGCTTTGCAAGTCGTGTTAATTTTTAACTTGCTTTGCAAGTCGTTTTAATTTTTAACTTGCTTTGCAAGTCGTTTTAATTTTTTAACTTGCTTTGCAAGTAGTTTTAACATAAATTTTCACCTTATATAATTCTTATTCCAGAACAATCTATGAATTAACAAAAAATTACATTATGTTGAAAATGAAAGAATCTGATTCAGAGAGTGTAAAAAGGTAAAACAAAGATTCTGACTCGGACGAAAGGAAAAAGAAGTACAAGGGTCAATGGACGAAGAGTTCAAAACAAGAATCTAAAGCCCCTCCTGAAAAGTTGTGAAATTACATTAATAGGTAAATTAGCGAGAACATGGTGAAATTTAGAAGTAGTAGTTACTCTAGCTAACATAAATTGCGATTCTAGTACAGTAACCACCTTGAAGCAGAGGTTTCATCGAACTGTGGAAATTTAATAGCTACGTGGTTTGACTCTGGTGTGGTCACGGTACTTGAGTTGCTGCTAGTACCAGCTGTGGCTGTTGTTGTGTCATCTCCCGCCATTTTGCTGAGCGCAGCTGAGTTCACTGGGTACACTGAATGGGGTGTAGGTTATAAGCCCCCCCCCCCCCCGGTCAAGAGCCTCCCGGTCAAGAGCCTCCCGGTCATGAGCCCCACACTGAAATGTGCGTAGTTGACTGTAGTTCTCTCAAAGCTCCAAAATGGACGTCACTCGCGGAACCAAATATGGGTTAAAGGTTTAGTGCGAAGGTAAACCAATGTTTGAGAGTTCTTTTTAGTGATATTTATTTTAGGAGATTGCACAAGTTCCAGGGTTAGACCGTATGTCAGTCAAAAAAAGATAATAGAACACAGGATGAAATACAAAATTAACAGAAGACTGATTGGCACTATGTTGACGCTATGAAGGATTGAAATAACTGAGGAAGAAATGCTAAGAAGGTTCTATGAAAGAAACAGAGTGGAAAAGTCGCTAGAATATGTGTCTTGACTTGCAGCCTCATTTTGAGCTGTGTCACAAAACGTGCCAAATAAATAATTCAGGTAATTGAGGGTTGAAATCTGAAGGAAATGAAAACTTTCTATAAAGGTATTTATCATATGATACTCATTTTGCCACTGATAATTTACCCTACATTATACAGGGTGTGACAAAAGTCAGGTACTAATAAAAATTAATTATTAAAAAAATAAGAAAGATAGAATCGTTTGATTAATTGTAAACAGAAGAATAGATTTTAAAGTTTTTATATGAATGTAATATCTTTTAAATGTGTATCTTTAGCATCTATGTACAATTATTGCACATACGCATCCTTTCAACCACAATTCCATCACTTTTCTGAAAATATCAGTAGTAATTTTGCGGATTTCTTGAACAATGTTCGCTTTCAAATCTTCCAAATTCCGGGGCCTATTTATGTAAATTTTCTCCTTTAAATATCCCCATAAAAAGAAATCAGGAGATCTAGGAGCCTAAGGAACAGGATCAAAACGGGAGATCAATCGATTTGAAAGTAGTGTCTTAAGAAGTTCAAGTGATAATTTTGCTGTGTGTGCTGTGGCACCATCTTGTTGGAACCACATATCATTAAAATTCTTATCTTCGATATTCGGGATTAAACATTCTTGAATGCATTTTCGATATAATGATCCCTTGTTAGTCTGTTTTCCCGTTCCCATCCTCAAGGAAATATGGACCCATGATCTTCTTGCATGTTGTACCGCACCAGACAGTGACCTTTTGAGGATGAAGTGAGAGTTCAAAGATAATTTTCGGATTTTCATTACTCCAATATCTACAATTTGTTTGTTGACATAACCAGAGAGGTAAAAATGCGCCTCATCAGACATTATGAGGTGCGAAATTAAATCATCGTGTTCATCTGTAAGTTGCTAGAATTGTGTTGCCAAATCCAAGCATTTCTGATAGTCAGTTACTTCTAATTTATGAGCAAGTTGGATTTTGTATGGATGGAATTTCAACTGTATTAGAATACGACTCAATGATCTAACTGATAACCGAAGCTGGCTCGAACATTTCCTTAACGATGTCTTTGGGTATTCTTGAACATCATCCAGAACAGTTTGAATATAAACTTTAGATCGTGCTATTCTTAGTCTTCCACAACGTCTTTTGTCAAAAACTGTTCCACATTCCCGAAACAGATTTACTATGTTAACAATGCATTCTAGAAAAGGACGTTGAAAGTTCGCCACGTTGAAAGTTTGCACTGTGACAATAGATACATAAGCAGTAGGTAAGTTTCCATAATTCTTGTACGTTGTTCTTGCGTATATTTGTTCATCTTGAGAGAATTTAACAAGCTGTTTAGTCGGGTTGTTAGATAGGGGTATTATGCACCCCTCGGAATTCAAAATTTGATCGATGTCTTAATATTGTAAAAATATAGTAGAAAATGAAAAGCTATGTTAACAAGTCGGCAAAATGTCTCACGTACACCCAATACACAAATTAGTGTCGCTATTACCGAAAAATCTTTTTTTTTTTTGGTCTCTAGGACAACTGCCATGCGGACAACTGCCATGCGGATAACTGCCATAGTGGACAACTGCCATGCGACAAACTGCCATGCGGACAAGTTCCTTGCAAAATAACATATATTTTGGTAAATCGTAATGTGCTTGTTAACTTAACTTTTCATGGAATTAATTTCACGTGAAGTATATTATTATTTTAACCTAAAACTTTAATATAATAATCTTAATCGTACAGTTCGAAATTGTGAATGAAGTATAGTTCGAAATCGTGCAAATTAATATTGACGGTAGATTTAGAATTAAAAGTTGAAGTATATACTAAATTTAATTCCTAGTTAAATCATTTTATTTCACATTTAACCCATTTAGTAACCGTAATATTCAGATGGTTGACAAAAAGGATAACATCTATAGACGCATAACTTTCTTTTCAAACATTTCTAACTCAAAGAATAGTACAAACACATGCAAGCTTTACAGGTTAAAATTTTCAGTGAGTGTGATATTGCATCTTATTGTCTAATAATTTTTTGGGGTTAATTAATATTTTTCATTTGTAAGAACTCACTTTGCTGCTAGATTCAGGATTAGAAACAGAAGTAGTAGTTATCATTATAAAATAATTAAAAAATCTACAAAATTTTCTTTCTAATAACACTTTACTCGGTAACTTTTAAATTTGAATTGGTTTTACTATCGTTTCTTTGTTTCCAGTTCCCACTCATCAAAAATATTTCAAATATTTGAGAAGTCTCAGAATATCTGAATAATTATTGCAGAAATATGTTTTATTATATATGTTATTAAACTAATAACAAATCAAAATTTGAATTGACTCATATATGCCCAGCAGTGTTGCGTTAAAGCAACTCTTAAATAATAAGATGAACTGGAGATTTCAACCTGTAAAGCTCATGTTTGTACTCTTCTTTGAAAATTAAAATGTTTGAAAAGAAAGATTTACATTTACAAACTTTAACCTATTTGTCAGCCATTTGATTATTTAAAGAGTTAAATGTGGAAGAAAATGATTTCAACAAAGAAAGAAATTTAGTATTGCTTCAATATTAAGTTCTATATGTTTCTTCATTCACAATTTTGGACTAAGCAATTATTAACAGTTTTATTCTAAATTTTTAGGTTAAAATAATAATATACTTCACATTAAATTCTATCCATGAAAGGTTAAAGCTACAAGTGCATTAGAAATCAACCAAAATAAATTGCATGGCAGTTGTCCGCATGGCAGTTTGTTGCATGGCAGTTGTCCGCTATGGCAGTTGTCCGCATGGCAGTTGTCTGTATGGCAGTTTTCCGTACACCTTTTTTTTGCTATATCTGCGTCAATAATGATGGAAACTGAACAAATAAGGTGTCTACACCCATGTTATGAGGGGAAGAGATTATGAAAATAACATTAATAAAGCGACTACTCAACTCATTGTCATATTATTGTGCAAACATTGTCAAAAGAAAAAAATAGTATGATTTTAGCTATATTGTTGCGGGATAATTGGGGGAAGTTGAGGGTTTGTTAGTGAACATTTCAGCGATTAATTTCTACAATAATGTATTATCTCTAGGATATGTTGGTAGATAATAATAAAAATAGGTACCTGTTAACATTAATAGTAGTGGCGGAACCCTGAGAGGAGCAGAGACCACGTAGCCACTAACCCAATCCAGCTACATGTGTATTCATATCATAAACTTGGGCGCTGAATAACCCCCAACGTCGCAATACTCGGACACCAATAGTACTCAGGGGCCAAAGATATACTCATCAAAGGTATAATCGCAGTGGCCCGCTCGATGACACCAGGACCGCTCAGTGCAGTCGATAAGACGATGGAAGAAACGTTTATGCGTTCCTGAAAAACGTCTGGTAATTATTTATTATAGATAATGGATTAATGGCATTAATATATGTTGTTCTATCCAACCGCTTCAGAAAAGTAGAAAAAGTATGTTCATGTACATGTAGAATATACTTGCTTCGTTCGCTCAGGTGGCTTCGCTGGCTTATACAGTCAGTTCGGGGCGTACCAGAAGTAAAGTCGCTCAACCTCCGAACGGGCCCAATTCTATGAAAAGACCCTCGAAATGGTGGACATTATTAACGATTCAGACTCCCCTAGGGCTGGGAGACACCGTGAGTTAAAGAAGGCCGAGATCAAGAAGGGTGAGGTGGCAGTACAACGGGTACTTACTGTGTAAGTAACTTCACAAATCCGTTCAGCGTCGTCGATCATGGGAAGCTGTACTCCATATCGTCAGGTGGTCCTGTGCCAATCGACATCGAGAAAGATGTGCTGCAATCAGAATCTGTGGGCAAGGCCGGTAAAGTTGACTTCATTAAACGACTATAGAGTGGAGAAGCAGGAAGTTTCTTCGACCCAATCAAGAGAAAGAAAGTCAAGACAATGGAGGCTTCCAACAAGAAAGTCACCACATTCTCATCCTCAAAGGGAAAGGTAACCAGGTATTCCAGTTCAAGGAATTTGTCTTAAAATATATTGCTATACAAAAAAGACTGTATAGTGTATAGACATGATTATCGATTACTTACTTATTACTGCAGCTCATTCAGTACCAGGTACAAAGCAATATCGCTTTTCTGCTCCTTGTCAAGTCACAGAAACAAGAAGAACCATTGGATCTCGATGAACTCATGACATGCAGTTTAATGCCTGTGCCCCCCTTGGGACACCAGATGGGTTTTTTCTCAAATACCATCAAAGCTACCATACAACACCATCTGCTAGAATCGTGCGCGGACAAAATGCCTAGCGGACGAAATGCCTAACGGACCAAATGCCTAACGTACAAAATGCCTAACGGACAAAATGCCTAAAATGCATTTATACTTATTTCAAAAATTTAAGTTGTGGACCAAAAAAATTTAAAATAAGTTAGACCAAGTGGAAACGAAAAGTTTTGTGTCAGAGATAGTTTATTAAATCACTTTCACATTGAATATGAACATTTGTAACTCAGAGTGCTTAGTGTAAACACCCTCTTATTTCATTTCACTGTGTTTGTGATTTATCACTAAAGTGTTTGCTCTATTTATCAAATCGCTCTAAAAAAATAATCTTCATACATCTTGCCATTTTTATTGAATATCTATAATCATCTTCTTCTACTTTCCTTTTTTTAAAGATATCTATAATCAGCTTATTCTATTTTCATTTTTTTTATTATTGTTTATTCTTTTAGATAGCTATAATTATCTCCAATCTATAGTGATGTTGATAGTTGCTTTTGAAGTTCTAAAGCAAGTTAAGTAATTACAATGTTTATATAAGTTAGTACTGACAAGCAATTAACTACTCGGCTTATAAAAAATGCCGCCGATATTTGTTTTATTCAACTACCTTTATAGTATTAGAAGTTCCGATGGAAAAAAAATCTGCATTCTTTATGAGATGTAGTAACTGGGACGTAGTATACATTTTTTTCTTATGTTTTACAGAAATTAAAAGAAAATATTATTTGATGTTCAATTGTGATAAGTTATATTACAGTATAATGTATTCTGTTCTTTATTTTCCAATAATCAACTCATTACAGATATCACTTCAATGTTTTCTATTCTGCCCTTTTATTTAAATATGGAGTTCACTTGGCAACATTCTTTTACGTCATTATTTTACAATTTCCATTTTCTTTATTCATATATTTTGTACATTATTCATTTTCTCCGTTAGGCATTTTGTCCTTTAGGCATTTTGACCTATAGGCATTCTGTCCGTTAGGCACTTTGTCTGTAGGCATTTTGTCTGTAGGCATTTTGTCCGTAGGCATTCTGTCCTAGTACCGCTAGAAGAGACCACTCCCGAAAATATCCCATACCCAAAAGGACGCCCTATTCATCCAGAACGGCATGGCACTTATTCATATTCTTTTTAACCTTCCTCTGACCTTTGGAGAGATATGCCTATAAGTTCTCGACCACATAGTGGCCAAGAAGAATTTCTTGCTCTCCACCGATAATTATCATCTGGAATCTATCAAAGCCCAGGAGAGGTTGAGGCGTGGTAGCTCAGAGAAGATCATTCTGGTTGGACCAGCGACCAGGAAACCGGACGACTTCAAAATGTTTCTTGTTAATGATGATAATAAGAAGCAGCTCTGCCAGCTGATGCTACGTGTGTGGAGTGGTCAAACGATAGCTTCAAGACTGGCGAGAACCAAGATGTCAGTGCTTATCGTGGAGGTGAAAGCACATTGATTTCTTTCATCGAACAGCGAGGTAAGTTTGAATGTCCATATTATTATTTTTATTATTAGTATCTTGCAATACCATATATGTGTATAATTCATGCAAATGTAATGTCATTCATAATATGGACACTGTTCCAGGTCACGGTATGTGAGATCCCAACAATCTACGGTAACCAGGAGGAGAAGGATACCAGAGTGGTATTGTACCTTCATTATGCCGTGTCCCTTGGGTATAAAAGTGTTGTGTACGAGTGTCACTCGTACTATACTCACACTATCTACCTGACTGTATACCTTGATACAGGAGGAAAACATCAGCAGCTAATCAACCTCTCGGATCTAGCAGAATCCTTGGGAATAAATTACTGTTCCACGCTTCTCAGGTTCTATGAGTTCAGTGGTGAAGACTGCACTAGTGCATTCAAAATGAAAAGGAAGATGGGGCCACTGAAGAAATTGGAGAAAATTCAAGGTTCCACAACGCGTTCGGGCAACTCGAGGGTTGTAGGAGGAGTTGTAACAGTTCACCTGTCTAAAGTATGGACAGAGTTGCCAGTAGTCAGTAAACGTCGTCCGTACCATACTATTGCGCAAGATGGTTGGAGAGGATGAGAAACTAAGTGTCAAGTCTAAGGTGAACTTAAGTCGATCGTCTCCCTCCTGGTCGCTCTTTTCTGAAATTACCATCGTGCAGCATTATACAAACGTGCGCATGAACCCATTATGGAGAATCCAAAACCTTACGATGAAGAATAGGGATGGATGAAGAGACCGCTGTGGTCATACGGTGAAGTAATACCACACTCGCTGGTTGATCTCCTGGATACCGATGACACTGAAGTTTATGAGCCAGAGGATGAGGGAACAGATGATGAGGAAGAGTTTTAGCTTTAACAAATTCATTGAAAGTGATGTAGAGTGATATTTGATAGTACTTTTGTTCGTTGTGCCTTCACTTTCATCATGTACATTATAATTCTCTTAATATTGTTATAATGATATTTAAAGGGAATCGAAATTATTGTATAATACACATTTGAAATAAACACATACAATGTAAAACATTATTTAGCCTAAGATAGCTAAATTAAAATACCACAATTATTTTATTGTCTGAAAATAGAGCTAAATAATTTATATAAACGGCGAATGTATTTTAAATGCTAATTCGTCAAATACTCAATTAGTTACTGCCGAAATGGTATTTAATGTTATTTTTATAATCTCTTCCCTTCATAACATTGGTGTATACTTATATTTGTTCAGTTACCATCATTATTGACGGAGATATAGAAAAAAAACAGATTTTTCGGCAATAGCGACACTAATTTGTGTATTAGGTGTACATGGGAAATTTTGCCGACTTGTTAACATAGCTTATCATTCTCGATGCATTTTTTACAATATAAAGACATCGATCAAATTTTGAATTCCGTAGGGTGCATAATACCCCTATCTATCTACTAGACTAGTTTAAAATTGCATATAACCGTCAATATCACAATCACAGCTGAATCATAGGTACGGGAAAAAAATATAAAATTTCCTCTTTCTTTTGAAATTTATCTAACAGTTCTATCTTTCTTAGTTTTTGCATAATTAAGTTTTAAGAGTGATACCTGACTTTTGTCACACCCTCTATATATGGTATTCAAAATATTAACCACTTAAGCATTTTTCATTGTTCAATGAATTTTATTATTAAATTAGAAAATTGTATATAATTCATCCCAATACCGACTCTCATTATGGCGTCCAAGCAAAAATCTAATAATGGTCGAAGCCATTATCCTCCTTCATTGAGGATAAAATTAAATAAGTATTATAATATTTGAAGAAAAATGAGAATCTTCACTAACTATTCCAGAAAAATCTAGGCTTTAAGCGTCTTACGATAGTTAGGATTATAAGAAATAAAGATGAATTTTAAAATTTAACAATTGCAAGTACTTACCTACTTCTACTTTCAGGCTTCTGCAATAGATAGCTAATCGAGGCGTCGATTTAATTGTATAGATGGAAAGAGAGCTATAAAAATGAATGACTAGTCAAGATTAGCAGCATATTCCTATCAGCAGAGCTGGGCGTTCCGTAAGAATGTTCGCGAACCTTTATTCGCGAACCGGTTCGGACTGGAAAATGGGTTCGGACATTCGGATTCGGAACCTCTTCAAAAACGGTTCGGACTTCAGTGTTCGGAACGTCTTTTTCGCAAGTCCGAACCTCCGTTCCCGGGGAAAACTGACTTGTTCATTTAATTATTTTACGTTCTGAACATGTACCGTACCTCTCGGCTACTATTATATACCTAGGTTTCTGCTTAACACTGAAGCGAAGAACATGCGTCTTTCTCCGCTCTTCTTCCATTACGTTATTCATCCTTTCTTGAATAGCGGTAAGTTTTATAATAATCTTAACAAGTTAATTCTTTAATAACGGATTATGTTCCCTCAAATCTCAATTAAAATTGCTTGAAACATGTAGAACTATAGGTAAGGTTATAAACGTATATATTAGGTAACATTACATAACACCCTACCCTAGTACCTTACCTTAGCCGTTGGCTAACCAGTCCTCATGGAAAAATAATAATAACTTAAATTCAAGACCGATTTTTAAGCTGTCTTTTCAATCGTTTAATTTTTCGCATAAATACATACGATTAGACAAAAACGAAGGTGATAAATGGTAATATACTCATATTATGAGCATTAATTCAAATCTATAATAATATTAGGAATATATCAGAGATCTTTCCAGGCATTAGATGCAAGAGTGCTTTTCAGTACATAATTAAGGGTGAATATTTCATTATAATCAGTTAACTGTAACTCTTATAGCGGCTTAGCGAGATCAAATATGTGCGAGAATAATTGCGCACACCAAGCTTCGTACAATAACATCTTATAAATATTTGTTTCTTGTCTTAGCTTGTTACTTTTATTTTGAATGATAATTTTTTCTTTTGCTTTTACTAATGTAATAATGTATAAGTAAATATCAAATGAAGGTTTTTAAAAGAGAATATATTGAAATGACTCAAATAAGCAAATTTTTGACGGGTAAGTAGGTTGGCTGAACAGATAATTTAAGATCAAGTATTCGGCTATTCGCTTTAAAATTGAATTGATTATAATTCATATATAGGTATTATAATATTATATGTATATAAGTTTTAATATAACTTAGAGAAATATTCACAATAATCTTCACTGTTTGACCTTTCTAATATATTGAATAAAAGAAAAAGTTAAGTAAATAGAGTATTGGAATACCGTATAACGTATTGTATCTATAGTACTTTCATATTCAAACAAATTGCAAAAACGTTTTATATCATCAGTTTTCTAGATCGGATTAATCAAAAATGTTGTAATATAAATGAAAATTTGAAAACTAATAGTAAAAACTTAAAAATTATTTAATTAGATAATTGGATACTTCAATATGGATACATTGTCTTGCATTGTTATGACGACAGAGTTGGTCTTAATTTTTCTTTGCATGAAATTCGGAGGTCAGAAGAAAATTCAGAATAACAACTTAAACTGCGTATTGGAGTGGAGACTGGAGGGGAACTTTAAATATACTTAATGCTCATTCAGTCATACTCAATGTTACTAACTTATTAAGTATAGTAAGTACAGTGGAACTCCCTTATAGTGAATCACGCTGAATAGTAAAATCCGGTATAGGTATAGCGAACTTACCTCTATAGTGAACATATTTAGGTTAGTCTACACAAATATTCGTAAGTTTTCTATGAATCTCTTATTCCTATTTAGTATATTCTTTAAATTTGTTGTATTTCATGAAATAGCAGTTCTACCAGTGCAAATCCTCTATAATGTAGTCATATGAAGTCACAGTATAATTATTATTATAAATTTATTATATTAACCCTAATGAATTTGACGTATGTTTTATAGGCATATCTTTTTTAAATTACTTTATATATTTCATGTCATTTTTTAAATTTACTGGCCTTTCTTGACTTTGTTCCTACATAAATACCAACTATATTTTTTAATTCAAAAGTGAAATATTTACGTATCGACGTAAATCAGAGTAAATTATGGAATTAATTGTACCTTAGTAACGTGTGGCAACGTAGAAAAACAGATTGGTTACCCAATACGCAAGAATGTGTCCACGTTTTATGTAGTAGAGACAAATGCGCGAGCTATGATTGGTTCACACTCCATCCAATAAACAGTTCAGCTCACCCAGTTGCCAATCTCTTATATACCCATGTATTTATTTCTCCTTATATATTCAATATTTTTACTTGAAATTTGGTACACATTAGTTTAGTACAAAAACTGACAACTTGTAAAAATACAGTAACGTAGGTTTATAAATAAGACATGTGTTTTTTTTAACATAGAGTGAAACCTTCTCGTTGTAACTTGTTTCTGACAAATAGTTAGTATCTTGTTGAAAAACTTTATTTTTATATAGGTTGCCCTAATTGCCTAAAAATCAGGTTAAGACATGTGTTTTTTTAACATAGAGTGAAACCTTCTCGTTGTAACTTGTTTCTGACAAATAGTTAGTATCTTGTTGAAAAAACTGTTTTTTTATATAGGTTGCCCTAATTGCCTAAAAATCAGAGGTTCGGACTAAATGTTTGGTTCGGAACAAATGTTCGGACCAACTTTTCCAAATTGGGTTCGCTATACGGAGGTTCGGAACCCAAAATCGACGAAGATTCGGGTTCGGATTCGGAACCTAAAAAAAGGTTCGCGCGCCCAGCTCTGCCTATCAGTATTAGTATATTGTAACAAATAACTGTTGCTATATTTGTTCAAATGAAATCAGTGCATTGCACTTTTCAGAAGGTATTAATCAGACATTCGTTGTAAGCCTTGTTTGGCCTAATAGGTTTAAGGTTAGAGCAAACTTGCACAACATAAATTTGCAAGGTGCCACTGAGAGAAATAATTTTTGGTCATCAAACAACACACAGTAGTTTAACTCATTGTGGGTTAATAATTATAGGTTAAAATCGTTAATTCTTGTTATGTGCTAGGTGTAGATGAACTACAGCATGTGGTTCAATTCTCTAGTCAGTATAAACGCACAAAATGTAGGTAAAATTTATATTCATCTATGTCAGTTCACCTTACCTACAATACAAATCAAAATTGAACTTGCATGTGGGTAAATTATTTTCCTTTGTCAGTATATATAACCGTCGTCTATGTAGTTAGAGCATTACTATGAAATTATTAATCACATGTATGTAAATTTAATGTAAATGAGGCGGGAAACTGGAGTGGCGCGTCAGTTTCAGTGAAATATCAAAGAAGGTAGGTGTGTAATTTGGTAGTTACCTTAATTTAATTTCAGCTATGTCCACTTGTCCAGTGCTTAAATTTATAGTAATAGCTATATAAATCAGAACATAAAATAGGCTAGAATAGTTTTCTGTGATCAATTCATTCAGAAAAATAGAAAATCAGCCAACCTATTTATAATTGGAAAAGGTCCAAGGCAGAATCTCCAATACCTTGCAGCATAGCCTTTAGGCAGCTGACTATAATCTTTAGTTTGCTCTAGCCTCTACTTCTAGGGTGCTTGTATGTAATGTAATCCTAATTACAATATAATATATTGGTGTAAACTTTTTGAAGCCTCTGTCAGACTGTCTGCCACAGTGTCACTCTTAATTTCTGAATCTCTGCCCTTGCCAGATTGCAGAAACTGGTAAAGTGCTTTCCAAGAAATCCTCTATGTTTTCCTTCTCTTCTAAGAAAAATACATGTATATAAGAGAAGAAATCAATAACTGTTTGCACAGATAATGTTAAAATACAGACTGATGTCCAAGTAAAATTATGTGGTCCATGAACTCTCCAATTTTTTCACCAGTTCTCCCAGATTGTATTTGATGGTAAACTTGGTTGTTTTTTCTTTTCTCATAAATTAATATTCTTTATATATCACTATTTTGCCTTTAATATTGTGAGGGAAAATTGCTAAATCAATAATGTTAGTCAGTTACCTAGTGCATGGAAGACTAGCCAATTGAATTAATTTGTTTGCTGGCTTTTTCAAGTTTTTTTTAAAGTGAGAGTACCTAGTTCTGTGCACCACTTACAGACTAATAATTATCTTCTAAATTTCATAACTATCTCTGATGACTTGATTGTTCTGTTGGCAGTCTGCAGAATATGGAATATTTTTTTATCCTTTTCTGTGAAAATTATCTTTAGGTTTCTTTTACTTTTATTTCAATGAGAAGTTGAGAACAATAGTCAAAATAAAAAATTTTGAGATCAGTTTCTATGGACTTTTATATAATTATGATGATCAGTTAATGGAATTTTTAAAATCCAGTGCATGTATTACATTCAACTGTTACCTGTATGCCAAATAGATTTTTAAATAGTGTATTCTTTGAACACCAGACTACTGAAACTGGTAAATTGTTCTAGAATTCTCTGTTTTGCATTCTGTTTTCAACAAAATAAATTTAAATTGAAGTAAATAAGTATTCTTGCACAGAAAATATTTAAAAAAATAATATTCAGCAGATTTGATCTGAGATAGTTACTTTCTGGGTCTTGGTAACAATTTAATTAATTGGGACCGAAATGCTCTCTGAAATCAACCTAAATTTCAGAATCTCCCACTACTTCTATAGAATTTTAACTTTTTATAGATACCATGACTTTCATATGGCTCTTTTTCAGAGTAATATGATATAAATTTTTGGTAACAGTAGCTACAAAGTGATTGAAATTCAGTAGCAAGTAGCTACTACTTCTTTACATTTAATTCTATGTTGTCATCAATAGCTGCATGATAGCTAATTGATTATTTTTTTCATTCAATTATATTCATTCTCCGCTTTCAAATTTATTACACTTAATTCTAATTTAGAGAATTCCATTGGATAAAGGAAATATGTTCTTGCTGTTATTTAATCTAAGACTGTTTATATCTCTTGCAGATGATTATTTTAACAATTAAGTCAATTATCATTATATTCATTGTGAATTTTAGTTTTTTTTTGCTGATCATTGCTACATAGCTAGTCAGTAATTAGCCTTAATCTCTCAATAATTGTACTTAACTATTCTCAACAATTTCCTAATTCCATATTTTTTGCAGACACCAGAGACATTCTAATGAAGACTTTTGGGGTGGCTTGCCTACTTTTGCTAACATCATCACAACAACGAGAGATTGAGGCCCACCACTGCTGATGTTGGTGTTAACTTTTAGAGGTAATTTTCTGTAAGTTTTACCTATTTATTTGACTTCTAGCTAACTATGAATGGGAAGATCTTCATTAATTGATACTTTGTAATTTTCTTTTCAGTCATATGGCTAACTATTGAAGAGGATAGCTTGGCTAGAGAAGTAATCTTCCTACTTAGTCTCATTCCAGCCACCCATCTTCAAAGTCTTCTGAAGTTGATCCATATTATGTTTCCTCTGATGACATTATGTTTCGGGTGCCAACACTTTTTGAAGGCGATTGATGTAGCATTTTAAACTATTCCAAGTTTTGAATTTGCAATATTGCAAGGAGTGCTGAAACATTTTTTTACTTTACTGTGAACATCATTGTATGATATTCTTTCAATGTTATGATATGAAAGCTCCATGCGTCACTGATTTGGTGAGTCGCTTTGAGAAATGGCTAGCTGTGAACAATTCAGTTCATGAACTACTAAATGACTTTTTATTTGTTTGGGTACTTTAATCTTGGAGCTACAAGGAAGCTTTATTTGGGCCTTTTTAAACATAACTATATATAACTTCTTCTTTAATCCTCGAGTTATAATCTAGTTGCAGTTTCTCCTTTGATGGTGTGATCTCAAATTTAGTACTCTATTAAATGAGTTAATAGAATTGTTATATTTCTTGAATATTTTATTCATGTTTAATAATACATAAATTGGTAACTTCTTCAATTTTTCTAGCTTCTGAGAAACTATTATAATTTTCTTCTTACTAATGTTTACCAAGTAATGTGTGTTTCTGAAATTGTTCATTTTATATTAATTGTAATTTATTAATTTTGAGTTTTATTACAGTTATTTGATAAATATGGAAAGATTTGCTCAATATCCAATTCAATTATTTATATTGTATCTATTTTAACTAACTTAACAGAAGTATTATCACTCTTTATTTATTAGTTAATCTTCATGCTGTATTATATATGAATTCTTATGAATTTGATTACTACATTATTTTGTAATTGAGTGTAGCTAAAATAAAATGCAAGTAGGTAAAATTGCTTAGCGACTGTAGTTTGAAGGATTAGTTTATCAATTAAATATTCTTTTACACGAGGTTTGAATTGCATGCATGTTGGTAAAATAGACAGCCAGCTGTAGTTTAATTAATAAGCATGTAGGTAATGTTTAACCACAGCCGTGGTTTGAATTGCATGTATGTAAGTAAAATAGACATTCAGCTGTAGTTAGAATGATGATGGATGTAGGTAAGATGAAGTACATGCATGTAGGTAAAATTACATTATAAATTCATGATGTTTGATCCAAACCACAGCTGTGGTATGGTTTAAAAACGACCAACATTGTGGTTTGTATGAAACTATTAGTCTATTTATAGGTTCGGTTAAGTACACTTTTCTTTCAGTGGAGGCTGCGGATGGAGATACGAATGCTGCAAGTGAATTCCTAATCAAATTTACCGAATTATTACAATATTGTCTATATACGTCCCGACATATTTCCAATGTGGATATAACTGTTTTCTATTGGATAAAGATGCCCAGAGAGAACCTTTATAGAAAAAAGAGCCCCCGGTCATAATATAGCGAAATATAGGTTGCCATTGTTTCTTGGAGGCAACGTAGCCGGCGATTACAAGTTGAAACCTATGGTGATTTAACGATCACAAAACCCCTTCAGCTTTAAAAGACTTAAAATAAAGTCATCACTGCCAGTTATTTGGAAAGCTAATACGAAGGCATGGATGACGATGGTTTTGTTCCAGTAGTGGTTTCTAACTAAATTTGTCACTGAAGTAGAGCGTTTTGTTTTGAAATTATTCAACTATAACAAATGAATGTTTTGCCCATGCATGTGTTGGATACTTTTCTCAACTATTGTAGAAATGAATAAGTGAAAAAATATAATCTAGCTAGGAATTATGAAAAATATAAAGGCCAAAAGAAGGAGTAGGAATGATGCAAGGATTCCAAAGATACACTTGGAATGGAAAAAAAGGCAAGAGAAGGTCTGGGGATAGATAGTATAAAAAGATTAACTGGGAATAGATATCAAATAAACTAACTGGTATGATATGAATATTATAATTTATATAATTTATTATAACTATATAATCAATAAGAATACATAAAAAAGAGGAATTTAAAATAATACAAAATTATGAAGTTAATTCGCTAGGTTTAAATATTTATTAAAATTTGATGAATTAAAGTCTGGAGTTCCATAGCAGTTATGTCCAGTTGTGTTTGTAACATTCTCTAAAACTAGAGATCTATTATCACAACTAAGCTTCATCAGTCTTGAATTTGATTGGTACATTCCAGAAGTATCGAAAGTAATTTTTGAATCGTGATATAATTTACGCCGTTTAGTTCCAGAGATTTCGTGACTTTCTGTTCTTGAATCTTCTGGTACTGATGACAAAAAGGTTTGAATCTCTGTTGTTTCTGGAACTTTTGATTCAGGAGCTTTTTCGTATTTAGGCAGAATATTATTTTCAGCCTTCCTAACGTATCTGACTATGTATGGCTTGCCATTAAGACACTTATCCTTTGGTAGTACGTAACTAACCTCTCCTTTTGCTAGGGGACTTATTACTGGCCCTTTATTCATTTTCTGCCGGTTCTTGTTCTTAGATCTTTGAAAACTGGGATTTTCTTTCTTTTGTTTAGCTTTACTGTTGATGACATTCATGATAGGTTTGCTGAGTAGGATATATAATCTATTACTAAATGTGCATTCTGTAGCATGAGAATCACACTCACATCTTAAGTCTGAACTTTGTTTCTTCTTCCAATTCTTCAAGAAGTTTTTGAATGGAATTTTTCTCCTACTCCGCTTCTGATATTTTTCAACAAAATGATCAGCTGCTATTAAAGGCACACGGGAGTAATATTTGTTATCTTCCTTCATCTTATTATATTTAGCACTCCACGAAAGGTTAATTTCTGTCAAGTCGCTCACAGTTTTCAGAGATTTCGTATTTCTTATATATATATTCTTTTCATTTGTACGCAGGTTCCAGTAACCGCGAGATTCCTCGTCAGGGTTTACTACTAAGTCATGTTGTAGACAATCTGCGTTTCTCGTAGACCTGAAACAATCATTTCATTATTGTCAATAATACTTGTGAAATATTAACAAATAGTTTTAAAATCACTAAATATTTTTTAAAGTTTCAACTGTACGAAAATAGAGTATTATCACATTAGTATTTAATGCCCCGAACACACTAGGCACTAAAAAGTGAATGATCACGCAACACACACTAAAAACTGGCTGATTTAGTGCCAACTCAAGCAACTTTATGTGTCCAAGAGAGTATTAAGAGTTGGCATTTTTTTGAGTTTGATGCTACAACTTTCAGAAGCAATCTAACAGCTCATTGGGTTTCACCTCGATTTTCCTTGTTTGTGGCTAATAAAAACGGTCTTTTATAATAAAACAAGGGGAAGGAAGCTCACAAAAATATTTAAATCTATCATTGATTAATTTAAATAATGCAAATAAAGAGGTAAAAAATAAATTATTGTTTTACTGAATCAGTTTAATGAAAACAAGGAAAACAAATGAAATGAAAACAAATTCCTCAAATTTGGTACCTACTCACGTATTTAATATTCTTCATTACTACCTATTTTTCTACTTCTTACTCAAAGAAATTAAAAGTTTTAAATCTCTCATTTTTGAAATTACAACAATATTCTCAGTATATAGTGCAGCATCTCTTCATGCCTAGTTTGTACACATTGCACACTTTTAATGTCCAGCCATAGACTGATGTCCCGCATCTAGTAATTTTCAGTGCCTAGTGTGTACAGGCGTAATATTAATTTATTAGGGGGTTTAACGTCTGCTTCGGAACCAAAGGCCATATCGCTGACGTCTAAAGGAAATTAAATACAAGGGACTTGAAGAAGCAGTCAGAGAGGAAAGTGGCTCCATGAACAAAGTCACTTACCACCTTCGGTGACAATGCTCATGGATGCAGAAAAGCTACTCCGAGAATACAGTCACTTACAAAGGAATGTGACGAAACGGGACACAAGCACCGGTGGCTGCACTCACGGATGAAAAAGGAAAATGAAAAGGTGATAGTAAATGAAGCCTACGAGCCTACCAAACACAAAATTCTAAGACCTCGTAGTTGAAGAGCATAACCCTAGCGCTATCCTCTAAAACTGCAAGTAGCGTTAAAAAAAATGATAAACACAGTTCGGGGCCCAAGGGACGCCACCCCCCTTCTCTTCCATTCAACACAGACAGATTCAGGATAGAGCCCCTGGGTGCTACAGGCGTAATAGTATTTATCTTAGTAAATTAATTAATTAAATCTGGTCTCATAAGAGTAAACGGTTATTAAGTTAAATCATACAACATTTATTTCCTCCTTTGTTATCTGGTAATAAAAATGGCTAAATTCCTACATTATCTAGGAAAGTAGTATCTACCAGTTTCTTAGTTAAAACTGATTCTATATCAGCTTCCAAATTATAGACAGCCTTCTATAAATTACTAAAACTTTCCTAGTTAATAACAGCCTTGTATACATTGCCGTATACAAGTTACGACACGATACTATATCTTTCGAAATGCAACTCAAAAAGTCCAATGAAATTCCCCTACAAAGTGTAGAAAATGGGCCGGAAAATAGATAATGAAGGTCATTTCCAATTTTGATATGTTCATCAGAAGATTTAAGAAATCAAATAGTGCTATTCATGCTTCATGGAAACATGTAGGAAATGTGGAAAACTGAAAAAACTCTCAAAAGTTATGATTTTGCTTAGAGAGAGAGCATCATTTAATTCTTTAACCTATAAACTTATAACAGTTTTAATACTCTATAGTTGGCTGTCATTAACTAGGAATTTACCGAAAAATGAATCAATTATTCAGAACCTATTTGATATAAAAAAACCTGAACACACTAACCTTTCAGCTTTTAAATATTTATTCATTGGTGGCACTGGTGGGATGTGATTTATGGCAAATTGTAGAGGATTTTTGCAACAGTGTTTCAGAAGGTACTGGGCATCAACTGGTTTTCGTAATAAGATGTCGATGTTCCTTCCCTCATTGTTGTGCAAGAAATCGGGGGTGACATGATGGGGTAAAATGTGATACTCTAAAGATTCATATCGAATGAAGGCGAACCATTTTGTTCTTTGTTTCAGAATGGTTTGTTGTAGATCTTTTATATTCCTTGATGACAGTGTCACTCCTTGGCAGTGTCTTATGATTAAATCTAGATTTTCTCCCCTCAATATCTCCAATTGGCTTGACGTATTAAAGCCTAATGGAAATTTTACATTTTTAGTTCTCACTTCAATGATGAAATTCTTCTTGAAATTCTTTAGTATCATCTCCATGATGGCCCTATCGATGGTTTTCCAGCCTTCACTACCAGGATTTCTGGAATAAAGTTACACAGATAATTAAAATGAGGAACAATAAATTTAAGTCCTCAAATATTAATATATTGTATTATACCCAGGAACAAACAACATATTAATAGTGATAGTTAGGGCTGGGACAATATTCTTTAAGCATAAAAGAATATTCTTTAAGCATAAAAGAATATTCTTAAGCATATTCATCGTTATAGCATATTTTTTATGCTCATATAATAAAGCATATTCTTTTTCCGAAAAGAATATGCTTTTCTCCACATAACGGTGGTCACATCTCCCAAACCACATTGACACCATGCCTAAAATTGAGAAAGTCCAACTTCGAGCAAGATTGCTCTTTGACTTTACAGATTTGGAAGAGGTTGATGGAGATATGATATGCAAACTTTAAGTAAGAATAGTATATAAACGACTATTATTAGTATACTCTAAAGCATATTTTAGAACTTAGAAGCATATTATTTTTAAGGCATAAAAAGCATATTATTTTTAAGGCATAAAAAGCATATTTTAGAAAATAAAAAACTTATTTTGAAGCATAAAAAGCATATTATTAAAGCATAAAAAGAATATCTCTAAAAGCATATTATCCCAGCCCTAGTGCTAATGTTCACTCACTATGTCTTCATTAATTTTATTACTTAACCTGAAATTAACAGAGAATAACATACAACTTACTGGAGTCAATTATTATGGTATCCTAAGAGTTAGTTATTATTGTATCCCTAATTGTATTTAATGTATACAGTAGATGGCATGGTGACCAGAAAACTCCCTGGCGGAAAGAGTAGAGCGTTTCTTAACGCCGCGTGAAAAAAATGCTCATGGCAAAAAGTTTAGCTACATATGTGAAAAAAAACTTATGTGCAGGGTTCCTTTTAAAACAATTGTAGTTAAAAAATTTTCCATGAGCTTTTTTTTCACGCAGCGTTGAGAAACGCAAGTTTGAAGGGCTTTAATGTGACTGTTGTATTTCTTAGTTGGCTTTTACTTCCTCACAATCCGTTTTGAAAGATCAAACTACCAGATCAAACTACCAGAAACAAGCCATGGAAAATTGTTGAAGAAGATTTGATCGAAAACTTATCATATTTAAATTTTCAATATTTCTGAAGGAGTTACAAAAAAAATTTAACAATTAAAAAATTGTACATTATAAATCCCACAACTTTCCCTATTGTATGAGTTTAGAGAGGTTACGGATAGTGGTAATCTTATCGCTACTTCTAATATAAGAACTATTAAGTTAAACATCTTTCTATTCGAAAGATAGATTTCCGAAAAATAACTTCAACGTTTAGTTTAAATTAGTTGAAACTTACCTTTCATTCTCCATTGTAACTGCTTGTAAAACTTTACCACTTCAAAGAAATATTTAATTTAAATCATTTAATTTATAAGGTAGATTGCATGCTAATCATGGTGACCGGAAAACTAGTGTTGTGACTTTGCATATATTGCATATTGGTGAAATAATGCATATGCTTATAAAATAAAGAAGGAGATCATTTATCTCTTGAGTAAATGATGTATAAAGCCGCTTGGACGGTTTAGACGCAAGACATTTCGTATCAGCAATATTGTATATATACTAATGTCGCACAAATGTTTTTGTATACGGCAAGCAATCTGTTTAGACGAGAATACGGTGCGATGCAACTCTATTGTCGAGAAAGCAACTGTAAATAGTTTAAATTATTTGCTCTTAGCTATATCAAATGATTTATTGATAGGAACTTCGAGGGATAACTTTAATACGTAGGTAGTATAAATTATTTCTCTGGTACAAAATGAAAAGAAGAGGCGCATGCATTCATAATTATTAATTCAGAAGAATTTTTTCTAATTAGAGCACTGATATTTTCGACTTTTAAAAGTTAATTCGTTCGTAATACAATAAGTGCAATGAAATAATCTGTTGCAATGATGCTAAAACAATAATATTATTTGTCATTTATAGAGGGTTGGTCCTACTTTATATAATTAGTTTGTAAAAGATATATAGACTTCTATAAAAAAATGATACATTTGTACGTGATCATGATATCATGTTGAGTGTAGCGGTGACGCACTTTCTTCGGCCATCTATAGTGTAACTAGGCCGTACCCTTGCTTTGAACAGTAGATCGCCGAAATCATTATCAAAGCGCGACGTTTCCATTAATTTAGATAGGAATAAAAAGAAAAAACTGGTTGAATTCTCCTTTAATTGAATATTTTTTATAGTTACGAGTGGAATTTTGATTTAATTTTCTATAGTGTATTCTTTAGAATCTCTGTATTGACTGGAATATTTCTTTACCGTAAATTTTAGCTTTAAACAGTGAAAATTTTGAATTACCTAAGTTTTATTCACTATTTATCTAGTATGATCAAAGTGTCAGTAGTATTTTACACATGAATAATATGTCCAATTGTCCATAGATTATCATTAATTATTCATACTACAGCTGAGCTATTCATAACTAATCTCATGATTCAAACAAAGAATTTGAAATAGGGTTCACTCCATTTGTGACATGTTAAACTGTGCTACCATATTTAGGGAGGCCAGACTGCTGGAACTAGTAAAGTGTTCTGCAAGAAATTCTATATTTGCCTTCTGTTCCCACCAAAATACTTGGAAATAAAGAAAAATACATGCAATTGTCTCTTTTAATTCTATTCTTTCAAATGAACAGGTATCATAACAAAATCACAACCTAAAAAGTAGGTAAACCATAATTTCTTAAACCAATAGCTATAGGATGCTCCTTTGAAACAATGTCATCAATATTCACTAATTCTAGGTACACTACATTGCATTAAAGATTTTTACCTGCAAAAATTATTATTTATCGAAAAGAAATATTCCAGTCGATAGCAGAGATTCTAGAGAATAATACACTGTAAAAATTGAAAAAAATCAAAATTTCACTCGGTAACTATAAAAATATGTCAATTAAATGAGAATGCAACCAGTTTTTTCTATTTATTCTTATCTAAATTAATGGAAGCGTAGCCCTTTGTTATGATTTCGGCGATCAGCTGTTCAAATTTTAAACACCAAAATGGTCCGGCCTGATCAACTATAGATGACCTTGACACATCTCCTTCTGACAGTCAATAACACACTGAGGAAGTCTGTATACAATTGTCGAAGCATTGTTGCGCGACACCAACTCGTACAGGGGAATTGAGAAATGTCGCAGAGAAAATGTGGCTGATACACCCGGGCCACAGTCTTGAAGGGTCAAATTTCAGATATTGGCTCCCTTCTTGGAAATCTTAGTTAATAAAAGTATGGTAACTTTTTTTGTCGTGTGAACTGAAGGTTTAAATTTGCCTCAAATTACGAAACCTCTTGTATTTTTTACATAGTTTCCAAATAAACAAAGCTTTCAACTTTGTCTTTGTTTTATAATCTAGTAATCATCTAATCTAGTAAACACCAACGAAATTTTAAAATAAATCAAGATGCTCAAATGCGTCTCTCCTCAGATACATAAGAAAAAAAATACAGAGAATTTATAATCAATATTTCAATGAAAACTTTTTTAAGTTCATGAAATTGTTCAATGGCAGAATTATATATATCACTAAAAATTGTTTATTATCTTTGCAACAGATTTTCTCCTCTTTCAAGATGTAGCTTCTTAGTTCATGCCAAATTTTCTTCTTTATTCAAATGATTTATCATTTACCGTATATCATGATAAGATAGTGAAACAGTTTACATAACAGCATTGTGAAATCACTCGATACTAGTATCGAGTGATTTCACAATACCGTTTCGATACCGTTGTTTGTACGAGGTTAGTTATTTATTAATCGTGAATACAAGTTCCATTGTGGCATTGGAAACATTGATGAATATCTTTTCTTATTGGTACCTATTCCTCTTACAATACCAATGTAAGTGCATTCAAAATGTGACAATAATTCATCAGGCATACATCAAATTTCAGTTAGCTCTTCATATCCAGCTATTACATCATCACAGGGCAAAAGTTCCTGTGCAGATAAGCATCTAACATTCAAATTATAATTTTTGTGACTAAGCTGCTTTGTTTTAAACCATAAATCCTCTATTTTTTGATAAATAGCTTAGCATAAATGAAATAACCAGCCACTTTGTTCAGCAGAAAGGAAAACTTGACTAGCTGCATTCAATGCTGCCTTTTCATAAACACAAATTAGTAAATTTGGTGATTGCTGAACAAATTCATCAATTTTAGATAATAAAACCTTGTAAGTATCAGTTGTTTTATATGAAAGAAATTCAAAGTCTGTTACTGTTTCAATGTGAATATGTATAGTAAACAATTGGTAAAAAATATTGGAAGACGCATTAAACGCCCAATCCTATGCATCTTCATATCTAGAAGGCCTTCGTTCGCTGCAATTATTAACATTCAATTGTTATCTTTTCGTCCGGAATCAAATTGAAAGAATTATTTGTTTCCAGAACTTAGTATTTGAAAATGTTCTGCTATATCAAAACTTGTTCTTCTTCAAAGAAACGAGGGATTTTTCATTTAAGTAATTTTTCAGTTTTTTACTTCTACTGAAATGCTTAGAAGAAGTTACCTCGGATTTCCAGATAAAGTCGATACTCGATAAGAGTGATTCCTTTCTATTACAAGTTGATTCATTGGCATTTCTTTTAACTTTTGCATTACATTCACTAGTAGCTTCCTTTACTTCTATAGTATTTTTTTCGTAATGATTATGCTAATATATATGCTTTATACTATTTTAATTTTTTTTTGTATGAATACGAGCGATGCAATTAAAATCTCTTCTCCTGACTCATTCCTAATATATCACTGATTTATTTGTATTGGTGCCATTTTAGAAACATTTTAAAATCAGATGGAGAAAATTAGGTTTCTTCCTCGTGTTCTACCCCAACCCAGCCCCAGGTGGCATTTCATCTCCAGCTATTCCAAAGACAAAATACTTCCTGAGTATGCTTCAGAATTAAGATTAAGTTTTTCACTACCGGTAGATGAACTGCCAGCGGCATTTAAAATTATTTTTAGGTTACTTTCAATTTTGGTATTCAAAATACATCTCAATTCTTTATATTTAGTTTTAAACTAGTCAAAATTAGGATATATATTGATAAAAATATTAAATTATTCGAACACTCTTCAGAAATAGAAAGATATTAACTTTTTCATCTTTTCCCTTACTGTTTAATCATCAATTTAAGATAATTTTTAAGAGAGAAACCAACTACTCAAAATATAATCCATCATGAAAATAACCGTCGTGTTGCAATAAGAGACTTGATTGCAATTGATGGCTTTGTTATGAGCTCTAATTTACATATAAATATATATTATTCACTAAATATGAAATAACATTTTTCCAAAAGGATGACTAATTTCGATAATTACTTGTATCCTGTCTCATTTACCAAATACTAAATTTTTAATAAATTCGTTGTACACCATCTAATGAAATGTATCTATCTATATCCATATGTTTGTAGATTCAATGTTTAGGCCTAGCTATTAAAGTGACTGTTGTACTTTTGAATTAGGCCTAATGCTCACAATTAAATCTTTTGAAAAATCAGACTACTCCAGTTCATCTGTAGCTAGCTGAATCACCAGAAACAAGCCATGGAAAATTGTTTGAAAAAATTGATCGAAAGCTTAGCATAATGAAATTTTCCATATTTAACAGTTATAAAATTGTACATTATGAATCCCACCACTTTCCCTATTGTATGAGTTTACAGAAATTACGGATATAGAGGTAATATCATACTTCTAATAAAATAAATATCAAGTTAAACATCTTTCTATTTGAAAGATCGATTTCGAAAAAGTAGCTTCAACGGTTAGTTTAAATTAGTCGAAACTTGCCATGTATTTTCTATTGTATTTGCTTGTAAAACTTTATTATAAGAGTCTCAAGACTTTCCAACAAGAAAAAAACGTGTACATATGAATCACAACTCTCTCTCTTTCTCAATGTATAATTAAATATATAGTAATTAATTATAGTAATAATTGAAACTTACCTTTCATTCTCCATTTTAACTATACTTGTAAAACTTTATCACTTCAGAGAAATATGTCTGACAGACTAACTGTATCACCACTATGTGTTTTCGGGTTCACGTCTTCTCCAATACTGAACACAAGGAAGCTCTACTGAACAGGATCTAAGAGACCTGAGTTTCGAAAAAATGGAGATGGAAAAGATAAGATTCAACCGGAACAAGATCTAGTAGAGATAAGTAATATCAAAGTGTTAATTGTTTACGTAATGTGTATTTCCCTGGTAAATATAATATAGCTACAATAACTTTTTACTATTATTTAAATAATATTGTATTGTAGTTATCGTTTTTATTTCCTGCAAATCCATCCAAGTAGCTATAACCTTAATCAGAAGCTGAAAATATCTGACCACGTGTTGGTTAATGTCCTACTATCACTGTTACCATTTCTAGAGTTATAATAGATATTTACGAGATAAAATAATTTCACAACTTGATGTATCAGTTCATATAGAAAAAATTGTTTCGATTCCTAAAAAATATTTAATGAAATTATTACAATCCACTAATTTTCCAGCATGAACTTTGAACATTACACACAGATTCGTGGTCTTACGAGTAAAAATTAAAAACAATTAGTTAGTAAACATTTTAAGAAGATAATTTCCATTGAACAACCACAACAATAAAAAGCACGGTGATTGATATAACAAGGTGATTCACTTAAAGATAGTGCATTTGTGCTGATACCATAAGGTAATTTCGGTTCTTGGTACATTCCAACCAGTCAAGCTATCAAATTTCAATTAGGTATACTAGATGACAGCATCCACAATCAATATCGTTATTCATCGTATCAGCGATAGTGAAGATAGGCTGTTTGTGAGTTAAAAACTAAGTACAAAAAATGATAAAGAGTGTGTTTGCTGTGAGCGGCTAACGAAAGCTAAATTAAATACAAAGAAATTGCTAGTTATTTAATACTGTATGAAATATTAATAAATTATTAATTATAATGACTAACTATACCTAAATCACAGAGTGGGGTGGAACTTACCGGGACTGGAATATACCGCGGTAGAATATACCGGGTTGGAAAAACCGGTCACCGGTAATTTCAGTCATACAATTGATGTACGTACACTATGTACGCAGTTGATGTACCTATCTATGGTAAAGAAAATGGAAAATTCCTTCACCAGCTACAAGAGGTGCTATGTGAAATGGTATGCGAGGAGTAGAATAATGGATGTTTTTGAGGAAATAAGAAACGAAAATGTAGAAAAAGGAACTGGTGGATCAGGTATCAAAGCCTATGAAAAAAATATCTTTCCCCTCGTAAATCGTAAGATGTTCTGCTATTTTGATATTGTACATGCGACTATACCAAATTACGCAACTGCGTAATTAAAAAACTCTCTCACTCTATAGTCCAAGATGTTCAACTGAAATTTAATATCGGGTCTGGAAATGAACTATTTCTAAATATCATGAAAATATACCTACCATTTGCTTTGAATATACAGAATTTTTAATTGTTGTTATTATTATGCCACTGTATTTTATATGAGTTAAAAATACATTAGTTAAATTGTAATATGTGTCCTTGAATAATATAATGCCTTTGTATTATTTGAATGAGGCGATAATTCCAATTTCAGAGTGAGTTTATTACAACAAAACTATTGCCTATATTCTATGAGGTATCAAAGATACAACATAACATATTATCTTAATTAACATTAAATACCGTTTCTCTATATTATACTACATCTCCTCCTTTTAAGAAAACACCTATAAACAACTAAACATAAATAAATATTCAATACGAAGGACGAATGAAGATTCCGTTTCTCCATAAAAGCTTGCCATTAGTTAACTTAATTTTGTAGTCTCTATTTGGTTCCATCTGTATAATGTCCCGAATGGTGTCCCATTTCTTTGAGTGATTATGTTGAACTCGGATTTTGGTACCTATTCTAATCTCTGGCAGATCTTTAGACCTTAGGTCATATCTTTCCTTTTGTTTTTCTTTTGTAATCTGTGATCTTGATTTGGATGTCTCCAATTCCTCTTTAGTTATCTTTTTAAAAGCTTGATCATGAGTAGGAACACCGGATCCAAATAGAAGTTGTGATGGCGATAGTCCTCCTTTCTTTGGAGTGTTGTGATATTCTATAATTGCTTCCATGAACTCTTCAGACTGAATGTCTCCATTATTGCAGCATTTTACTATTAAATTCTTCATCGACATCACCATTGCCTCTGCAAAACCGTTAGATTGAGGATAGTAAGGTGAAGATTGGATTAACTTCACATTCCATTTTTCAAGGAAGAGTCTAAATTCCCTTGAAGAAAATTGAATGCCTAATAAATATATTCTGCATTTCTTCATAGCCCAAACGCAAGCCAGTAACTCTAAATCAATCATTGCATATCTACTTTCTGTGTCCGATATGAATCTCGATACGCATTGTACTAATTTACATACTTCTCAATGCTTTTGCAGTAGGGCATATCCCAGCCCTTTGGTTCTTGACGCATCAGTTAGTAATTGAGTTTCTTCCGCTGGATCGAATTGGGCCAAAATTGGTGTTTCATCACTTGACGAATTTTTCAGTTTTTGTCATATTCAGTGAAAAGTAATGGCATTCACGTTGTAGATTTTCTTCACTCATGAACATTGTTGCCGACTGATGATAAGTGACTTTCTTTATGGAGGCACTATTATTTTTAAAAGTCCTTTAATTTCTTTTGATATTAACAATATGGCATTTCGTTCAGAAGCAAACGTCAAATTCCCTACTAAATCTTAAGTAATTTTGAATGATTGATATTATTCTAAGTTAGTAATATTTCACTATGTGAAAATAACTATTGCTTCCTTCTTAATTAAATTGAAAGTGATCATTTTGATTTTTCATTTACCGAAATTTATATCTTTTGAATTAGTCTATAGTAAGTTTAATATTTTAGGCTACGTTCAGAGAGTCAATACTATTATTTATGGAACAATCGTCATTTAATTATAGTAAATTCTGCTGTTATACTAAATTACTTTTTCAGTCATGGCTGACGTCTCATTTCAATCAATTCCAGTTGAAAATTTGATTTTAGTTACATATAGTTATGAATATATAGTTAAAGTTTGTTGTCAATTACTCCACTTTGTAACTTCCACTATCAATATTAGGGAGGCAAAAAATGTAAGAGACGTATATGTGGCAGTGAATTATAAAAATAAACTAATATCATTTCTGATATTCCTTATCAGTTATTAGTGGAATATTTTAATAGGTATTTATGCGATTAAACTAGATTTAAAATTATGGAACAAAAGTTACAGAATTTTATCAGTGATGCAAAGGTGAGGGGGCGGTTTAGCTCAATATTCAAATGAATTCTGCCTTTTGCAATACAAGCACCAAATTTGGCTCCCCTGTAAATAAACATGTCAGATTTCAAAATTGCTGCCGTTTGAAATCTACATTAGCAAACGGACAAAATGCCTAATGGACAAAATGCCTAACGGGCAGAATGCCTAACGGACAAAATGCCTAAAATGCATTGCAAACTTTTTTAAATATAGGAATAGTGAACAAAGATTTCTAATTTCTAATATGTGAGTCCAAGTGGGACAGAGAATTTTTTCTCAGTGAGAGTTTATTAAATCACTTTCACATTGAATATGAACAATTACAACTGATATAGTGTGTTTAGAGTAAACACTGTATTATTTTGCTGTGTTTGTGATTTATCACTAAAGTGCTTGATCTATTTAACAAATCACTTGATTACAGTAATCTTCCTCTATTTTAAATTTTTTCACTAGCCATCTACAGTGTTCTATTATTTTTGATTTTTTTCATTAGATATCTACAATCATCTCATTTTATTTTTATTTTTTCATTAGATATCTATAACCATTTCATTCTATTTTTATTTTAAAATATTGTTTATTTTGTTAGATAAATTTAAAGTTGTAGGTCCTGCATCTAGACGGAAGGGCTGACACTCCTAGCCTGGGTGAAATAAAACATAAATAGTACTTGAAGGAGTGCGAACTCCTTAAAGTATTTGTTATATAACTATATATATCAATTTATCATCTTCAATCTATAGTGATGTCTATCGTTGCTTTTGAAATTCTAAAGCACGTTGGGTAATTTCAATGTTTATATAAGTTAGTGTTGATATTCAATTAATTACCCATGCGTATAAACAAACCCGCTGTTATTGTATTATTTCATTATCTTGGTATTAAAAGTTCTGTTGGAAAAAATATTATTATTTACTTAGTATGTTTTACATAAATAAAAACATAAAACATTATTTGATGTTCAATGATGAGGTTAATTCAAATTGAGATTCAAATTTATTATTGAAATAAAATATTCAGAGAAAAAATAACAATGAAGTAAAAATACATCAATTAAAGTTACAGAAAGAGTTACACATAATGTAGTCTGTTTTATTTTTACTAATAATCATTTCATTAAAGCTATCACTGCAATATTTTCTATTTGGCCCTTTTATCAAATTATTGAGTTTATTTTTTTATTCTTTTTCCAAAATTCTTTTACGTCATTATTCTACTATTTTTATATTCAAATATTCATATATTTTGTACATTAAGCATTGTGTGCGTTAGGCATTTTGTCCGCTAGGCTTTTTGTCCGTTAGGCATTTTGTCCATTAGGCATTTTGTCCGTTAGACATTCTGTCCTAGTACCGACTTTATTTTGGTTTCTAAATGTATGTTTTTGAGTGCAATGATTCAAATGGTAACTATTATTCACATTTCACAGGTACAAATCCGGTATAAATCCAATCCTCGATAAATTTCATAAGAATTAAGTTTTAAATAATAAGAATTAAATTACAGATTTTAATACGCTCAATCCAATGGTAAATTCTACTTTATGTTTTCCGTCACAGTCTGCTATATAATTCTAATTTAAAATTATCTAGGCAAATATTAGATTGAACACGATACTTCGGAAACAATGATTTAATGAAAGCATATTAAATAGGTAGAAAAATCATAGGTCAGCAAATGTAAGTCTTAGGTAAAACTCTGACATGCAACATGGTCTAATACCTGAGGCTTGGTATGTATCGATACTGAAGATACGTGTACATAAACATTGTCATATTAACCAGTTCAGTGTTGCAACAAGTTACAATTACATGTATAATGTAGAATCATCGTTCTGAGCAGTTTCCTTGCTTTTGCAGCTGCTCACACACCCTTTCTGTACTTGCAAGTAACCAAATGAATTCAGCTGTAAGCTGCCTCATGTAACATGGTCCAGCATGGCATATAATCTCTTCCAGTCTTTGACCAACCTCAGTTGGTTAGTGGATGTAGCTCTAGTGCTACCAGCAGTATCTGACCCAACTTATGTTTACCTAGATATACAGACCACCGACCTTTTGACATGTTCCTAAAAACTGCCTTCGTTGGAAGGATCAACTGCACATTAATATTCCTTACGAAGAGTTTCCTCTTGGCCTTGTCAATTTCCGTGCATTTGCTGGTTTGATCATACAACAGGATCACGAACCTTCCTATGATGCATATTGCATTGTTTGATATGTCATATACAGGGTGGGGCGTAAGTTTGGAAGCAAATGAAAGTGCGTATCATAATCCAACGAAAGATATATTTAATAATTTACAGTTATGTATTATTACATAAGGGTTTTAATAATTCAAAAATCATAAATTTATTCAAAATGTCCCCCCTTGTTTTTAATAACAGCCTCAAATCTCCTCCGAACTCCTCCTACTGCGGCACGCAACTGTTCTTGTGAAATTTCCTTCCAAGATCTCTGGAGCGAACGCTTTAAATCATCCACACTGCGATGGAATTTACCACAGGCCTTTGATTCAAGAATGGACCATACCGAAAAGTCCATAGGATTAACATCTGGGGAGCAGGGAGGCGACATTTCTTTGGACCAAAACCGTGGAAGATGGTCATGGCACCAGTTTTGAGTGACATTTGCAGTATGTGAAGTCGCGCCGTCTTGCTGAAATGTCCATAGAGTGTCATTACCGAAGTGATCCTTAGCTGACTCCAACATTGGCGTCAAAATATTCTCAATATACATTTAGCATTGATTTTGGCGCCTTGTTCCACAAAAATTAAAGAAGATCTCCAAGTTTCTGAAACGGCGGCCCAGACCATTACTGAAGCAGGTTTCAAGGTTCTGTGGACAGTTTTTTGGTTGTATGGGATGTCTTTTGCACTTTTACCAATTATTCTGTCATTCCTCCGGTTGTGAGCCATTTCCACTGTGAAATTTTTTTCGTCAGACCAAACAATTTCACCAGCCGTGCCAGACTTCAATTCTCAGAAGTGCTTTGCTTCTCTCCAATCTCTTTTTCTTTACAGTTTCTGACAGAGTCTGTCTCTTTTGGAGGGTGAAAGAGGACATCTTTAGGTCTTCTTTGACAACTCTTCTCATTGTTCTGGGACTCATATTAGCTGTTTTGGCTAACAATCGTATTGACCTTTTCGGGTTCCTCCTGATCTTCTCTCGGGCACATTTTATCAGTTGTTTGGTGCGTTGTGAGCGTGGTCTACCACTTCTTGGACGATCAGTCAAGTCTCCTCTCTCATTAAAACGCTTCACACACTTCCAAACAGTCGATTTTGCTATTGAGAGAGTCTTTGAAATGACGGAATCTGACTTCCCGGCACGGTGTAGAGCAATAATGGCTTCTCTTTTATCTGACATTTTTGAATTGACTAAATTTTTGTAAAAAATAACACTGCCACGTCATAATGTAGTGTCTCTACTATAGTTCAAACCCTATCACCTACTTAGGAACTTATTTTTAAGAATTATATTAATGTTTGAAAAATTGCTTCCAAACTTACGCCCCACCCTGTAGAGCGGAGACAGCTTAAGCAGACCCAAGTGATGTCTGTCAGCACAGTCCGACTGTCTTCTTTCATTTAAAGGTCCCCTCCAAGCAAATTTTTTTATTGCTTAAATCAACGAGGCTAATGTTTCCTATTATTTTACTGCAAACCCCATCAAATTTGATAGCATATTTTTAATTTTATATGCTTTTAAAGATTTTTATAATCCAAACTCTACAAAACCTATACTTTACTTCCGACTTTCTAATTTTCAGTCTGAAGAAGAAGAATGTACACCATTTGTTTTGATTGTCAACTAGGTATTTGGTTTAATAAATCTATTTACTATTCGTTTAAAGGTTCAAATTTGGATCAACTTATTATAGAAACGTTTATATACTTTTAGAAACAATTAATATCTTGAAAAGGCCAAAAATGCATTGTTTGTTTAAAAATCTAAATTTGAAATCAAAACAAAGAGTGTACAATCTTCTTTCTCAGCGTCAGGTTGGAGATTCGCTCGATTGTTGCTCACAGAGTATTAAAAAACTTTAAAAGCAAATAATAAATATATATACTGAACCGAATTGTATGCGGTTTGCGGGATAATTATCGTAAACCTTAGTTCTAAAATATTATTTAATAAACTCATTTTTTTCCCGGAGCCTGGAGAGGACCTTTAAAGTAAAGGTGGACAATGTTACTTTCAGTTAAGAGTGGATCTTTGGACATTGCACGAGCCTTTTCTCGTCTCAGTCTAACTGCAATTTGATGTGTTGCTAGGCATCTGAAAAATTCGGCCTGTGCCGAAAGCCAGTATTAGTTTGTCTTCTAGTTGCAATTACTGTACCACAGACACTGTCAGAACTACATTATCGGTATCTACTATTGAATAGTGTGATACATATAGACACATGTGATTGTTAACCTCTTCCTAGTTATAAGGGGCAAGTGGCTTACTGAGCATTGCCACTCCATCTTCAATGACGAGTTGCGTGGTCAAAAAATTTCATAATAGTTTCTCAGAAGAACCTAAGCAGTTTGGTCTATTTGCTGTTCATTACTAGAAAGTGCTGCCAGGTTCCTGGTATGGCTGCGTTGACTACCGCATGTCTCAGCACGCCTTCTTCGGTTAGAACGTACACCAACTTTCAATGAATCCGCAAGGTAGTATCCTAGACCAGATCCAGACGTGACACAGTTTGCAGCTTCGTAGATATATATAGGATGAAGTCAGTGAGCCCAACAACACCACCATCTCCTTTGATGCAGGCATTATTCTTCTCCTGTACCAAGTCAATCGGCATTGAAGATAACACCCTATGTTTTCTGAACTGTGAAGAGGCCTTCACTGAGTTTTCTCTGGCTGTGTATGGGTGTTTAGTAGTGAGTTCGGTCATTTCCTACAGGGGCACTGGTATCCACCTAGCTTAGTGGTTGTTTCGTCCATATGGCCGTCCAAATATACCCTAAAAAAATAAGTATTTTACCTAAGCAGGTGAACCGTTTCTTGAATTAGGATCTGGATGAGAAGTTTATCTCATTTAAATAACTAAATAATTCTGTTCAGATTTAACTAGCAGTGCATAGAGCCGTATCTTAATTGTGCTAATGTTTAGTTTAAAACCATAAAGGTAGTAGAAATTTGAGCTACATTTGTGTGCATTCTACATTTACTTTAATTTAGATACAAATTTGTGTAATTTCTACTCTCGATCTTGATTCGTCCGTTATATGATTTGGGAATTGTATTATTGTACTGTGGTTTAAAGTTTTACTTCCCTAGCATCCTACTACATATATACGGATATTCTATTTGAGTGATGTTTCATCCTTAGGAAGTTATCAACGATAATAACCAAGTGGTCTCTTAAAAGTTAAATTCTTCACTGCTTATATTGATAATGTACAAATTTCCTTATTTTTCACATGTTTAAATTTATTACAGTTGAACAAAGTATTCCCGTACCATTTGTGAATTAATGCAATAGTTTTTTTGTGTATCTTTGTGATTTGGTGATCTAAGTGAAAAACTGTTAACTGCTTTATTTAATTTCTGCTTGTATGGATTAATGTGACTAATGATCGCTGATGTGTGATCTTCTTGTCCGGAAAACTATACATTGTGGTAAGAAGTGTTGACCTATGCATTTGATAATAATTAGTTACACCTTGTTTTTTATTAATGTAGAATTACGTCCTGTTAATATATATACATGGGATTCCTTTTAATAAATTTAAGAATCGTCTGTGTCAAAATACAACACGCATATCACTTCCCTGGACTAAGGATAGCCTTAAAGATCGCACAGTGGCTATGATCTAGTACGTGCAAACAGGGGACCTGCTCTGTCATAGATCCGAGGAACATTATCAACTATCCCTGTCCGAGTGAACAAACATGCACTAGAACAAACATTCTAGTTCCAGCAGTTGCCCAGTAACGAAACCGGGGATATTGTCTTTTATCTGGCGAAACCAGTCTTCAATGCAGAAAGGTCCTATGCATCCCTGGTTTCTCGCTGACAGTAGTGGTTATAGGCATTGTGTTGTAGATGAACAATTGTACAGTGCTGCATATTGGTAAAAAATACGCAATGCAGATGGTTACCATTGGATTTCTTGCCCCAAAATACATACACTTGACACCAAAATCCAGCCGATAGCAGCATTATACCCACAGATAACCGCAAATATAGACTTCAAATTGCAGGCTTTTTGAAATCTAATATGGCGAATATGAAGGGGGAATTTCAAGTGGAACCAATATCTGATAATAATGTTTACAATAAGTTAATGTTCATTTGTGCCAAAATTGGTACTTGCATCACAAAATGCACAATAGGGATATCAAGCTGCACCACTAAAAATAATTAGATGTGTGTCGGCTTGTGGCATTCCTTGTTCATTAGGTTTATTCATGTCTTATATTATGAATTCATCATGAGTGAATATAATCACAATAAATTTTTAATTTACATATATATAATATTAAAGACATTTTGATTTGTACCTTATTTAAATCTGTGTAATTTTATTTTTAGACACTCTGGATATGATGGATGCGATACCATCCAGTTTTCCATTAAGAATTTGATACTCAAGAGAAGAAAATGTCAAATAGGAGTTAATGCGTGGAACCGTTTACAGAAGTTTGGGGGAGAACAGATAGATCTAAATCAAAGACCCTGCCAAGGAGAGAGCCTGGCATTAATGAATGTTATATACATGGAACAAACCAATCTGAAACAAAAAGAAAACTGGATAGTGTTTCTTCGCTGTGGAGCTCATGAGTATCGTATTTTGTCCCGTCATTTCACTTCTGATTTTTTTTCTCAAATTTGGGGGAAGGAAAATAGACATTATGTTCCGAAAACCTGATTATACCAATTACCGAGGGTGAAAATACCGGTGGTTAAATTATCCAGGGTCCAAATAACGATCACGGATGTTGATATGAATAATCCTAGATCATCTCTAAAATAAATTATTACATAATAAACTTATTATAACTCTAAAGAAACAAAATTGTCACTTTAATATAATTTCTCACCAAACATAATAACTTATTAATCTATAAATATTTATAGTTATATTTCATAATATTTATATATTTAAGCCTTGTCACAAAATTATCCGCACTTTCTAACCAGTTAACACAGCTGGCTATAAAATGATTGATTCATTTTTAAATTATATTTCCTATCATTTCCTACTGCTAATTATACAAGATAATTTGCACTCTAGTTATTTCTTCAATAAGCTTTCAATTATATTTATATATTTATGCCTTGTGACAAAATTATCCGCATTTTCTGTTCAGTTTCCACAGGTGTTCAATGGTTGGTTGATGCATTTATATATTCAATTTCCTATCATTTTAAATGACAGATGTCAATTATTTTTAGATAATAGTGACTATAATTATTTCTAGCTTCACATTGTTCAGCAATTATTTGGTCCCGTCATTTAAAGGTTCACTGCAGTCATTTAAGGGTTCACTGCAGTCATTTAAGGGTTCACTGCAGTCATTTAAGGGTTCACTGCAGTCATTTAAGGGTTCACTGCAGTCATTCAAGGGTTCACTGCAGTCATTCAAGGGTTCACTGCAGTCATTCAAGGGTTCACTGCAGTCATTCAAGGGTTCACTGCAGTCATTCAAGGGTTCACTGCAGTCATTCAAGGGTTCACTGCAGTCATTCAAGGGTTCACTGCAGTCATTCAAGGGTTCACTACAGTCATTCAAGGGTTCACTGCAGTCCTTTAAAGGTTCACTTTAAATAGTCATTTAAAAGTTCACTGCAGTTATTTAAGGGTTCACTGCAGTCATTCAAGGGTTCACTGCAGTCATTCAAGGGTTCACTGCAGTCATTCAAGGGTTCACTGCAGTCATTCAAGGGTTCACTGCAGTCATTCAAGGGTTCACTGCAGTCATTCAAGGGTTCACTGCAGTCATTCAAGGGTTCACTACAGTCATTCAAGGGTTCACTGCAGTCCTTTAAAGGTTCACTTTAAATAGTCATTTAAAAGTTCACTGCAGTTATTTAAAGTTCACTGCAGTTATTTAAAGTTCACTGCAGTTATTTAAAGTTCACTGCAGTTATTTAAAGTTCACTGCAGTTATTTAAAGTTCACTGCAGTCATTTAAAGTTCACTGCAGATATTTAAAGTTCACTGCAGTTATTAAAGTTCACTGCAGTCATTTAAAGGTTCACTGCAGTTATTTAAAGGTTCACTGCAGTCATTTAAAGGTTCACTGCAGTCATTTAAAGGTTTACTGCAGTCATATAAAGGTTTATTGCAGTCATATAAAGGTTTACTGCAGTCATATAAAGGTTTACTGCAGTCATTTAAAGGTTTACTGCAGTCATTTAAAGGTTTACTGCAGTCATTTAAAGGTTTACTGCGGTCATATAAAGGTTTACTGCAGTCATATAAAGGTTTACTGCAGTCATATAAAGGTTTACTGCAGTCATTTAAAGATTCACTGCAGTCATTTAAAGATTCACTGCAGTCATTTAAAGGTTCACTGCAGTCATATAAAGGTTCACTACAGTCATATGAATGTTCACTACAGTCATTTAAAGGTTCACTACAGTCATTTAAAGGTTCACTACAGTCATTTAAAGATTCACTGCAGTCATTTACAGATTCACTGCAGTCATTTAAAGGTTCACTGCAGTTATTTAAAGGTTCACTGCAGTCATTTAAAGGTTCACTGCAGTCATTTAAAGGTTCACTGCAGTCATTTAAAGGTTCACTGCAGTTATTTAAAGGTTCACTGCAGTCATTTAAAGGTTCACTGCAGTCATTTAAAGGTTCACTGCAGTCATTTAAAGGTTCACTGCAGTCATTCAAGGGTTCACTGCAGTCATTCAAGGGTTCACTGCAGTCATCCAAGGGTTCACTGCAGTCATTCAAGGGTTCACTGCAGTCATTCAAGGGTTCACTGCAGTCATTCAAGGGTTCACTACAGTCATTCAAGGGTTCACTGCAGTTCTTTAAAGGTTCACTTTAAATAGTCATTTAAAAGTTCACTGCAGTTATTTAAGGGTTCACTGCAGTCATTCAAGGGTTCACTGCAGTCATTCAAGGGTTCACTGCAGTCATTCAAGGGTTCACTGCAGTCATTCAAGGGTTCACTGCAGTCATTCAAGGGTTCACTGCAGTCATTCAAGGGTTCACTGCAGTCATTCAAGGGTTCACTACAGTCATTCAAGGGTTCACTGCAGTCCTTTAAAGGTTCACTTTAAATAGTCATTTAAAAGTTCACTGCAGTTATTTAAAGTTCACTGCAGTTATTTAAAGTTCACTGCAGTTATTTAAAGTTCACTGCAGTTATTTAAAGTTCACTGCAGTTATTTAAAGTTCACTGCAGTTATTTAAAGTTCACTGCAGTCATTTAAAGTTCACTGCAGATATTTAAAGTTCACTGCAGTTATTTAAAGTTCACTGCAGTCATTTAAAGGTTCACTGCAGTTATTTGAAGGTTCACTGCAGTCATTTAAAGATTCACTGAAGTCATTTAAAGGTTTACTGCAGTCATATAAAGGTTTATTGCAGTCATATAAAGGTTTATTGCAGTCATATAAAGGTTTACTGCAGTCATATAAAGGTTTACTGCAGTCATTTAAAGGTTTACTGCAGTCATTTAAAGGTTTACTGCAGTCATTTAAAGGTTTACTGCAGTCTTTTAAAGGTTTACTGCGGTCATATAAAGGTTTACTGCTGTCATTTAAAGGTTTAGTGCAGTCATATAAAGGTTTACTGCAGTTATTTAAAGATTCACTGCAGTCATTTAAAGATTCACTGCAGTCATTTAAAGGTTCACTGCAGTCATATAAAGGTTCACTACAGTCATATAAAGGTTCACTACAGTCATTTAAAGGTTCACTACAGTCATTTAAAGGTTCACTACAGTCATTTAAAGATTCACTGCAGTCATTTACAGATTCACTGCAGTCATTTAAAGGTTCACTGCAGTTATTTAAAGGTTCACTGCAATCATTTAAAGGTTCACTGCAGTCATTTAAAGGTTCACTGCAGTCATTTAAAGGTTCACTGCAGTCATTTAAAGGTTCACTGCAGTCATTTAAAGGTTCACTGCAGTCATTTAAAGGTTCACTGCAGTCATTTAAAGATTCACTGCAGTCATTTAAAGGTTCACTGCAGTCATTTAAAGGTTCACTGCAGTCATTTAAAGGTTCACTGCAGTCATTTAAAGGTTCACTGCAGTCATTTAAAGATTCACTGCAGTCATTTAAAGTTCATTGCAGTTATTTAAAGTTCACTGCAGTTATTTAAAGGTTCACTGCAGTCATTTAAAGGTTCACTGCAGTCATTTAAAGGTTCACTGCAGTCATTCAAAGGTTCACTGCAGTCATTCAAGGGTTCACTGCAGTCATTCAAGGGTTCACTGCAGTCATTCAAGGGTTCACTGCAGTCATTCAAGGGTTCACTGCAGTCAGTCAAGGGTTCACTACAGTCATTCAAGGGTTCACTGCAGTCCTTTAAAGGTTCACTTTAAATAGTCATTTAAAAGTTCACTGCAGTTATTTAAGGGTTCACTGCAGTCATTCAAGGGTTCACTGCAGTTATTCAAGGGTTCACTGCAGTCATTCAAGGGTTCACTGCAGTCATTCAAGGGTTCACTGCAGTCATTCAAGGGTTCACTGCAGTCATTCAAGGGTTCACTACAGTCATTCAAGGGTTCACTGCAGTCCTTTAAAGGTTCACTTTAAATAGTCATTTAAAAGTTCACTGCAGTTATTTAAAGTTCACTGCAGTTATTTAAAGTTCACTGCAGTCATTTAAAGTTCACTGCATATATTTAAAGTTCACTGCAGTTATTTAAAGTTCACTGCAGATATTTAAAGTTCACTGCAGTTATTTAAAGTTCACTGCAGTCATTTAAAGGTTCACTGCAGTTATTTAAAGGTTCACTGCAGTCATTTAAAGGTTCACTGCAGTCATTTAAAGGTTTACTGCAGTCATATAAAGGTTTATTGCAGTCATATAAAGGTTTACTGCAGTCATATAAAGGTTTACTGCAGTCATATAAAGGTTTACTGCAGTCATTTAAAGGTTTATTGCAGTCATTTAAAGGTTTACTGCAGTCATTTAAAGGTTTACTGCAGTCATTTAAAGGTTTACTGCAGTCATATAAAGGTTTACTGCAGTCATTTAAAGATTCACTGCAGTCATTTAAAGATTCACTGCAGTCATTTAAAGATTCACTGCAGTCATTTAAAGGTTCACTGCAGTCATATAAAGGTTCACTACCGTCATATAAAGGTTCTTTACAGTCATTTAAAGGTTCACTACAGTCATTTAAAGGTTCACTACAGTCATTTAAAGATTCACTGCAGTCATTTACAGATTCACTGCAGTCATTTAAAGGTTCACTGCAGTTATTTAAAGGTTCACTGCAGTCATTTAAAGGTTCACTGCAGTTATTTAAAGGTTGACTGCAGTCATTTAAAGGTTTACTGCAGTCATATAAAGGTTTATTGCAGTCATATAAAGGTTTACTGCAGTCATATAAAGGTTTACTGCAGTCATATAAAGGTTTACTGCAGTCATTTAAAGGTTTACTGCAGTCATTTAAAGGTTTACTGCAGTCATTTAAAGGTTTACTGCAGTCATTTAGAGGTTTACTGCGGTCATATAAAGGTTTACTGCAGTCATATAAAGGTTTACTGCAGTCATATAAAGGTTTACTGCAGTCATTTAAAGATTCACTGCAGTCATTTAAAGATTCACTGCAGTCATTTAAAGGTTCACTGCAGTCATATAAAGGTTCACTACAGTCATATAAAGGTTCACTACAGTCATTTAAAGGTTCACTACAGTCATTTAAAGGTTCACTACAGTCATTTAAAGATTCACTGCAGTCATTTACAGATTCACTGCAGTCATTTAAAGGTTCACTGCAGTTATTTAAAGGTTCACTGCGGTCATTTAAAGGTTCACTGCAGTCATTTAAAGGTTCACTGCAGTCATTTAAAGGTTCACTGCAGTCATTTAAAGGTTCACTGCAGTTATTTAAAGGTTCACTGCAGTCATTTAAAGGTTCACTGCAGTCATTTAAAGGTTCACTGCAGTCATTCAAGGGTTCACTGCAGTCATTCAAGGGTTCACTGCAGTCATTCAAGGGTTCACTGCAGTCATTCAAGGGTTCACTGCAGTCATTCAAGGGTTCACTGCAGTCATTCAAGGGTTCACTGCAGTCATTCAAGGGTTCACTGCAGTTCTTTAAAGGTTCACTTTAAATAGTCATTTAAAAGTTCACTGCAGTTATTTAAGGGTTCACTGCAGTCATTCAAGGGTTCATTGCAGTCATTCAAGGGTTCACTGCAGTCATTCAAGGGTTCACTGCAGTCATTCAAGGGTTCACTGCAGTCATTCAAGGGTTCACTGCAGTCATTCAAGGGTTCACTACAGTCATTCAAGGGTTCACTGCAGTCCTTTAAAAGTTCACTTTAAATAGTCATTTGAAAGTTCACTGCAGTTATTTAAAGTTCACTGCAGTTATTTAAAGTTCACTGCAGTTATTTAAAGTTCACTGCAGTTATTTAAAGTTCACTGCAGTTATTTAAAGTTCACTGCAGTTATTTAAAGTTCACTGCAGTCATTTAAAGTTCACTGCAGATATTTAAAGTTCACTGCAGTTATTTAAAGTTCACTGCAGTCATTTAAAGGTTCACTGCAGTTATTTAAAGGTTCACTGCAGTCATTTAAAGGTTCACTGCAGTCATTTAAAGGTTTACTGCAGTCATATAAAGGTTTATTGCAGTCATATAAAGGTTTACTGCAGTCATATAAAGGTTTACTGCAGTCATATAAAGGTTTACTGCAGTCATTTAAAGGTTTACTGCAGTCATTTAAAGGTTTACTGCAGTCATTTAAAGGTTTACTGCAGTCATTTAAAGGTTTACTGCGGTCATATAAAGGTTTACTGCAGTCATATAAAGGTTTAGTGCAGTCATATAAAGGTTTACTGCAGTCATTTAAAGATTCACTGCAGTCATTTAAAGATTCACTGCAGTCATTTAAAGGTTCACTGCAGTCATATAAAGGTTCACTACAGTCATATAAAGGTTCACTACAGTCATTTAAAGGTTCACTACAGTCATTTAAAGGTTCACTACAGTCATTTAAAGATTCACTGCAGTCATTTACAGATTCACTGCAGTCATTTAAAGGTTCACTGCAGTTATTTAAAGGTTCACTGCAATCATTTAAAGGTTCACTGCAGTCATTTAAAGGTTCACTGCAGTCATTTAAAGGTTCACTGCAGTCATTTAAAGGTTCACTGCAGTCATTTAAAGGTTCACTGCAGTCATTTAAAGGTTCACTGCAGTCATTTAAAGGTTCACTGCAGTCATTTAAAGGTTCACTGCAGTCATTTAAAGGTTCACTGCAGTCATTTAAAGGTTCACTGCAGTCATTTAAAGGTTCACTGTAGTCATTTAAAGATTCACTGCAGTTATTAAAGTTCACTGCAGTCATTTAAAGGTTCACTGCAGTTATTTAAAGGTTCACTGCAGTCATTTAAAGGTTCACTGCAGTCATTTAAAGGTTTACTGCAGTCATATAAAGGTTTATTGCAGTCATATAAAGGTTTACTGCAGTCATATAAAGGTTTACTGCAGTCATTTAAAGGTTTACTGCAGTCATTTAAAGGTTTACTGCAGTCATTTAAAGGTTTACTGCGGTCATATAAAGGTTTACTGCAGTCATATAAAGGTTTACTGCAGTCATATAAAGGTTTACTGCAGTCATTTAAAGATTCACTGCAGTCATTTAAAGATTCACTGCAGTCATTTAAAGGTTCACTACAGTCATTTAAAGGTTCACTACAGTCATTTAAAGGTTCACTACAGTCATTTAAAGATTCACTGCAGTCATTTACAGATTCACTGCAGTCATTTAAAGGTTCACTGCAGTTATTTAAAGGTTCACTGCAGTCATTTAAAGGTTCACTGCAGTCATTTAAAGGTTCACTGCAGTCATTTAAAGGTTCACTGCAGTCATTTAAAGGTTCACTGCAGTTATTTAAAGGTTCACTGCAGTCATTTAAAGGTTCACTGCAGTCATTTAAAGGTTCACTGCAGTCATTCAAGGGTTCACTGCAGTCATTCAAGGGTTCACTGCAGTCATTCAAGGGTTCACTGCTGTCATTCAAGGGTTCACTGCAGTCATTCAAGGGTTCACTGCAGTCATTCAAGGGTTCACTGCAGTCATTCAAGGGTTCACTACAGTCATTCAAGGGTTCACTGCAGTTCTTTAAAGGTTCACTTTAAATAGTCATTTAAAAGTTCACTGCAGTTATTTAAGGGTTCACTGCAGTCATTCAAGGGTTCACTGCAGTCATTCAAGGGTTTACTGCAGTCATTCAAGGGTTCACTGCAGTCATTCAAGGGTTCACTGCAGTCATTCAAGGGTTCACTGCAGTCATTCAAGGGTTCACTACAGTCATTCAAGGGTTCACTGCAGTCCTTTAAAGGTTCACTTTAAATAGTCATTTAAAAGTTCACTGCAGTTATTTAAAGTTCACTGCAGTTATTTAAAGTTCACTGCAGTTATTTAAAGTTCATTGCAGTTATTTAAAGTTCACTGCAGTTATTTAAAGTTCACTGCAGTCATTTAAAGTTCACTGCAGATATTTAAAGTTCACTGCAGTTATTTAAAGTTCACTGCAGTCATTTAAAGGTTCACTGCAGTTATTTAAAGGTTCACTGCAGTCATTTAAAGGTTCACTGAAGTCATTTAAAGGTTTACTGCAGTCATATAAAGGTTTATTGCAGTCATATAAAGGTTTACTGCAGTCATATAAAGGTTTACTGCAGTCATATAAAGGTTTACTGCGGTCATTTAAAGGTTTACTGCAGTCATTTAAAGGTTTACTGCAGTCATTTAAAGGTTTACTGCAGTCTTTTAAAGGTTTACTGCGGTCATATAAAGGTTTACCGCAGTCATTTAAAGGTTTAGTGCAGTCATATAAAGGTTTACTGCAGTCATTTAAAGATTCACTGCAGTCATTTAAAGATTCACTGCAGTCATTTAAAGGTTCACTGCAGTCATATAAAGGTTCACTACAGTCATATAAAGGTTCACTACAGTCATTTAAAGGTTCACTACAGTCATTTAAAGGTTCACTACAGTTATTTAAAGATTCACTGCAGTCATTTACAGATTCACTGCAGTCATTTAAAGGTTCACTGCAGTTATTTAAAGGTTCACTGCAATCATTTAAAGGTTCACTGCAGTCATTTAAAGGTTCACTGCAGTCATTTAAAGGTTCACTGCAGTCATTTAAAGGTTCACTGCAGTCATTTAAAGGTTCACTGCAGTCATTTAAAGGTTCACTGCAGTCATTTAAAGATTCACTGCAGTCATTTAAAGGTTCACTGCAGTCATTTAAAGGTTCACTGCAGTCATTTAAAGGTTCACTGCAGTCATTTAAAGGTTCACTGCAGTCATTTAAAGATTCACTGCAGTCATTTAAAGTTCATTGCAGTTATTTAAAGTTCACTGCAGTTATTTAAAGGTTCACTGCAGTCATTTAAAGGTTCACTGCAGTCATTTAAAGGTTCACTGCAGTCATTCAAGGGTTCACTGCAGTCATTCAAGGGTTCACTGCAGTCATTCAAGGGTTCACTGCAGTCATTCAAGGGTTCACTGCAGTCATTCAAGGGTTCACTGCAGTCATTCAAGGGTTCACTGCAGTCATTCAAGGGTTCACTACAGTCATTCAAGGGTTCACTGCAGTCCTTTAAAGGTTCACTTTAAATAGTCATTTAAAAGTTCACTGCAGTTATTTAAGGGTTCACTGCAGTCATTCAAGGGTTCACTGCAGTTATTCAAGGGTTCACTGCAGTCATTCAAGGGTTCACTGCAGTCATTCAAGGGTTCACTGCAGTCATTCAAGGGTTCACTGCAGTCATTCAAGGGTTCACTACAGTCATTCAAGGGTTCACTGCAGTCCTTTAAAGGTTCACTTTAAATAGTCATTTAAAAGTTCACTGCAGTTATTTAAAGTTCACTGCAGTTATTTAAAGTTCACTGCAGTCATTTAAAGTTCACTGCATATATTTAAAGCTCACTGCAGTTATTTAAAGTTCACTGCAGATATTTAAAGTTCACTGCAGTTATTTAAAGTTCACTGCAGTCATTTAAAGGTTCACTGCAGTTATTTAAAGGTTCACTGCAGTCATTTAAAGGTTCACTGCAGTCATTTAAAGGTTTACTGCAGTCATATAAAGGTTTATTGCAGTCATATAAAGGTTTACTGCAGTCATATAAAGGTTTACTGCAGTCATATAAAGGTTTACTGCAGTCATTTAAAGGTTTACTGCAGTCATTTAAAGGTTTACTGCAGTCATTTAAAGGTTTACTGCAGTCATTTAAAGGTTTACTGCAGTCATATAAAGGTTTACTGCAGTCATTTAAAGGTTTACTGCGGTCATATAAAGGTTTACTGCAGTCATATAAAGGTTTACTGCAGTCATATAAAGGTTTACTGCAGTCATTTAAAGATTCACTGCAGTCATTTAAAGATTCACTGCAGTCATTTAAAGGTTCACTACAGTCATTTAAAGGTTCACTACAGTCATTTAAAGGTTCACTACAGTCATTTAAAGATTCACTGCAGTCATTTACAGATTCACTGCAGTCATTTAAAGGTTCACTGCAGTTATTTAAAGGTTCACTGCAGTCATTTAAAGGTTCACTGCAGTCATTTAAAGGTTCACTGCAGTCATTTAAAGGTTCACTGCAGTCATTTAAAGGTTCACTGCAGTTATTTAAAGGTTCACTGCAGTCATTTAAAGGTTCACTGCAGTCATTTAAAGGTTCACTGCAGTCATTCAAGGGTTCACTGCAGTCATTCAAGGGTTCACTGCAGTCATTCAAGGGTTCACTGCTGTCATTCAAGGGTTCACTGCAGTCATTCAAGGGTTCACTGCAGTCATTCAAGGGTTCACTGCAGTCATTCAAGGGTTCACTACAGTCATTCAAGGGTTCACTGCAGTTCTTTAAAGGTTCACTTTAAATAGTCATTTAAAAGTTCACTGCAGTTATTTAAGGGTTCACTGCAGTCATTCAAGGGTTCACTGCAGTCATTCAAGGGTTTACTGCAGTCATTCAAGGGTTCACTGCAGTCATTCAAGGGTTCACTGCAGTCATTCAAGGGTTCACTGCAGTCATTCAAGGGTTCACTACAGTCATTCAAGGGTTCACTGCAGTCCTTTAAAGGTTCACTTTAAATAGTCATTTAAAAGTTCACTGCAGTTATTTAAAGTTCACTGCAGTTATTTAAAGTTCACTGCAGTTATTTAAAGTTCATTGCAGTTATTTAAAGTTCACTGCAGTTATTTAAAGTTCACTGCAGTCATTTAAAGTTCACTGCAGATATTTAAAGTTCACTGCAGTTATTTAAAGTTCACTGCAGTCATTTAAAGGTTCACTGCAGTTATTTAAAGGTTCACTGCAGTCATTTAAAGGTTCACTGAAGTCATTTAAAGGTTTACTGCAGTCATATAAAGGTTTATTGCAGTCATATAAAGGTTTACTGCAGTCATATAAAGGTTTACTGCAGTCATATAAAGGTTTACTGCGGTCATTTAAAGGTTTACTGCAGTCATTTAAAGGTTTACTGCAGTCATTTAAAGGTTTACTGCAGTCTTTTAAAGGTTTACTGCGGTCATATAAAGGTTTACCGCAGTCATTTAAAGGTTTAGTGCAGTCATATAAAGGTTTACTGCAGTCATTTAAAGATTCACTGCAGTCATTTAAAGATTCACTGCAGTCATTTAAAGGTTCACTGCAGTCATATAAAGGTTCACTACAGTCATATAAAGGTTCACTACAGTCATTTAAAGGTTCACTACAGTCATTTAAAGGTTCACTACAGTTATTTAAAGATTCACTGCAGTCATTTACAGATTCACTGCAGTCATTTAAAGGTTCACTGCAGTTATTTAAAGGTTCACTGCAATCATTTAAAGGTTCACTGCAGTCATTTAAAGGTTCACTGCAGTCATTTAAAGGTTCACTGCAGTCATTTAAAGGTTCACTGCAGTCATTTAAAGGTTCACTGCAGTCATTTAAAGGTTCACTGCAGTCATTTAAAGATTCACTGCAGTCATTTAAAGGTTCACTGCAGTCATTTAAAGGTTCACTGCAGTCATTTAAAGGTTCACTGCAGTCATTTAAAGGTTCACTGCAGTCATTTAAAGATTCACTGCAGTCATTTAAAGTTCATTGCAGTTATTTAAAGTTCACTGCAGTTATTTAAAGGTTCACTGCAGTCATTTAAAGGTTCACTGCAGTCATTTAAAGGTTCACTGCAGTCATTCAAGGGTTCACTGCAGTCATTCAAGGGTTCACTGCAGTCATTCAAGGGTTCACTGCAGTCATTCAAGGGTTCACTGCAGTCATTCAAGGGTTCACTGCAGTCATTCAAGGGTTCACTACAGTCATTCAAGGGTTCACTGCAGTCCTTTAAAGGTTCACTTTAAATAGTCATTTAAAAGTTCACTGCAGTTATTTAAGGGTTCACTGCAGTCATTCAAGGGTTCACTGCAGTTATTCAAGGGTTCACTGCAGTCATTCAAGGGTTCACTGCAGTCATTCAAGGGTTCACTGCAGTCATTCAAGGGTTCACTGCAGTCATTCAAGGGTTCACTACAGTCATTCAAGGGTTCACTGCAGTCCTTTAAAGGTTCACTTTAAATAGTCATTTAAAAGTTCACTGCAGTTATTTAAAGTTCACTGCAGTTATTTAAAGTTCACTGCAGTCATTTAAAGTTCACTGCATATATTTAAAGTTCACTGCAGTTATTTAAAGTTCACTGCAGATATTTAAAGTTCACTGCAGTTATTTAAAGTTCACTGCAGTCATTTAAAGGTTCACTGCAGTTATTTAAAGGTTCACTGCAGTCATTTAAAGGTTCACTGCAGTCATTTAAAGGTTTACTGCAGTCATATAAAGGTTTATTGCAGTCATATAAAGGTTTACCGCAGTCATATAAAGGTTTACTGCAGTCATATAAAGGTTTACTGCAGTCATTTAAAGGTTTACTGCAGTCATTTAAAGGTTTACTGCAGTCATTTAAAGGTTTACTGCAGTCATTTAAAGGTTTACTGCAGTCATATAAAGGTTTACTGCAGTCATTTAAAGATTCACTGCAGTCATTTAAAGATTCACTGCAGTCATTTAAAGATTCACTGCAGTCATTTAAAGGTTCACTGCAGTCATATAAAGGTTCACTACCGTCATATAAAGGTTCTTTACAGTCATTTAAAGGTTCACTACAGTCATTTAAAGGTTCACTACAGTCATTTAAAGATTCACTGCAGTCATTTACAGATTCACTGCAGTCATTTAAAGGTTCACTGCAGTTATTTAAAGGTTCACTGCAGTCATTTAAAGGTTCACTGCAGTTATTTAAAGGTTCACTGCAGTCATTTAAAGGTTTACTGCAGTCATATAAAGGTTTATTGCAGTCATATAAAGGTTTACTGCAGTCATATAAAGGTTTACTGCAGTCATATAAAGGTTTACTGCAGTCATTTAAAGGTTTACTGCAGTCATTTAAAGGTTTACTGCAGTCATTTAAAGGTTTACTGCAGTCATTTAAAGGTTTACTGCGGTCATATAAAGGTTTACTGCAGTCATATAAAGGTTTACTGCAGTCATATAAAGGTTTACTGCAGTCATTTAAAGATTCACTGCAGTCATTTAAAGATTCACTGCAGTCATTTAAAGGTTCACTGCAGTCATATAAAGGTTCACTACAGTCATATAAAGGTTCACTACAGTCATTTAAAGGTTCACTACAGTCATTTAAAGGTTCACTACAGTCATTTAAAGATTCACTGCAGTCATTTACAGATTCACTGCAGTCATTTAAAGGTTCACTGCAGTTATTTAAAGGTTCACTGCGGTCATTTAAAGGTTCACTGCAGTCATTTAAAGGTTCACTGCAGTCATTTAAAGGTTCACTGCAGTCATTTAAAGGTTCACTGCAGTTATTTAAAGGTTCACTGCAGTCATTTAAAGGTTCACTGCAGTCATTTAAAGGTTCACTGCAGTCATTCAAGGGTTCACTGCAGTCATTCAAGGGTTCACTGCAGTCATTCAAGGGTTCACTGCAGTCATTCAAGGGTTCACTGCAGTCATTCAAGGGTTCACTGCAGTCATTCAAGGGTTCACTGCAGTCATTCAAGGGTTCACTGCAGTTCTTTAAAGGTTCACTTTAAATAGTCATTTAAAAGTTCACTGCAGTTATTTAAGGGTTCACTGCAGTCATTCAAGGGTTCATTGCAGTCATTCAAGGGTTCACTGCAGTCATTCAAGGGTTCACTGCAGTCATTCAAGGGTTCACTGCAGTCATTCAAGGGTTCACTGCAGTCATTCAAGGGTTCACTACAGTCATTCAAGGGTTCACTGCAGTCCTTTAAAAGTTCACTTTGAATAGTCATTTAAAAGTTCACTGCAGTTATTTAAAGTTCACTGCAGTTATTTAAAGTTCACTGCAGTTATTTAAAGTTCACTGCAGTTATTTAAAGTTCACTGCAGTTATTTAAAGTTCACTGCAGTCATTTAAAGTTCACTGCAGATATTTAAAGTTCACTGCAGTTATTTAAAGTTCACTGCAGTCATTTAAAGGTTCACTGCAGTTATTTAAAGGTTCACTGCAGTCATTTAAAGGTTCACTGCAGTCATTTAAAGGTTTACTGCAGTCATATAAAGGTTTATTGCAGTCATATAAAGGTTTACTGCAGTCATATAAAGGTTTACTGCAGTCATATAAAGGTTTACTGCAGTCATTTAAAGGTTTACTGCAGTCATTTAAAGGTTTACTGCAGTCATTTAAAGGTTTACTGCAGTCATTTAAAGGTTTACTGCGGTCATATAAAGGTTTACTGCAGTCATATAAAGGTTTAGTGCAGTCATATAAAGGTTTACTGCAGTCATTTAAAGATTCACTGCAGTCATTTAAAGATTCACTGCAGTCATTTAAAGGTTCACTGCAGTCATATAAAGGTTCACTACAGTCATATAAAGGTTCACTACAGTCATTTAAAGGTTCACTACAGTCATTTAAAGGTTCACTACAGTCATTTAAAGATTCACTGCAGTCATTTACAGATTCACTGCAGTCATTTAAAGGTTCACTGCAGTTATTTAAAGGTTCACTGCAATCATTTAAAGGTTCACTGCAGTCATTTAAAGGTTCACTGCAGTCATTTAAAGGTTCACTGCAGTCATTTAAAGGTTCACTGCAGTCATTTAAAGGTTCACTGCAGTCATTTAAAGGTTCACTGCAGTCATTTAAAGGTTCACTGCAGTCATTTAAAGGTTCACTGCAGTCATTTAAAGGTTCACTGCAGTCATTTAAAGGTTCACTGCAGTCATTTAAAGGTTCACTGTAGTCATTTAAAGATTCACTGCAGTTATTAAAGTTCACTGCAGTCATTTAAAGGTTCACTGCAGTTATTTAAAGGTTCACTGCAGTCATTTAAAGGTTCACTGCAGTCATTTAAAGGTTTACTGCAGTCATATAAAGGTTTATTGCAGTCATATAAAGGTTTACTGCAGTCATATAAAGGTTTACTGCAGTCATTTAAAGGTTTACTGCAGTCATTTAAAGGTTTACTGCAGTCATTTAAAGGTTTACTGCGGTCATATAAAGGTTTACTGCAGTCATATAAAGGTTTACTGCAGTCATATAAAGGTTTACTGCAGTCATTTAAAGATTCACTGCAGTCATTTAAAGATTCACTGCAGTCATTTAAAGGTTCACTACAGTCATTTAAAGGTTCACTACAGTCATTTAAAGGTTCACTACAGTCATTTAAAGATTCACTGCAGTCATTTACAGATTCACTGCAGTCATTTAAAGGTTCACTGCAGTTATTTAAAGGTTCACTGCAGTCATTTAAAGGTTCACTGCAGTCATTTAAAGGTTCACTGCAGTCATTTAAAGGTTCACTGCAGTCATTTAAAGGTTCACTGCAGTTATTTAAAGGTTCACTGCAGTCATTTAAAGGTTCACTGCAGTCATTTAAAGGTTCACTGCAGTCATTCAAGGGTTCACTGCAGTCATTCAAGGGTTCACTGCAGTCATTCAAGGGTTCACTGCTGTCATTCAAGGGTTCACTGCAGTCATTCAAGGGTTCACTGCAGTCATTCAAGGGTTCACTGCAGTCATTCAAGGGTTCACTACAGTCATTCAAGGGTTCACTGCAGTTCTTTAAAGGTTCACTTTAAATAGTCATTTAAAAGTTCACTGCAGTTATTTAAGGGTTCACTGCAGTCATTCAAGGGTTCACTGCAGTCATTCAAGGGTTTACTGCAGTCATTCAAGGGTTCACTGCAGTCATTCAAGGGTTCACTGCAGTCATTCAAGGGTTCACTGCAGTCATTCAAGGGTTCACTACAGTCATTCAAGGGTTCACTGCAGTCCTTTAAAGGTTCACTTTAAATAGTCATTTAAAAGTTCACTGCAGTTATTTAAAGTTCACTGCAGTTATTTAAAGTTCATTGCAGTTATTTAAAGTTCACTGCAGTTATTTAAAGTTCACTGCAGTCATTTAAAGTTCACTGCAGATATTTAAAGTTCACTGCAGTTATTTAAAGTTCACTGCAGTCATTTAAAGGTTCACTGCAGTTATTTAAAGGTTCACTGCAGTCATTTAAAGGTTCACTGAAGTCATTTAAAGGTTTACTGCAGTCATATAAAGGTTTATTGCAGTCATATAAAGGTTTACTGCAGTCATATAAAGGTTTACTGCAGTCATATAAAGGTTTACTGCGGTCATTTAAAGGTTTACTGCAGTCATTTAAAGGTTTACTGCAGTCATTTAAAGGTTTACTGCAGTCTTTTAAAGGTTTACTGCGGTCATATAAAGGTTTACCGCAGTCATTTAAAGGTTTAGTGCAGTCATATAAAGGTTTACTGCAGTCATTTAAAGATTCACTGCAGTCATTTAAAGATTCACTGCAGTCATTTAAAGGTTCACTGCAGTCATATAAAGGTTCACTACAGTCATATAAAGGTTCACTACAGTCATTTAAAGGTTCACTACAGTCATTTAAAGGTTCACTACAGTCATTTAAAGATTCACTGCAGTCATTTACAGATTCACTGCAGTCATTTAAAGGTTCACTGCAGTTATTTAAAGGTTCACTGCAATCATTTAAAGGTTCACTGCAGTCATTTAAAGGTTCACTGCAGTCATTTAAAGGTTCACTGCAGTCATTTAAAGGTTCACTGCAGTCATTTAAAGGTTCACTGCAGTCATTTAAAGGTTCACTGCAGTCATTTAAAGGTTCACTGCAGTCATTTAAAGGTTCACTGCAGTCATTTAAAGGTTCACTGCAGTCATTTAAAGGTTCACTGCAGTCATTTAAAGGTTCACTGCAGTCATTTAAAGATTCACTGCAGTCATTTAAAGTTCACTGCAGTTATTTAAAGTTCACTGCAGTTATTTAAAGGTTCACTGCAGTCATTTAAAGGTTCACTGCAGTCATTTAAAGGTTCACTGCAGTCATTCAAGGGTTCACTGCAGTCATTCAAGGGTTCACTGCAGTCATTCAAGGGTTCACTGCAGTCATTCAAGGGTTCACTGCAGTCATTCAAGGGTTCACTGCAGTCATTCAAGGGTTCACTGCAGTCATTCAAGGGTTCACTACGGTCATTCAAGGGTTCACTGCAGTCCTTTAAAGGTTCACTTTAAATAGTCATTTAAAAGTTCACTGCAGTTATTTAAGGGTTCACTGCAGTCATTCAAGGGTTCACTGCAGTTATTCAAGGGTTCACTGCAGTCATTCAAGGGTTCACTGCAGTCATTCAAGGGTTCACTGCAGTCATTCAAGGGTTCACTGCAGTCATTCAAGGGTTCACTACAGTCATTCAAGGGTTCACTGCAGTCCTTTAAAGGTTCACTTTAAATAGTCATTTAAAAGTTCACTGCAGTTATTTAAAGTTCACTGCAGTTATTTAAAGTTCACTGCAGTTATTTAAAGTTCACTGCAGTTATTTAAAGTTCACTGCAGTCATTTAAAGTTCACTGCAGATATTTAAAGTTCACTGCAGTTATTTAAAGTTCACTGCAGTCATTTAAAGGTTCACTGCAGTTATTTAAAGGTTCACTGCAGTCATTTAAAGGTTCACTGCAGTCATTTAAAGGTTTACTGCAGTCATATAAAGGTTTATTGCAGTCATATAAAGGTTTACTGCAGTCATATAAAGGTTTACTGCAGTCATATAAAGGTTTACTGCAGTCATTTAAAGGTTTACTGCAGTCATTTAAAGGTTTACTGCAGTCATTTAAAGGTTTACTGCAGTCATTTAAAGGTTTACTGCGGTCATATAAAGGTTTACTGCAGTCATATAAAGGTTTACTGCAGTCATATAAAGGTTTACTGCAGTCATTTAAAGATTCACTGCAGTCATTTAAAGATTCACTGCAGTCATTTAAAGGTTCACTGCAGTCATATAAAGGTTCACTACAGTCATATAAAGGTTCTTTACAGTCATTTAAAGGTTCACTACAGTCATTTAAAGGTTCACTACAGTCATTTAAAGATTCACTGCAGTCATTTACAGATTCACTGCAGTCATTTAAAGGTTTACTGCGGTCATATAAAGGTTTACTGCAGTCATATAAAGGTTTACTGCAGTCATATAAAGGTTTACTGCAGTCATTTAAAGATTCACTGCAGTCATTTAAAGATTCACTGCAGTCATTTAAAGGTTCACTGCAGTCATATAAAGGTTCACTACAGTCATATAAAGGTTCACTACAGTCATTTAAAGGTTCACTACAGTCATTTAAAGGTTCACTACAGTCATTTAAAGATTCACTGCAGTCATTTACAGATTCACTGCAGTCATTTAAAGGTTCACTGCAGTTATTCAAAGGTTCACTGCAGTCATTTAAAGGTTCACTGCAGTCATTTAAAGGTTCACTGCAGTCATTTAAAGGTTCACTGCAGTCATTTAAAGGTTCACTGCAGTTATTTAAAGGTTCACTGCAGTCATTTAAAGGTTCACTGCAGTCATTTAAAGGTTCACTGCAGTCATTCAAGGGTTCACTGCAGTCATTCAAGGGTTCACTGCAGTCATTCAAGGGTTCACTACAGTCATTCAAGGGTTCACTGCAGTCATTCAAGGGTTCACTACAGTCATTCAAGGGTTCACTGCAGTTCTTTAAAGGTTCACTTTAAATAGTCATTTAAAAGTTCACTGCAGTTATTTAAGGGTTCACTGCAGTCATTCAAGGGTTCACTGCAGTCATTCAAGGGTTCACTGCAGTCATTCAAGGGTTCACTGCAGTCATTCAAGGGTTCACTGCAGTCATTCAAGGGTTCACTGCAGTCATTCAAGGGTTCACTACAGTCATTCAAGGGTTCACTGCAGTCCTTTAAAAGTTCACTTTAAATAGTCATTTAAAAGTTCACTGCAGTTATTTAAAGTTCACTGCAGTTATTTAAAGTTCACTGCAGTTATTTAAAGTTCACTGCAGTTATTTAAAGTTCACTGCAGTTATTTAAAGTTCACTGCAGTTATTTAAAGTTCACTGCAGTCATTTAAAGTTCACTGCAGATATTTAAAGTTCACTGCAGTTATTTAAAGTTCACTGCAGTCATTTAAAGGTTCACTGCAGTTATTTAAAGGTTCACTGCAGTCATTTAAAGGTTCACTGCAGTCATTTAAAGGTTTACTGCAGTCATATAAAGGTTTATTGCAGTCATATAAAGGTTTACTGCAGTCATATAAAGGTTTACTGCAGTCATATAAAGGTTTACTGCAGTCATTTAAAGGTTTACTGCAGTCATTTAAAGGTTTACTGCAGTCATTTAAAGGTTTACTGCAGTCATTTAAAGGTTTACTGCGGTCATATAAAGGTTTACTGCAGTCATATAAAGGTTTAGTGCAGTCATATAAAGGTTTACTGCAGTCATTTAAAGATTCACTGCAGTCATTTAAAGATTCACTGCAGTCATTTAAAGGTTCACTGCAGTCATATAAAGGTTCACTACAGTCATATAAAGGTTCACTACAGTCATTTAATGGTTCACTACAGTCATTTAAAGGTTCACTACAGTCATTTAAAGATTCACTGCAGTCATTTACAGATTCACTGCAGTCATTTAAATGTTCACTGCAGTTATTTAAAGGTTCACTGCAATCATTTAAAGGTTCACTGCAGTCATTTAAAGGTTCACTGCAGTCATTTAAAGGTTCACTGCAGTCATTTAAAGGTTCACTGCAGTCATTTAAAGGTTCACTGCAGTCATTTAAAGGTTCACTGCAGTCATTTAAAGGTTCACTGCAGTCATTTAAAGGTTCACTGCAGTCATTTAAAGGTTCACTGCAGTCATTTAAAGGTTCACTGCAGTCATTTAAAGGTTCACTGCAGTCATTTAAAGATTCACTGCAGTCATTTAAAGTTCACTGCAGTTATTTAAAGTTCACTGCAGTTATTTAAAGGTTCACTGCAGTCATTTAAAGGTTCACTGCAGTCATTTAAAGGTTCACTGCAGTCATTCAAGGGTTCACTGCAGTCATTCAAGGGTTCACTGCAGTCATTCAAGGGTTCACTGCAGTCATTCAAGAGTTCACTGCAGTCATTCAAGGGTTCACTGCAGTCATTCAAGGGTTCACTGCAGTCATTCAAGGGTTCACTACAGTTATTCAAGGGTTCACTGCAGTCCTTTAAAGGTTCACTTTAAATAGTCATTTAAAAGTTCACTGCAGTTATTTAAGGGTTCACTGCAGTCATTCAAGGGTTCACTGCAGTCATTCAAGGGTTCACTGCAGTCATTCAAGGGTTCACTGCAGTCATTCAAGGGTTCACTGCAGTCATTCAAGGGTTCACTGCAGTCATTCAAGGGTTCACTACAGTCATTCAAGGGTTCACTGCAGTCCTTTAAAGGTTCACTTTAAATAGTCATTTAAAAGTTCACTGCAGTTATTTAAAGTTCACTGCAGTTATTTAAAGTTCACTGCAGTTATTTTAAGTTCACTGCAGTTATTTAAAGTTCACTGCAGTCATTTAAAGTTCACTGCAGATATTTAAAGTTCACTGCAGTTATTTAAAGTTCACTGCAGTCATTTAAAGGTTCACTGCAGTTATTTAAAGGTTCACTGCAGTCATTTAAAGGTTCACTGCAGTCATTTAAAGGTTTACTGCAGTCATATAAAGGTTAATTGCAGTCATATAAAGGTTTACTGCAGTCATATAAAGGTTTACTGCAGTCATATAAAGGTTTACTGCAGTCATTTAAAGGTTTACTGCAGTCATTTAAAGGTTTACTGCAGTCATTTAAAGGTTTACTGCAGTCATTTAAAGGTTTACTGCGGTCATATAAAGGTTTACTGCAGTCATATAAAGGTTTACTGCAGTCATATAAAGGTTTACTGCAGTCATTTAAAGATTCACTGCAGTCATTTAAAGATTCACTGCAGTCATTTAAAGGTTCACTGCAGTCATATAAAGGTTCACTACAGTCATATAAAGGTTCACTACAGTCATTTAAAGGTTCACTACAGTCATTTAAAGGTTCACTACAGTCATTTAAAGATTCACTGCAGTCATTTACAGATTCACTGCAGTCATTTAAAGGTTCACTGCAGTTATTTAAAGGTTCACTGCAGTCATTTAAAGGTTCACTGCAGTCATTTAAAGGTTCACTGCAGTCATTTAAAGGTTCACTGCAGTCATTTAAAGGTTCACTGCAGTTATTTAAAGGTTCACTGCAGTCATTTAAAGGTTCACTGCAGTCATTTAAAGGTTCACTGCAGTCATTCAAGGGTTCACTGCAGTCATTCAAGGGTTCACTGCAGTCATTCAATGGTTCACTGCAGTCATTCAAGGGTTCACTGCAGTCATTCAAGGGTTCACTGCAGTCATTCAAGGGTTCACTGCAGTCATTCAAGGGTTCACTGCAGTCATTCAAGGGTTCACTACAGTCATTCAAGGGTTCACTGCAGTCCTTTAAAGTTTCACTTTAAATAGTCATTTAAAAGTTCACTGCAGTCATTTAAGGGTTCACTGCAGTCATTCAAGGGTTCACTGCAGTCATTCAAGGGTTCACTGCAGTCATTCAAGGATTCACTGCAGTCATTCAAGGGTTCATTGCAGTCATTCAAGGGTTCACTGCAGTCATTCAAGGGTTCACTGCAGTCATTCAAGGGTTCACTGCAGTCATTCAAGGGTTCACTACAGTCATTCAAGGGTTCACTGCAGTCCTTTAAAGTTTCACTTTAAATAGTCATTTAAAAGTTCACTGCAGTTATTTAAGGGTTCACTGCAGTCATTCAAGGGTTCACTGCAGTCATTCAAGGGTTCACTGCAGTCATTCAAGGATTCACTGCAGTCATTCAAGGGTTCACTGCAGTCATTCAAGGGTTCACTACAGTCATTCAAGGGTTCACTGCATTCCTTTAAAGGTTCACTTTAAATAGTCATTTAAAAGTTCACTGCAGTTATTTAAAGTTCACTGCAGTTATTTAAAGTTCACTGCAGTTATTTAAAGTTCACTGCAGTTATTTAAAGTTCACTGCAATTATTTAAAGTTCACTGCAGTCATTTAAAGTTCACTGCAGATATTTAAAGTTCACTGCAGTTATTCAAAGTTCACTGGAGTCATTTAAAGGTTCACTGCAGTTATTTAAAGGTTCACTGCAGTCATTTAAAGGTTCACTGCAGTCATTTTAAGGTTTACTGCAGTCATATAAAGGTTTATTGCAGTCATATAAAGGTTTACTGCAGTCATATAAAGGTTTACTGCAGTCATATAAAGGTTTACTGCAGTCATTTAAAGGTTTACTGCAGCCATTTAAAGGTTTACTGCAGTCATTTAAAGGTTTACTGCAGTCATTTAAAGGTTTACTGCGATCATATAAAGGTTTACTGCAGTCATATAAAGGTTTATTGCAGTCATATAAAGGTTTACTGCAGTCATTTAAAGATTCACTGCAGTCATTTAAAGATTCACTGCAGTCATTTAAAGGTTCACTGCAGTCATATAAAGGTTCACTACAGTCATATAAATATTCACTTCAGTCATTTAAAGGTTCACTACAGTCATTTAAAGGTTCACTACAGTCATTTAAAGATTCACTGCAGTTATTTACAGATTCACTGCAGTCATTTAAAGGTTCACTGCAGTTATTTAAAGGTTCACTGCAGTCATTTAAAGGTTTACTGCAGTCATATAAAGGTTTACTGCAGTCATTTAAAGGTTTACTGCAGTCATTTAAAGGTATACTGCAGTCATTTAAAGGTTTACAGCAGTCATTTAAAGGTTTACTGCGATCATATAAAGGTTTACTGCAGTCATATAAAGGTTTACTGCAGTCATATAAAGGTTTACTGCAGTCATTTAAAGATTCACTGCAGTCATTTAAAGATTCACTGCAGTCATTTAAAGGTTCACTGCAGTCATATAAAGGTTCACTACAGTCATATAAATATTCACTACAGTCATTTAAAGGTTCACTACAGTCATTTAAAGGTTCACTACAGTCATTTAAAGATTCACTGCAGTTATTTACAGATTCACTGCAGTCATTTAAAGGTTCACTGCAGTTATTTAAAGGTTCACTGCAGTCATTTAAAGGTTCACTGCAGTCATTTAAAGGTTCACTGCAGTTATTTGAAGGTTCACTGCAGTCATTTAAAGGTTCACTGCAGTCATTTAAAGGTTCACTGCAGTCATTTAAAGGTTCACTGCAGTCATTTAAAGGTTCACTGCAGTCATTTAAAGGTTCACTGCAGTCATTCAAGGGTTCACTGCAGTCATTCAAGGGTTCACTGCAGTCATTCAAGGGTTCACTGCAGTCATTCAAGGGTTCACTGCAGTCATTCAAGGGTTCACTGCAGTCATTCAAGGGTTCACTACAGTCATTCAAGGGTTCACTGCAGTCCTTTAAAGGTTCACTTTAAATAGTCATTTAAAAGTTCACTGCAGTTATTTAAAGTTCACTGCAGTTATTTAAAGTTCACTGCAGTTATTTAAAGTTCACTGCAGTTATTTAAAGTTCACTGCAGTTATTTAAAGTTCACCGCAGTCATTTAAAGTTCACTGCAGATATTTAAAGTTCACTGCAGTTATTTAAAGTTCACTGCAGTCATTTAAAGGTTCACTGCAGTCATTTAAAGGTTCACTGCAGTCATTTAAAGGTTCACTGCAGTCATTTAAAGGTTTACTGCAGTCATATAAAGGTTTATTGCAGTCATATAAAGGTTTACTGCAGTCATATAAAGGTTTACTGCAGTCATATAAAGGTTTACTGCAGTCATTTAAAGGTTTACTGCAGTCATTTAAAGGTTTACTGCAGTCATTTAAAGGTTTACTGCAGTCATTTAAAGGTTTACTGCGGTCATATAAAGGTTTACTGCAGTCATATAAAGGTTTACTGCAGTCATTTAAAGATTCACTGCAGTCATTTAAAGATTCACTGCAGTCATTTAAAGGTTCACTGCAGTCATATAAAGGTTAACTACAGTCATATAAAGGTTCACTACAGTCATTTAAAGGTTCACTACAGTCATTTAAAGGTTCACTACAGTCATTTAAAGATTCACTGCAGTCATTTACAGATTCACTGCAGTCATTTAAAGTTCACTGCAGTTATTTAAAGGTTCACTGCAGTCATTTAAAGGTTCACTGCAGTCATTTAAAGGTTCACTGCAGTCATTTAAAGGTTCACTGCAGTCATTTAAAGGTTTACTGCAGTCATGTAAAGGTTTACTGCAGTCATGTAAAGGTTTACTGCAGTCATTTAAAGGTTTACTGCAGTCATTTAAAGGTTTACTGTAGTCATTTAAAGGTTTACTGCAGTCATATAAAGGTTCACTACAGTCATTTAAAGGTTCACTAAAGTTATTTAAAGGTTCACTACAGTCATTTAAAGGTTCACTGCAGTTATTTAAAGATTCACTGCAGTCATTTAAAGATTCACTGCAGTCATTTAAAGGTTCACTGCAGTTATTTAAAGGTTCACTGCAGTCATTTAAAGGTTCACTGCAGTCATTTAAAGGTTCACTGCAGTCATTTAAAGGTTCACTGCAGTCATTTAAAGGTTCACTGCAGTCATTTAAAGATTCACCACTGCAGTCATTTAAAGGTTCACTGCAGTCATATAAAGGTTCACTACAGTCATATAGAGGTTCACTACAGTCATTTAAAGATTCACTGCAGTCATTTAAAGGTTCACTGCAGTCATTTAAAGGTTCACTGCAGTCATTTAATGGTTCACTGCAGTCATTTAAAGGTTCACTGCAGTCATTTAAAGGTTCACTGCAGTCATTTAAAGGTTCACTGCAGTCATTTAAAGGTTCACTGCAGTCATTTAAAGGTTCACTGCAGTCATTTAAAGATTCACTGCAGTCATTTAAAGTTCACTGCAGTCATTTAAAGGTTTACTGCAGTCATTTAAAGTTCACTGCAGTCATTTAAAGGTTTACTGCAGTCATTTAAAGGTTCACTACAGTCATTTAAAGGTTCACTACAGTCATTTAAAGATTCACTGCAGTTATTTAAAGATTCACTGCAGTCATTTAAAGGTTCACTGCAGTTATTTAAAGGTTCACTGCAGTTATTTAAAGGTTCACTGCAGTCATTTAAAGGTTCACTGCAGTCATTTAAAGGTTCACTGCAGTCATTTAAAGGTTCACTGCAGTCATTTAAAGGTTCACTGCAGTCATTTAAAGGTTCACTGCAGTCATTTAAAGGTTCACTGCAGTCATTTAAAGGTTCACTGCAGTCATTTAAAGGTTCACTGCAGTCATTTAAAGATTCACTGCAGTCATTTAAAGTTCACTGCAGTCATTTAAAGGTTTACTGCAGTCATTTAAAGTTCACTGCAGTCATTTAAAGGTTTACTGCAGTCATGTAAAGGTTTACTGCAGTCATGTAAAGGTTTACTGCAGTCATTTAAAGGTTTACTGCAGTCATTTAAAGGTTTACTGCAGTCATTTAAAGGTTTACTGTAGTCTTTTAAAGGTTTACTGTAGTCATTTAAAGGTTTACTGCAGTCATTTAAAGATTCACTGCAGTCATTTAAAGATTCACTGCAGTCATTTAAAGGTTCACTGCAGTCATTTAAAGGTTCACTGCAGTCATATAAAGGTTCACTACAGTCATTTAAAGGTTCACTACAGTCATTTAAAGGTTCACTACAGTCATTCAAAGGTTCACTACAGTCATTTAAAGATTCACTGCAGTCATTTAAAGGTTCACTGCAGTCATTTAAAGGTTCACTGCAGTCATTTAAAGGTTCACTGCAGTCATTTTAAGGTTCACTGCAGTCATTTAAAGGTTCACTGCAGTCATTTAAAGGTTCACTGCAGTCATTTAAAGGTTCACTGCTGTCATTTAAAGGTTCACTGCAGTCATTTAAAGGTTCACTGCAGTCATTTAAAGATTCACCACTGCAGTCATTTAAAGGTGCACTGCAGTCATATAAAGGTTCAATAAAGTCATATAAAGGTTCACTACAGTCATTTAAAGGTTCACTACAGTCATTTAAAGGTTCACTACAGTCATTTAAAGGTTCACTACAGTCATTTAAAGATTCACTGCAGTCATTTAAAGATTCACTGCAGTCATTTAAAGGTTCACTGCAGTTATTTAAAGGTTCACTGCAGTCATTTAAAGGTTCACTGCAGTCATTTAAAGGTTCACTGCAGTCATTTAAAGGTTCACTGCAGTCATTTAAAGGTTCACTGCAGTCATTTAAAGATTCACTGCAGTCATTTAAAGGTTCACTGCAGTCATTTAAAGGTTCACTGCAGTCATTTAAAGATTCACTGCAGTCATTTAAAGTTCACTGCAGTTATTTAAAGTTCACTGCAGTTATTTAAAGTTCACTGCAGTCATTTAAAGGTTTACTGCAGTCATGTAAAGGTTCACTACAGTCATTTAAAGGTTCACTACAGTCATTTGAAGGTTCACTACAGTCATTTAAAGATTCACTGCAGTCATTTAAAGGTTCACTGCAGTCATTTAAAGGTTCACTGCAGTCATTTAAAGGTTCACTGCAGTCATTTAAAGGTTCACTGCAGTCATTTAAAGGTTCACTACAGTCATTTAAAGGTTCACTGCAGTCATTTAAAGGTTCACTGCTGTCATTTAAAGGTTCACTGCAGTCATTTAAAGGTTCACTGCAGTCATTTAAAGATTCACCACTGCAGTCATTTAAAGGTTCACTGCAGTCATATAAAGGTTCAATAAAGTCATATAAAGGTTCACTACAGTCATTTAAAGGTTCACTACAGTCATTTAAAGGTTCACTACAGTCATTTAAAGGTTCACTACAGTCATTTAAAGATTCACTGCAGTCATTTAAAGATTCACTGCAGTCATTTAAAGGTTCACTGCAGTTATTTAAAGGTTCACTGCAGTCATTTAAAGGTTCACTGCAGTCATTTAAAGGTTCACTGCAGTCATTTAAAGGTTCACTGCAGTCATTTAAAGGTTCACGGCAGTCATTTAAAGAGTCACTGCAGTCATTTAAAGGTTCACTGCAGTCATTTAAAGGTTCACTGCAGTCATTTAAAGGTTCTATGCAGTCATTTAAAGATTCACTGCAGTCATTTAAAGTTCACTGCAGTTATTTAAAGTTCACTGCAGTTATTTAAAGTTCACTGCAGTCATTTAAAGGTTTACTGCAGTCATGTAAAGGTTTACTGCAGTCATGTAAAGGTTTACTGCAGTCATGTAAAGGTTTACTGCAGTCATTTAAAGGTTTACTGCAGTTATTTAAAGGTTTACTGTGGTCATTTAAAGGTTTACTGCAGTCATTTAAAGGTTTACTGCAGTCATTTAAAGATTCACTGCAGTCATTTAAAGATTCACTGCAGTCATTTAAAGATTCACTGCAGTCATTTAAAGGTTCACTGCAGTCATATAAAGGTTCACTGCAGTCATTTAAAGATTCACTGCAGTCATTTAAAGGTTCACTGCAGTCATTTAAAGGTTCACTGCAGTCATTTAAAGGTTCACTGCCGTCATTTAAAGGTTCACTGCAGTCATTTAAAGGTTCACTGCAGTCATTTAAAGGTTCACTGCAGTCATTTAAAGGTTCACTGCAGTCATTTAAAGGTTCACTGCTGTCATTTAAAGGTTCACTGCAGTCATTTAAAGGTTCACTGCAGTCATTTAAAGATTCACCACTGCAGTCATTTAAAGGTTCACTGCAGTCATATAAAGGTTCAATAAAGTCATATAAAGGTTCACTACAGTCATTTAAAGGTTCACTACAGTCATTTAAAGGTTCACTACAGTCATTTAAAGGTTCACTACAGTCATTTAAAGATTCACTGCAGTCATTTAAAGATTCACTGCAGTCATTTAAAGGTTCACTGCAGTTATTTAAAGGTTCACTGCAGTCATTTAAAGGTTCACTGCAGTCATTTAAAGGTTCACTGCAGTCATTTAAAGGTTCACTGCAGTCATTTAAAGGTTCACTGCAGTCATTTAAAGATTCACTGCAGTCATTTAAAGGTTCACTGCAGTCATTTAAAGGTTCACTGCAGTCATTTAAAGGTTCACTGCAGTCATTTAAAGATTCACTGCAGTCATTTAAAGTTCACTGCAGTTATTTAAAGTTCACTGCAGTCATTTAAAGGTTTACTGCAGTCATGTAAAGGTTTACTGCAGTCATGTAAAGGTTTACTGCAGTCATTTAAAGGTTTACTGCAGTCATTTAAAGGTTTACTGTAGTCATTTAAAGGTTTACTGCAGTTATTTAAAGGTTTACTGCAGTCATTTAAAGATTCACTGCAGTCATTTAAAGATTCACTGCAGTCATTTAAAGATTCACTGCAGTCATTTAAAGGTTCACTGCAGTCATATAAAGGTTCACTACAGTCATATAAAGGTTCACTACAGTCATATAAAGGTTCACTACAGTCATTTAAAGGTTCACTACAGTCATTTAAAGGTTCACTACAGTCATTTAAAGGTTCACTACAGTCATTTAAAGATCCACTGCAGTCATTTAAAGGTTCACTGCAGTCATTTAAAGGTTCACTGCAGTCATTTAAAGGTTCACTGCAGTCATTTAAAGGTTCACTGCAGTCATTTAAAGGTTCACTGCAGTCATTTAAAGGTTCACTGCAGTCATTTAAAGGTTCACTGCCGTCATTTAAAGGTTCACTGCAGTCATTTAAAGGTTCACTGCAGTCATTTAAAGGTTCACTGCAGTCATTTAAAGGTTCACTGCAGTCATTTAAAGGTTCACTGCAGTCATTCAAAGGCTCACTGCAGTCATTTAAAGGTTCAGCAGTTATTTAAATGTTCACTGCAGTTATTTAAAGGTTCACGGCAGTCATTTAAGAGGATCGTTTCACTCTTTTGCTAGTTAACAATAATACTCGTCCGATTGAGCTGAGATTTTGACATAAGGTGCAGAATGCTCCAAATCCTTGAAGTTGGTCATGTATTTTTTTCATTTTGGGGCACCCCTCCCCCGTGGGGGCCGAAAAACCTGTCTATGGACTCAGTGGGGGTTGGTCCTTCAAAACAATTTATAGAAGCTAATATGTTTAGCTCGAAATTACCTAGATTGTCTTATGAGCTTTTTTTGAATTTCAATCTCAATTTTCTAAATTAAATTTATGAAAATAAAAAAAAATAGCGTCAGTGGTTAAACGCAATTTTTTATTAGGGTCATAATGGATTAAACATTTATCTGAAATTATTAGAGACTTAACATACTCAAAAGCATTTTTACATTCCTGTGACCAAACTAACTTAGTATTTTTACCTAACAAATCATATAACGGTTTCAAATAGCTAGATAAATTACCTATGAAATTGCAATAATAATTCATTAATCCTAAGAAGGATCTCAATTCAGAAACATTTCTAGGTACTGGAACATTTTGTATTGCCTCTATTTTTGATTTAGTCATCGAAATACCATTTGCTGAAATCTTATGACCAAGATATTCAATTTCATCTTGAAAAAATTTACATTTACTTTTATTTAGTTTAATATTAAATTTTCTTAATCGTTCAAAAACTAATTATAAATTATGCAAATGTTCTTTATCATCATTACCAGTAATTATATTATCATCTAAAAGACATCCTACATTAGGTATACCCTTTAACACAGTGTCCATAATTTTCTGGAAAATATCAGGAGCAGCTGATATTCCGTACATCACTTTCTTCACCCTGTACAGTCCTTTATGGGTGTTTATCGTCAAGAACTCTTGCTGGTTTTTAGATACTTCCACTTGTTCGTAGGCTCGTGACAAGTCTAGTTTCGTGAATTTCTTTACGCCACTCAACGTAGCGAACAGATCTTGCATAGTTGGAAACGAGTACGTGTTAATTTCAATGCTTTTGTTCACAGTACTTCTGTAGTTTCCACAGATCCGTATCTTTCCTTCTTTCTTAGGAATGCAAATAATCGGAGTTGCCCAACTGCTATTATCAGTTTTCTCAAGGATTCCTTGTTTTTCCATAGAATCCAATTGACTAGAGACTTTTTCCCGCATGACATACGGAACAGGCCTAGCCTTGAAAAACTTGGTACTACATTTTCCTTCAACATGAAAGATGCTGTAAAATCCTTGATGATACCAGGTGAATCTGAAAATACTGAATCGTATTTATTCAAGATATGATCCAGATCAGTTACTTGTAGAATGTTCCTCCAGTCTAATTTTATAAATTCAAGCCAGTCTCTTCCCAATAGTGTAGGCCCGTTGCCTTCAACTACTTTCAATATGAGAAAATCGTGGAAATTTTCGTACTTCACCCTCATTTTAACTTCGCCTAGAAGTTTCAATTGCTCATTTGAGTAGGTAACCGTTGCAGCAGAACCAGTGTCTACTTCAATAGGAACACTCTTATTGTTTAGAGATAATTTGACTTTTATTGGAGCACACTTTCCTGTCTTATTGTCGTGAACTACATGAAGAGAAAACTCATCAGAATCGTCTTCACAGTGGTTATTGCCTAGAGCAGGGTTTCCTAACCTTTTTCTTACTATGTAACCCTTTACTGTTTCGATAACTAACTATGTACCCCGACATTTTTTTCAATAGTTATGCCTGGTAAAATGACGAATTTCCATACATCTTTTACTATTCCTTGATGAAATATGACGATACATTACGTTAACGCCTCCAATTAATAAGTAAATCATTGTGCATGTCAGCACAAAACTAGACCAAGTGGTTGGCAACCCAGGTCTACGAACCAGTACCGGTCTGCTGGTCAATTGTTACTGGGCAGTAGGAAAATATTCAATACTTAATAATTGAATAGGTGTGACCTCACATAAATAGATAATACAACTAGGTTAACAAATTCAAATCTTCTAAGCCAAATTCCTGTAAAATGATTATATAATCGATAATGATTATAACAATCAGTGGAGTATGATCAAGAGATATAGAGTTCTGTCTGTGAACTCTTGAAAAAAAAGTACCCCCTACTCTTCCCTTAGTGACACGTTTCAAATATGCTTACAGCTGGCTACTGACTGTTTCATTGTTATATTTTCGCACTTGAGTATTAATTACTATCTTCTTTATGGGTCACCTGTAGAATCAGCACCCCAAGTTCATTTCTGTACAATACGCACTCCAATGATTTCACTCCTATAAAATCCGAACCAAATGATTTCTCTCCTGTACAATCCGCACCCCAAGATTTCACTCCTGTACAATCCGCACTCCAATGAATCTACTTCTGTACAATCCGCATCCCATGATTTCACTCCTGTACAATCCGCACCCAATGATTTCTCTCCTGTACAATCCGCACCCCAATGATTTCACTCCTGTACAATCCGCACTCCAATGAATCCATTTCTGTACAATCCGCATCCTATGATTTCACTCCTGTACAATCTGCACCCCTATGATTTAACTCCTGTATAATTTGCATGTTATTTTCTGTAACTGACTAACAGATTTTTATTTTTAAAGGAATCTTTGAATATAGGATTATGTATATAATTATATTAAGCTCTTTATGTTATCATAAGTAAACAGTAGTTACTTAAAAGCTAACGAATGTTTTGGCCTACTCAATACTATTAGCTCTATCCATCCCACCGGGCCGCGAAAATAATGTTGGACGTTTACTGGTCTTCGACTTTAAAAAGGTTTTCGACCACAGCCTCAGAACGATTCTTTTCCAAATATCATGACCGATCATGAGGTGTTTAGCTTTGTACAGATCACGAATTTTTAAATTAATATTCAGCGGGATTTTATGAATTTATGTTGATATGAATGTTACTTTGAAAAAATTAGGGTATTAAACTTTTTTTCCACTGAAACCTCAAATGTACCCCCTGAGATAAGCAAATGTACCCCCAGGGGTACATGTAGCCAGGTTGGGAAACCTTGGTCTAGAGTAATCACCTTCGCAGCTCTACAGGCTTTCGCTAAATGCCCTACCTTCTCGCAGTTATTGCACTTGTAAGTTTTAAATCTGCATTTATCCGCTAGGTTATAGCCCTTACATCGATAACAAGTTTTATTTCCCTGTCGCTTAGTGGGTTTCTCCAGTCGATTATTGAAGTTAGGTCAAAGATTATCTTTACTAGCATTAACCTTCATGACTGATGACTTTTCAATTCCGTGTTTCACCTCATTCGCAGTCTTATTAGTTAGTTCGAATGACCATGCAATTTTAACAGCTGAAGTCAAATTTAAGGTTTCTTTCTGTAGTACAGGGTGGGGCGTAAGTTTGGAAGCAATTTTTCAAACATTAATATAATTCTTAAAAATAAGTTCCTAAGTAGGTGATAGGGTTTGAACTATAGTAGAGACACTACATTATGATATGGCAGTGTTATTTTTTGCAAAAATTTAGTCAATTCAAAAATGTCAGACAAAAGAGAAGCCATTATTGCTCTACACCGTGCCGGGAAGTCAGATACCGTCATTTCAAAGACTGTCTCAATAGCGAGATCGACTGTTTGGAAGTGTGTGAAGCGTTTTAATGAGAGAGGAGACTTGACTGATCGTCCAAGAAGTGGTAGACCACGCTCACAACGCACCAAACAACTGATAAAATGTGCCCGAGAGAAGATCAGGAGGAACACGAAAAGGTCAATACGATTGTTAGCCAAAACAGCTAATGTAAGTCCCAGAACAATGAGAAGAGTTGTCAAAGAAGACCTAAAGATGTCCTCTTTCACCCTCCAAAAGAGACAGACTCTGTCAGAAGCTGTAAAGAAAAAGAGATTGGAGAGAAGCAAAGCACTTTTGAGAGAATTGAAGTCTGGCACGGCTGGTGAAATTGTTTGGTCTGACGAAAATAATTTCACAGTGGAAATGGCTCACAACCGGAGGAATGACAGAATAATTGGTAAAAGTGCAAAAGACATCCAATGCAACCAAAAAACTGTCCACAGAACCATGAAACCTGCTTCAGAAATGGTCTGGGCCGCCGTTTCAGAAAATTGGAGATCTCCTTTAATTTTTGTGGAACAAGGCGCCAAAATCAATGCTAAATGTAATATTGAGAATATTTTGACGCCAATGTTGGAGTCAGCTAAGGATCACTTCGGTAATGACACTCTATGGACATTTCAGCAAGACGGCGTGACTTCACATACTGCAAATGTCACTCAAAACTGGTGCCATGACCATCTTCCACGGGTTTTGTCCAAAGAAATGTGGCCTCCCTGCTCCCCAGATGTTAATGCTATGGACTTTTCGGTATTGTCCATTCTTGAATCAATGGCCTGTGGTAAATTCCATCGCAGTGTGGATGATTTAAAGCGTTCGCTCCAGAGATTTTGGGAGGAAATTTCACAAGAACAGTTGCGTGCCGCAGTAGAAGAAGTTCGGAGGAGATTTGAGGCTGTTATAAAAAACAAGGGGGGACATTTTGAATAAATTTATGATTTTTGAATTCTTAAAACCCTTATGTAATAATACATAACTGTAAATTATTAAAAAAAAAATTTTCGTTGGATTATAATATGCACTTCCATTTGCTTCCAAACTTACGCCCCCACCCTGTAGTTCACGCTGGATTCTGACGTCTGCAATACCTTCAACAAATTCATCTTGAAGTGAATTGTCTAGGAACGTACCGTAATTGCAGCTAACAACTGACTTTTTTAAACCTGCAACATATTCCGCTGAAGATTCACCACTACCCTGCCTTCTTCTTAAAAAATTGAAGCGCTCAGCTTTTTCACTTTTGGCTGGCGAATAGTGATTTGTCAGAATTGTAACTAAGTGATCAAATGTCTTGCTTGTTGGAAGAGCAGGAGATACTAAATCTCTCAGCATACCATAACATTTTTCGCCAATAATTGATAATAAAACAGGCACTTGCTTACATTCTTCAATCGAATTAGCATCGAAGAATACGCGTAGCCTTTCAACATAAATTTTTAAGTCGCACACTGATGGTCGAATTCCGATATGGAACCGATTTGGGGCATTGTGAGCTCTTTATCTTGTTGCCAATGTTATGTATTTACAAGGTATAGTAAAACTGTAATAGGTCAGGGTAGGGAAACACACAGTTATTGATCACTGTACTATAGCGGAATTCAGACTGACAATATGGGTATGAAACTAGCATGACATAAACTTAGAGAATACTTGTTCTTTCAATTTTATAGAGAGTAAATATGATAGATTAGCTAGAAGATAGTGAGTTAATTTTAATAAATGCATATATGAGTATATAACATTCAGTTTTCGATAGGAAGTGGTTAGGAAGAATCTCTTCAGTAATCAGAGTACTGTGACAATTAGATTGAATGACATGGGAAATGGAAAAATCCTTCCTAGCCACTACACAGTACACAGAAACAAATCCTTCCTAGCCACTACACGGTCCACTGAAACAAATCCTTTCTAACCAGTACACGGTACACTGTAAGATCCTTCCTAGTTACTTCCTACCAAAAACTGAAAATCTATTTGTAACTTGCTATCATCTACAGTGTCATATCTGTTATTGTGTCTTTACCCTTTGTAAGTGTTTTTGTTTATTTCTCAGTTTATCTTTTGTTTCTGTAGGTATCATTAAGGTCTCATTCGAAGGACCAGAGTACCAGCTCCGGTTACTCTAGGTACTTGGACGGAGGAAAGTACCGATGTAGAGGGTGAGTAAATTACCATCAGTTATTAGTAACTGAAATTACTGACAAAAAACTGGTAATGAAGAACCTGATTTATTATGGTATTTTTATTTTAGTAGTTTGTTGAAGGAAATTCAGTATCGAATCTTCTGTTACATTATTTCTAGTTCGAATGTAGATACCGTTTAATGGCTATAATTCTGTCTAACTTATTATAGTTTGATTCCATTTTCAAAAAATTATCACTATTCCTTCATTCACTCTTTTCCTGTTTCAGAAATTCCTTCTGCCATATGCACACCAAGTGACAGCCTAGATGGTGCTAGTTCTTCTGATGCGAAACTAAGCACTTCAGGGAGAGGTAAGACCTCTCATCCCATCACAAATAAATAAATGTATACAGATGTGATACCACTGTACAGATAGAAAATTTAATCCCAGTACAAATGAAAATGCGTTAGTAAAACAGTTACATAATAAAATAATTCATGAATATATCTAACTCTCATCTTTACTATCACAGAATAAAGAAAACAGGAAGTTACTTTATCTCAATCCTGGTAGTCTGTACAATGGGTAAATAATGAATACATTCTTCTAATAGGCCTAAGGGCCTATTAGAAGGCCCTTAGGCGCACATCGTTTTAGAACCAGTACACTAATACATACCTACATAATACTAAAATACTCAAAATTATATATATTATACTGACATCTGTTCAATGAAATCACTATAACAGTATTCAGATAAATGGAACAAAATTATAGCCGATAATTCCTTGTCATCATTTCTTACTTATTGGAAATTTCCAGTCTATAAATAAATTCCTTTGATATATGTATATTGTATATACATATATACAAAGTATTTGATATGAACATTTTAAAAATCGGTTGCTTGGCAGGCTGGCCCAAAGATATCTGACGAACTGTCATTTGGCCGGAAAACATTTTCAGAACGGATAAATTTGGTCGACAGATATTTGGTTTGCGATTTATTTTTTGTAAAATTTATATCTTTGACACAAACTATTTTGTTTTGACACTATTTGGTTTGAACATTTATCACAACTGTATATCAAAAGTAGTTAAAGTATGAGATCAAGTAACACGTGGTGAATTTTCCGTTAGTTTCTTATTCAGCTTATAGCTACATGGTGGATTAGGATGGAGAAGAAACAACCTCTTTTCTGTTCAGTATTGGATGAGTCTTGTACGTGAACAGTCTTTGTGGTGATACAGTTAGTCTGTCAAATATATTTCTCTAATTTAAAGTGGTAAAGTGCTACAAGTGAGAACAACAAAAAATACAAGGTAAGTTTCCATCAAATTATATATAGATAAATAGTTGTGATTTATATTGTATTATCGGGGAATTTAATTGTGACTACACTGGAATAAATAACCGTGGAGATTCCAATTAATATTTTGAAATAGTATCTTCTCATTCCTCTAGTATTATCGAAATATATTTATCCCGGGTAATAATAAAAGAGTTAATTACACAAAGTTGTAATATTATGGTAATACCACAATTTATTTTTTCGATATCATCTTTAATCTATATTCATGACATTTACGTATGTACAGTTGTACACAAAAGTTCATTAATCGAAACACGTGGGTTTGTAATGTCTAAGACTCGTTCTTGTACACTGAGTTTTACGTCAGCCCAAGTCATGACAGACGAGATTTTTAACAAATCGAGACATTGGAGATCCTGAATGGGTTCCACATACGTAAGATATTCCGAATAGGCTCGTCATAAAAATAAGGAGAAATATCATTTATACCAAGTTTGGAAGGGTAAAGTCTGAGCATTATATAATGTGCAAGGAAATTCATCAAATAATTACTTTTTTAACTTTTCGTTTGAATTTTTGTTATTTGAATGGGTTTTCTCTCTTTTTCTCACATTTTTACTTTTTTCTATCTGAGAAAAATTTCTGTTACTTACCCCAGAATTCAATATTTTTGTTTTGTGTTTGATTAACAATGAGTATATTTTGATTCTGTTTAACATGACGTCATCACCGTTAATGAGACGTCATTACGGCTCAAATATAAATTGAAATATCATTAATTACATTTGTAAAGTTTTTATCACTATAAGATAGTAAATGTATAAAGAAATCCTTAATTTATCAAAACTACTAAGCCTGTAACTTCAGTTTCTAGTTTGCTGTTTTGATGACGTCACATACACAAAACAGCTCTATTACCAAAACGTGATTTACAGTTTATACTAGGATTGGAGCATGCATGTGGGTGATTCCATAGAGGTATACAACCCCCACCTAACTCTCCTAACCATTCAGTACTTAGTTCGAAGCTTCGATAACCAGTTGGTTTAAAACCGTGTGTCCCACGTGTATTGGAATTATTGCGTCACTAAGTTGTAATTGATTTTGTGTTCAAACTAGTTTCTCTACGAGGAAGATATATCAAATCTAAAAAGGGAATTTAACTGTCAGCACTTATAATAGTATGTATCTTATATAGCGTGAGGTTTTAATTTATATGTATATATCATATTTGAACTTCACAACCTGATTTTTCTTGTTAGATATAGAGTATTTTAGCTGTACTTCAATGTAACATAAAAATATTGATTATCACGGTACGATAATCATTGTGAAATATTTCCTATTCCCTCCCACTAGGAGATTGGAATGGAATGTGTATCTGTTTATTTATCTAATTTATTACTGGTAAGTATGTTTCAGTAACAGTTTCATAAGTATTTCCATATGATGTTTATATTAAACTTAGACATTATGTAAAGAGGAAAATAATTTACACATGTTAAAAATTGATACAAAAATGCGTATTTGGCAAATTCGTATTGAATGACACAGATATTCATTGTTCAACTAAACATATAGCACGAAGACATGAAATTAATTACATTTTGATATTAATATTCTAGGATTTCAGACAAACACCTAATAATACATTGATACTAAAACATAATTTCAAACTAAGTTCTGGTATAACTAGGATACAGTAATATAAAGGGTATGGTAACTCATAATGCCTCGAATTTCCATGTTAATATCGAGAAGTTTAAAGTCAATTTATAATTTTTCCGTGTGATAAATAGTTAAAATAGAAATTAGACATATAATTTAAATGTATGGATACAAATCAGGTTTGTTTATATCATTCTCTTCTTTTACTTATCTACATAATAAGAAATAGAGTCTTAAACATACTATGTAGGGAGCCTAAACCAGTGCTAGTAAAATAGTCATGTGATAGAATAATGTATGATTAGATCTAACTCTCATCTTTACTATCACAGAATAAAGAAAACAGGGAGTTACTTTATCTCAATCCTGGTAGTCTGTACAATGGGTAAATAATGAATACATTCTTCTAATAGGCCTAAAGGATTTTTTGACTGCGCACATCGTTTTAGAACCAGTATAAAAATACCTACATAATACTAAAATAATCAAAATTATATACATTATACTAATATACTGACATCTGTTCGATGAAATCACTATAACAGTATTACACATTATATTCAAGATGGCTTAATACAATCAGATAAATGGAACAAAATTATAGCCGATAATTACTTGTCATAATTTCTTACTTATTGGAAATTTCCAGTCTATAAATAAATTCTTTTGATATATGTATATTGTATATACATATATACAAAGTATTTGATATGAACATTTTAAAAATCGGTTGCCTGGCAGGCTTGCCAAAAGATATCTGCGATATATTTTTTGTAAAATTTATATCTTTGATACAAAATTTTTTGTTTTGAAACTATTTGGTTTGAACATTTATCACAACTGTATATCAAAAGTAGTTGAAGTATGAGATCAAGTAACACGTGGTGAATTTTCCGTTAGTTTCTTATTCAGCTTATAGCTACATGGTGGATTAGGATGGAGAAGAAACAACCTCTTTTCTGTTCAGTATTGGATGAGTCTTGCACGAGAACAGTCTTTGTGGTGATACAGTTAGTCTGTTAAATATATTTCTCTAATTTATAGTGGTAAAGTGCTTTAAGTAAGAACAACAAAAAATACAAGGTAAGTTTCCATCAAATTATATATAGATAAATAGTTGTGATTTATATTGTATTATCGGAGAATTTAATTGTGACTACACTAGAATAAATAACCCTGGAGATTCCAATCAATATTTTGAAATAGGATCTCCTAGTATCATCGAAATATATTTATTCCGGGTAATAATACAAGTTCTAATTACACAAAGTTGTAATATTATGGTAAAACAACAATTTCTCTTTTCAAGATCATCTATATTCAGGTGATTTATGTATGTACAGTTGTACACAAAAGTTCATTAATCAAAACACGTGGGTTTTGAATGTCTCAGACTTGTTCTTGTACACTGAGTTTCACGTCAGCCCAAGTTTTGGCAGACGAAATTTTCAACAAATTGAGTCATTGGAGATCTTGAATGGGTTCCACATACGTAAGATATTCCGACTAGGCTTGTCATGAAAATTAGGAGAAATATCATTTAAACTAAGTTTGGAAGGGTTAATGTCTAAACATAAATTAATGTGCAAAGAAATTCATCAGATAATTACACTTGTATAACTTTTCACTTGAATTTTCGTTATTTTAGGAACTTTTTCTCATATTTTTACATTTTTTTTATCTGACATGTAAATGTTCGATAGTCAGAAACTGTACAGTGTGGGTAATGTATAAGAAACATAATGTAGGTTATAACCATGGGTGATACTTATAAACTATAATTATAATTTCTGAACTATTAAAACTAATAATAATACCATTTATATATATTTTTAAATTAGTTTTATTTAATAACATACTCAAAATTCTATCCACGCAAGTCAAATTCCTATAGAAAATCTTTTTATTTCTTAAATTTGTTTTCATGCATAGCATATTACAGTTAACATACCATAAATTAATCAAAAATAAGCAACGTTATTAATTACATAAAACATTTTTGAACTCGACTTTCACTATCCGACTTTCATCTGCATTGAGTTTAGAAGTATAGATATACCTACAAAATTCATTACTAATCTTAAACATCACCTCAATTCATTGTGAAGTGGCTTTCTTTTAAGGTTCTGTATTTTTTGTTCTGCGTTCTCGTTTCTTGTTCTGAATTTTTTGTTCTGTGTTTTCTTTTCTTATTCTGCATTTTTTTGTTCGGTGTTTTCTTTTCTTATTCTGCAATTTTTGTTCCGTGTTTTCTTTTCTTGTTCTGTATATTTTTGTTCTGTGTTTTCTTTTCTTATTCTGCATTTTTTTGTTCTTTGCTTTCTTTTTTTGATCTGTGTTTTATTTTCTTATTCTTCATTCTTTTTTTTTTTCTTGTTCTGTGTTTTCTTTTCTTGTTCTGTATTTTTTGTTCTGTGTTTTCTTTTCTTGTTCTGTATTTTCTTGTTCTGTGTTTTCTTTTCTTGTTCTTTTTTTCTGTTCTGTGTTTTCGTTTCATATTCTGCATTTTTTTGTTCTTTGTTTTCTGTTTTCTTTTCTTGTTCTGTATTTTTTTGTTCTTTGTTTTCTTTTCTAGTTCTGTATTTTTTGTTCTGTGTTTTCTTTCCTTGTAGTGTATTTTTTGTTCTGTGTTTTCTTTTCTTCTTATGTATTTTCTTGTTCTGTATTTTCTTGTTCTGTGTTTTCTCTTCATGTTCTGTGTTTTCTTTTCTTGTTATGTTTTTTCCCTTCTTGTTCAGTATTTTTTTGTTCGGTGTTTTCGTTCTTTGTTATGTATTTTTTGTTCTGTGTATTCTTTCCTTGTTCTGTATTTTCTTGTTCTGCTTTTTCCCTACTTGTTCTGTATTTTTTTGTTTTGTGTTTTCTTTCCTTGTTATGTATTTTTTGTTCTGTGTTTTCTTTTCTTGTTCTGTGTTTTCCCTTTTTGTTCTGTATTTTTTTGTTTTGTATTTTCTTCCCTTGTTATTTTTTTTTTGTTCTGTGTTTTCTTTTCTTGTTTTGTATTTTCTTGTTCCGTTTTTTCCCTTCTTGTTCTGTATATCTTTTTTTTTTTTTTTTTTTTTCTTGTTCTGTGTCTTCATTTTTTGTTCTGTATTTCTTGTTCTATGTTTACTTTTCTTGTTCTATATTTTTTGGTTCTGTGTTTTTGTTTTCTTGTTCTGTAATTTCTTGTTCTGTGTTTTATTTTCTTGTATTGTATTTCTCTGTTCTGTGTTATATTTTCTTGTTTTGTGTTTTTTTTCTTGTTCTGTATTTTCTTGTTCTGTATTTTTTTTCTTTTTTTTCTTGTTTTGTATTTTCGTTTCTTGTTCTGCATTTCTTGTTTTATGTTTTCTTTTCTTGTTCTGTATTTTCTTGTTCTTTGTTTTCTTTTCTTGTTCTGTATTTTTTGTTCTGTGTTTCCTTTTCTTGTTCTTTTTTTTATTTGTATTTTTTTATTCTGTGTTTTATTTTTCTTGTTCTGTATTTTCTTGTTTCGTGTTTTCTTTTCTTTTTCTGTATTTTCTTGTTCTTTGTTCTCTGTTCTTGTTCTGATTTTTTTTTGGTTCTGAGTTTTCTTTTCTTGTTCTTTTTTTTGTATTCGGTATATTTTGTTCTGTGTTTTCTTTTATTTTCTGTATTTTCTTATTCCGTAGTTTTTGTTCGGTTTTCTTTTCTTGTTCTGTATTTTTTGGTTCTATTTTTTTGTTCTGTTTTTTTTTTCATGTTCTATATTAACAAGTTCTCTGTTTCCCTTCCTTGACCAATTGTTTCTTGTTTTGTGTTTTATTTTCCTATAATAATTTATAACATTTCATTTTTAATTCATTTTTTTTTCAAGTAAACCATTGAAATATTTAGACTACTTATTTCTTGTTTGGAATGAATGAATATACATTATAGTATTACGTATCTTCTCTTATTATCAGTTATTTAATATTGATTTTTTTGATAGATTAAGCAAGGAAGGTTTACTAAGTATCTATTTATTGTTTAGAACTTTTAAACTTTTACAAGTTTTATAGGTAACGGTTTAGTTAGCCAATTATGATATCAATATCAGTTTTTTCATAGTTTTGAATTAGTCAGATATACGCCATCCCTTTTCTTTGTTTAGGTAGCTCATAAATTTGGAGGGTGAAGGCCTAAAAGATTAGCTAAGGAGAACATGCGAAATAATAGACAGATCTATCTATCTTTCAAATAAGAATTAATTCAATTTATGAAAAAAATACAATAGTGTAAATTCAACAATAAAGTTCCACTGACCAACATTCAAGATTCCGTTTGATTCTCCTATAAACATATATATGATGAAACTGAAATTAAGGATTATATTTTGTTTGTAATATAAATTTTATTTTATCATATTATCTATCACCCTAGTTTTTAAATGTACCAATATATATTTAAATTTAAATCAGTGAAAATAATAGGTGGAATCAAAGAATAAATTTGACACGTACTGAAATAAAATGATTAATTAGTATTGATATATTTTAATATAAAAAAAGAAAATTTACCAATATGAAACTTTCTGAAACTGTATAATAGTCTCTATTGAAACTATAACAGGATAAATTTTAAAGATAATGCGTTACAACTAAATTTAGAAAATAGAGTTAATTAATCAGGTAAATTGAGGTATATTAACTAACTCCGATGTGAAACCACAAACACACCGTTAACAAGCATAACTTCAGAACTAACATAAGATATATAAATCATAACTCGCATATGGTTTCTTTTGATATGCAGCATCTTAATATAAATTCGGTTCAGCAGGTCTCTGATTTAAATTGACTCTAAAGAAATAGACCTAAAAACACGCTTGTCATATTGCTGCTTAATATTAACCTTTTCAATAATGAAACCTAAAATAATATATTTTGTATCAAACATCAAAATCTGAACTTAGTGTTTCTGTTGATAGAATCAACAGGCTAAATTTATCAGTGTTGCCACAGGTTGATGTTCCAATACCAGCGTCATATTCTGTCCCGTTTAACCAGTTAAATATTTAATTCCTATATGATGGCCGGATTGTTAATTGTTTTATATTTAAAAGGAAGATTTGTTCATTTATAATTTTATAATTATCAATTACCTAGACTTAGAAATACATTTTAGAATAAACTGCTTATTTATGCTGTTCATTCGTATAGTTATTTCAAAATGGTGGAATCTTCCACGGTGGAATTTTCCTCATCCTGCATTTAACGCTGGTGCAATCTTGCTGGAGGAAATTTCCGCAGTGGAATTTACAGGCCACGGTTCAAAGAATGGGTTTCAGTTCATTTACGATATAGTACTGTTGATTCGTTGACTACAACGGTGCTAATGTTAAAACTAAAGAGTTGCAGTTGTTTGTATCAATGATGATTTCTAAAAAATATTTAACTTGGGAGTAAATATCCAAAAGTGTCGTGTTGAAATTTTCGTACTTACTGGTGACTAGATTCTGTACATCTGTTAACTTCTGAGACTCATTGATGTTTCGACTCTATTTAAGTTAGCATAGGATGAACAGAGATAATTCACAAGTGTATTTTTTAAAACAATCATGATATTGGATAAAACAAAGAATGTAAACTGAGTACATACCATATACCTATATTACTATTATATACATTAAACTACTTTATATCAAAACTTTTAGGCATCACCTTTTTTGTCCGTTTAAGTTCATTATTTTGCGTCGAATGTACGAATTTTCCGTGGGCGAATTTTCCATGGTTTCATGCTGAAACAACTTCAAAATTTTTATTGTTCCACCACTAGTTATAGTTTTCAATCAAATTTTTACTCTATATTTTAAATTATTTTGTTTACTAAAAGCTTCTTCTTTTTCAGACACTAAGTTCGTCTCCGTTCTTACTTCAATCTCCGATAAGAAACTAAATATCGTTGTTATTCTTCAGTTAAGAAGATTCCAGTTGCAAAGTTTTTGATAAGCAAACGCCACTTATCTTCAACTAAGAAGAAGGTACACTTATACCAAGGTATGTACTACAGTATTACTGCTAGGATTTATTCACATTTTACAGTTTGCATTAATTCAACCCTTCATTTCGAAATGTATCATATGGGATGCATTATTAGATAAACTAAACAAGTAAATTATTCTATCAATCCTGAATATATTTTTTTATTAAACGGTAAATAGCTTTCTTGCTCGTTCGCACAGATTTCATTTTGTTATTTTATCAATATATAAGATGTAAGTTTTTCTATCAATGTTCAGATATAAATTGTTTTATTCATCATAATATCATAGAATTGTCTCATTTTTAGAAAAAATATCATTTGTTGGTAATATTGTACTCGGTGAAAAATGGAGAAAACTGAGTTAGGGCTTAAATAGCTGAAAATATTATTTAAGAATTTAAATTGATACCATATTTATCTACTAACACACATCTCATTCAATAATCGATTTAATATTCAATAATCGACTTCAATTTGTAATAAAACTTCCTCTAGTATTATATTCCAAATTTTCTATTCACATAATAATGCTAATTTGAACATATTTCTTTAATTTGTCCTACAATTTATATCAGAAGAAAATTTATTCAACACATGATTTAAGAATCAAAACTGAACTTTGATTTTTCAAGAGATGATAATGTCTAATAATTTTCCTATCTAATCAATAACATTAAGAAAGCAATCTGTCCTTGAAAAAGATGTGCACCAATAGTGGTAGTCATTATTTTCTTCATATGATATCCTAAAACTTGACAAGCTTACATAATTTGAAGATCAATTCAGAATTATAAACATGTGAGGGATTATATTTTCCTTCAAATTGGCAGAAATTAAAAGAAACAAATACACATACATACACAACTCATATTGCATATTAGGCTTTATAAATAATAAATGGCCCCCTGCCTGAAGAAACAGACCTTCTTTAAATAATTAAAAAAACAATTATCTTTATTTAGACAATGAATATAATAAAAACAAAATATATGCTACTCTGCTATACGACCATGGCTCCTACCATTGTCAATGGTAGTGGTCACAAACCGACTGTAAAGTGCCTATAGCAGGTCACAGGGCAACACCCTAACTACGGTCATCATACTTCTCCTTGACCGACGTCAGGATACTGAAAGCATAACCCCTTTATAAATAGTTCTGGGATAGTTCTTTTCAGTGGGTTATTACGAAATAGGGGAAACAGAACAACAAATGAAACATAGAAACATTTTTTTGAACTAAAAAATTATACGAGTGTAATTATATGGGGCAACGACGAAAGCCCACACCGATAAAAGCCCACACCGACAAAATCCCACACCGACAAAAGCCCACACGACAAAAGCCCTATCGACAAAAACCAACACAGACAAAAGCCAACACCGACAAAAGCCCACACCGATATTCTTGCAATATAAATAATCCATATCATATATGTAAAGTTGGACGAATAATAATTTAACAGTTTTCTTTTTACGGAATCATTGTAAATTTTGTATTATGCACCATATTAGGGCGCTGCTAAAGCAGAACTATTTTAAGACATAAATTTACGTACTAAAATTTTAGTATATACTACTGGAACATTTAGTCAGACGTTAGGTAACCAGCAGAGGTCATACATAAGCCTCTGTAGACTTTGCTAGCTATAGTTTTAGATGCTATAGCCAATTGTTCTTCGTAAATACTATATATGGCTAAAATTATGTATGCCCCTTATACATGTGTAATTAGGCAATTAGTATGGTTGTTGATGTCCAGAATACAGATATTATTCTGATGTTCCATCAAACCGTGGAGCAACAGTTAGCATATAAATGTAAAATAACCGAAATGTTTTGTAGTTCCATATTGTTGTAGGAAAGCAACGAAAACCTACAATTTATTTATATTTACCCTCACTTTCCATAGTCTAGTGTTTTAAAAATTTAAGTTCTGCGATAACAGCGCTCTAATTTGAGGCATAATGTAAATTTACAATGATTCCGTAGAAGGAAAACTTTTAAACTATTATCTTCCTTCGTTCCAACTTTACATGTATGAATTATTTATATTGCAGGAATACTAATTTTATTTTCGTCGGTGTGGGCTTTTGTCGCTTTTGTCTGTGTGTGCTTTTGTCGGTGAGGGCTTTTGTCGGTGTAGGCTTTTGTCACCCTTTCTAATTATTTATGTCCTTACACTTACAACTCTTAGACGGAATACTACTTAATAATTATAACAATATGAATAATTAAAAGTATTTTCTTTTTCAGGAATTAAAATCAGCAAAAGAAAATTTATCAAGAAATCCTATTTACTTGAAGTATGGATTTGAAGATGAATCAGGAATCTCTGTACGGCTTCAGTTTGATAGCCAAAAGATTTAGTCAAGAACCTTTCTTTTTGGGGGTTAATGGTATTTCAGGAGAACCGATTATTGGAGGATCATGGAAATTTCATTCTGACCCCGCATTGTGTGCTAATGAAGTGTGTGACGGTAATAGTCTGGAAGATATCGTAATATATCTCCTACATGTTAGACAATGCCACTATAGCGATAACTTTCTACCAAAAGAAAGTTTCGATATAGTACATAAAGTAATATCGAGAGTTTTTGAACGAATTGCCTCTGAAATCGTTCCTGAAAACCCAATAGATTTGGATACTGCAATGGCCGCTTATAACTTGATAACGGTATTTAGAGAAATTATTATAAATTCCTATTCCATTTTTTATCGTATCAATTCTATTGATGAGCTTCAAGAAAATTACACTTCACTCGATAGATTTCACTCAATGTTGTGCAGAGATTTCACGCACGGGTATGACAATATAAATCCCGCAATGGAAACCCTTTCTGCTAGTTGTTCAAACCTCAAACACAGTCTCATGGATGCCATTAGAATCACTAAGCACAATGATTTGAAAACCTTGAGTACCGAAATCGTAACACACTCAAATGAAAAGACATTTTTTGATATCTTTAATGGTGATATTGACGATCCATTTTTCAAAGAACCGTTAAGAGAGGTGATATTTTTAGAGGATAATGTAGATATCTCAGAATATTATAATTCTATTGATATTTAATTTGATGCATTACAAAGGGAACTTTCCAATAAAGCTGAAGATTTGAAAACTTTCAAAAGTCGTTCTGAAAATTTCATAATTAATAGCCATACTTTGAATAACTATAAAAAACTACAAAAATTGTGTAGAAATACGGAAATCAGTGTGTCTGAAAATATGGAGAAGTTCAACAAGATCACGAAAGATTTTACGATTCATTATTGGAAGAGAAGATCAAACAAAACAGAACTGAATGAATGCATTTTGTTCAAACCTGAGGAAACTCAGTTTATATTCAAGTTTACGATTTTAGTATTGGAATATTTGAAAAACATTCCTAGAGGCAGTCCAGAACATGAACAATTGCTTCAAGAAAATTTTACGGAATTTGGTAATATTTTAAATTCTCTCCGGTTCTTGGAAATTGACGATGCAATCACTTTGAAAACTTCTGCCATCCTCTCAAAAACTTTGGATGAACTGGTAACAGAGCCATCAGTTCAATGTTTTATCAAAAGAATGCCTGCAAAAATAATGCTTATGACAAGTAGAATCACAAATTATATAGGAATGGTGAGGAAAAACCAAGAGTATGTCTCTCTATTAGAAAATCCTAATGTTCTTAAATACTCTCTATCAAACGTGAGTCCCATTGAACATGTTAATCAAATATCCAAGATTAGGATAGATAAGTGGACTGCAATTATTAGTAACAGTTTACCTCTAGATAACTGTAACCAGTTCTACAACCAAGATGTATGTCCAGTTTGTCTCTGCGAACAGCAGAAAAATGATTCCTGTTTACTGTTATGTAAACACTCCATGTGTTCTTCTTGCACCAAAAATATCATCGAAAGGAATCAAATGTAAGTTGAATCATATCTTTTTTCTTTTCCTCTATTTTAACAGTAAATGAATCAAATGACTCATTTTGATATTTGAGGATCAGTTCTCGTATTCAGTATCTATATATCTTACATCAACAATATTATGTTTATATTTTTCTTATTCATTTTTTTCTTTTCCAGAACTCTCTGTCCGGTTTGCCGGTATCCATTATGCGAATATTTATCAAGTGGAAAATTGGAAGAAATATCCATATCTCTCCTTCAGTAATTGCCAGTTGCATGTGAACATCTATAAGTAGTATCAAAGATTAATGTATGCTTCTATTAATGTTCGATCATTAATTTAGATATTAGCTTATTTGTTAGAATGATTCAAATCACATTTTGAAATAAATTAAAGTTACATGTATTATAGGTAGGTCCGTGTTTAATTAATGTAGGTTCGTGTTTGTAATTTATTGTTATTTCACGAATATTTTTCATTTAAGTGTTAGAAAAGAACTCAAGATACCAACTTCCATTACTCTTGTGCTCCATTTATCAACTGTTTGGCAACTAAATGGATCACTATTTTCAACAGTTCACTTTATAACGAAGGTAATGAGTAATGTATGTTATCACGAAATTATTACTCTTCACATTATTACCACAAATTATTTGAACTATTATGTTACTAATTGGCAATTTGTAAATATTTTCTGACTTCTGTTTATTGGTAGTACTTTAGGTTTCATTTTTATAATTTAGGTTATTTTTTTTTTAATTTAGATAGTATGACACATTCATGGGATAATTATTTCTAATACATTTCTTATCATTGTTGGTGATTTCCAAAATATAATATGTCAATGGTTATTTTATTTTGAATGTCATATTATTATGTGGAAATTATTTAGTACAATTTTACTGATTGATAAATTTTAGGGTTGGAACAATATGCTTTTTAAATTTTAAATCTAAGAATATTATAGACGAAACAAAATGAAATGGTATCGAATACTCTGATATTGCAAAATGCTTCAAAATTGTTTAATTTTATAATATTTTCAGGATCTATGATTTTAAAAGCATATAGTCATAACCTTAATAATTTGTAAATATTTCCCGACTTCAGTTTTTTATTAGCACTTTAGGTTTTTATTCGTATAATTTAGGATTGTTTTTAATTTTCTTTTGTATGACACATTTTTGGGAATATTATCAACTAGACATTCCAAATAATTGTTGTTGATTTCCAAAATATATTATTTCCATTGTGTATTTTAGTAAGATGACATATAATGTAGATATTATTAAGTCTTTAGAATTCATTGGTATTTTTTTATAAAATGTCTTATTTTCTATCTCATTAAATTATTTAGTTGAACCGTAACCAGTAACCAAGTACTTCACACTAGGTGCATTATAATTGTCTCAGTTTTATTTTACCGACCGTGTCTTTATTACAGCATTAGCTTTTGTTTCATTGTGAAAAAATACCAATTTGTAAAATTAATTAATTACCTTTTTGATTAGTACCTTAGTAATTTCATAATTATAGCTGTTTGTTAATTTCTCCTGTTTTTTACTTAACCTATTTTTACTACGTAATTTTAACTTATTTATAGAATAATAATAAAAATGATATTTTAGTAATTTAAAAAGTTTCAGTTGATTAAGCTATAATCTATAATTGATTATTTTGATTGTTTTTCATATTAAAAAACTCTATTTATTGTTCAAAATGATTATAGTTTAACTGGGAATACTTTAGCAAATAATATATATTCCTTATAATGATTATAGTTTGATATTGGAGATAGCAATGAATTCAACAAAGAAATAGAAATTAAATAATGAAGTATAATTCATAACGCATTTACATCAAAACTTTCAACTCACGAATTCTTTTGTTTATTTGTCACATTTATTATTTCATCATTTGTTTATGTATTACTTAGAACTGGAAAAGAAAAAATAAGAGATTAGGCCATAATTAGTTTTATAAAAAGGTAAAGGTAGGCTTAGAAGTGGATTTAATAAAACAGAATATAGGACCAGAAATAACTTACACAAAATTTACGTGACTAGTATATATCTAATTTTTGTAATTGGATGGTGTCCAAAGGATGAAATCAAACAAAAAATAACTCTATTAATCGAAATAAAACATATAAGGCAAAATCTGTAATAAAGGATTATTTAGAGCATTAGATCGAATTAAGGCTAATTTTTCGAAAGTCTTGTCTGATAGAGGAGATTTCTTCGGTGCCAGTGTCATTCCAGCTGGAGAAAAAAGTCTCTCAACATGAGCAGAAGATGGAATTGTTGTAGTGTAGATCAAAAATAATTCCTTCATTAATGGATGATTGTCGAGGCTCTGCAGGCTTCTATCTACTCGCATATCTACTGATAACAGTGATTTTGTTATTCTGACACCCGATCAAACAAAAAATAACCTTCTCAGGGTACGCTCGACACAGTTTCGTATGTTCCTGTTACAGAGGGAGTTAAAATATCGTTAGCACTACGCTATAAAATATTCTTCACAATCTCTTCTTTCTCTTTGTGATTCCATCTTGCATTGATTGTGACCCACTTCAGCTTGAAATATAGATTAGTTACAGTTGCAATAATCGCCTTGTGAATTGCTGGTTCATTTTCCAAGTTGAAGAAGTCTTCAAATCTTTTTTTGGAAACCTTGAGACATGACAAAGATGAGAGACTCACATTAGTGCGAGTCTTTTGTACCCAAATTGTTTTTTTTCTGATAAGTTGAGTTGGAAGAAATTCACCATAAAAATGTCCTTGTCACCTTGATGACGAGCAATCGCGATTGCAAATGGTACCAGCACATCAACATATTTAACTATGAACTTCACTTCAGTAGTTTTGAGAGGGTGGCAAACCAAGCTCAGTCATCAATTGGAGAAGTTTTCCCTTATGCATTATTATCACGATAAATGAATCATTTAATGAGTTTCAACGAGCAGGACACGGTAGACGAAGCTGACACTCATTTACGTTGTTGATAATTTCGGCAGATTTTGGTTATTAACTTTTTTTCCACAGAGCTGTATATTCAACCATAGACGAGTTATTAACTGAAGAAAATGATGCAACTTTTATAACTTTATTTAGGGCTGAGAGGTGACACGGTGTGTGCTATCATCAGCAACGGTACTAGGACAGAGTATCGTAAAACAACGTGTCGAAAGACAGAGTATAAAAAATTCGATCGAATTCATAATAATAGAGAATTGATTGAATGGAATTTTTTTTTAACTTTTATTTAAATTGCTATCCATGATACCAATTTGATTAGAAATTGATTAATAATTATAATTACTATATTTTCTTTTTGGACGTGTCTGAAAATGTAGAACGTACCAATTAATAACTTGAAACTTAGTAAACTTCTTCCAAAAATATTTTATAGAGCATAAAATTGCTGTTTGTTCAATGTAACACAATAATTTTGGAAATATAAGTGTCTATTAATTACTCACCTATACTCTGTGAGAGAAAATCTATGGTTGGACTTTAAAACCTTTAATAAGTTTACAGCTTTAAACTTATATAATACCCAATAATACCTTATTGAATTTAAAGACAGACATTACAAAGTTTCAATCATAACAAAAATGTATATAGCTACTTGTTATTTAATATTCTTGTTACCTATTTAACATTAAAATGAAACATTGGTTAGATGATTTTTTTTAAAGTACCTTAAACTAGATTATGCATGTGCACTCGGTATAGCGCATTCCTCAGTTAAGCGAATAATAAGATAATAAATAAATAAATAAACGACGGGTAAAATATGAACTTTCCACATTCTGCAAAGGTAATAAGATTACAATTATTTTCCAATTTTTAAATTAAACAAAAATGAAAATGTTCTGCCTAACATTCTTTTTACAGAAACAGCAAGAGGAGTATGATATGCGTTAAGACTTCTAAATTATAACTAATTATTTAGATAATATGTATAAATAACTATACCTCTAATTGGTAAAATAATAAATAATATTTAAATTTGATAAAATCAACCGAAACGCAAGAAAAGTTTCAATGATCTCAGTTGAAGCATAAGTGCACCTTTACATTAATATTATTTTGACATAAAACTTGAATGAAATCTTCAAAAATTAGCTAAAATTGGAGTGCATTGGGTCGGAATTTCTGTAAAATTCTTCTTCAAAATTGGCAAATTAGCTACTATATGAAATTCAACTGTTTTTAAAGGAAAAAAAATACATGGAAAAATCTGAAAATGTTATCGATTTTTTTTATTTCAGTAATAGATATTTGATAGTGTCAAAAATCTTTATGGAAAATTTCATAGCGAGTGGATAATAGTGAGCATCGGGGTCTCACGGGGATTGAATGCAGCACAGAGCAACAAACGAATTTTTGAGTTTTTTTATCCTCATTTTCTGACACTTCTAAAAAGTATAAAATTTTTGTATTTAAAAGTATGGAACCATTTTTTGGTTTAAGATATAGAACTGCAGTTTTTGCATTTCATTCTTCAGGAAATTCTATGAAAAGCGCTGAGAGCCTATTTTTGAATTTCAAATGTTTTTTCGAAATATAAAATTTTGAATTTTTTTAATTTGATTTTTTCGGAAACTAATACGCTATTCAAAAATCAGCTTCAAGCAATTTGTAGAGAATCGAATTGCAATTCGAATGCAGAAAACCTCAAAGCCGTTGCTTCAAAATTGTCGGAGTTCTATACTTTTAAAAGACGGTTCAAAATTAGTTCGAATTTCGAATAACTCATTTTCTATGCGTCCAATCGAAAAAATGTCGTGAGAAAAAATGTCTTTGAATTCAATTTTATATATACGTACAAAGTTTCATAAACAGAACTACATTAATATTTTTTTCCGAAATCCATGTACGGTCCCCTTAAATATACATACCTAGGAAAATAGCAGTAGTAAGTACAGTGGAAATCCCTTATAGTGAATCATGCTGAATAGTAAAATCCTGTATAGCGAACTTACCTCTATAGTGAACATATTTAGGTTAGTGTACCACAAATATTCGTAAGTTTTCTATGAATCTCTTATTTCTAATTAGTAAATCCACTAAATTCGTTGCTATTTCACGAAACAGCAGTTCTAGCAGTGCAACTCCTTTATAATGTAGTCATGTGAAGTCACAGTATAATTATTATTATAAATTTATTATATTAACCCAAATGAATTTGACGTATGTTTTCTAGGCACATCTTTTCTAAATTACTTTATATATTTCATGTCATTCCTTTAAAATTTACTAGCCTTTCTTGACTTTGTTCCTCCATAAATACATACTATATTTTTGAATTCAAAAGTTAAATATTTAAGTATCGGCGTAAATCAGCGTAGATCACATTATGGAATTAATTGTACTTTAGTGACGTGTGGCAACGTAGAAATACAGATTGGTTACCCAATACGCAAGAATGTGTCCACGTTTTTATGTAGTAGAGACAAATGCGCGAGCTGTGATTGGTTCACACTCCATCCAATCACAGATCAGCTCACTCAGTTGCCAATCTCTTATATACCTATGTATTAATTTCTCCTTATATATTCAATATTTTTACTTGAAATTTGGTACACATTAGTTTAGTACATATACTAACAACTTGTAAAAATACAGTAACGTAGGTTTATAAATAAGACATGCGTTTTTTTAACATAGAGTCAAACCTTCTTGTTGTTTCTGACAGTCAAACTCATTACGGTTAATAATAATATTTATTAGTAAATAATTAGTATCTTGTTAAAAAAACTATTTTTTTTATATTGGTTGCCCTAATAGCCTTGGAAGCATAAGTTAGTAATAGGGTCGACTATATAAATGTGTAGACTGTAGTTCTTTTTTTTTTTTTTAAATATAAAATATGTACCTAGAAAATCCGAGGTTAGCATACAAATTGTTCGGACTAAATGTTTGGTTCGGAACAAATGTTCGGACCAAACTTTTCAAAATTGAGTTCGCTATACGGAGGTTCGGAACCCAAAATCGACGAAGATTCGGGTTCGGATTCGGAACCTAAAAAAAGGTTCGCGCGCCCAGCTCTGCTACTTGGAACATTGCGAGAATCACAATCCCAAGAGAAGTGCTTCGATGGCCATTGATGTATTGCTCAACTTTGAAACTAAATTTGGACCCCTCACTTTCAAGGACATTATTGGAGGTAAGAAAGTGAGGCAAATTGTCCTTGAATTCAAAAGTCTTAATATGAAATCAGCCAGTAAGATCAAATATCTCCGTATGTTTTCTCTCTTGTTAGAATTATTGGAAGAGAAGATCAAACAAAACAGAACTGAATGAATGCATTTTGTTCAAACCTGAGGAAACTCAGTTTATATTCAAGTTTACGATTTTAGTATTGGAATATTTGAAAAACATTCCTAGAGGCAGTCCAGAACATGAACAATTGCTTCAAGAAAATTTTACGGAATTTGGTAATATTTTAAATTCTCTCCGGTTCTTGGAAATTGACGATGCAATCACTTTGAAAACTTCTGCCATCCTCTCAAAAACTTTGGATGAACTGGTAACAGAGCCATCAGTTCAATGTTTTATCAAAAGAATGCCTGCAAAAATAATGCTTATGACAAGTAGAATCACAAATTATATAGGAATGGTGAGGAAAAACCAAGAGTATGTCTCTCTATTAGAAAATCCTAATGTTCTTAAATACTCTCTATCAAACGTGAGTCCCATTGAACATGTTAATCAAATATCCAAGATTAGGATAGATAAGTGGACTGCAATTATTAGTAACAGTTTACCTCTAGATAACTGTAACCAGTTCTACAACCAAGATGTATGTCCAGTTTGTCTCTGCGAACAGCAGAAAAATGATTCCTGTTTACTGTTATGTAAACACTCCATGTGTTCTTCTTGCACCAAAAATATCATCGAAAGGAATCAAATGTAAGTTGAATCATATCTTTTTTCTTTTCCTCTATTTTAACAGTAAATGAATCAAATGACTCATTTTGATATTTGAGGATCAGTTCTCGTATTCAGTATCTATATTTCTTACATCAACAATATTATGTTTATATTTTTCTTATTCATTTTTTTCTTTTCCAGAACTCTCTGTCCGGTTTGCCGGTATCCATTATGCGAATATTTATCAAGTGGAAAATTGGAAGAAATATCCATATCTCTCCTTCAGTAATTGCCAGTTGCATGTGAACATCTATAAGTAGTATCAAAGATTAATGTATGCTTCTATTAATGTTCGATCATTAATTTAGATATTAGCTTATTTGTTAGAATGATTCAAATCACATTTTGAAATAAATTAAAGTTACATGTATTATAGGTAGGTCCGTGTTTAATTAATGTAGGTTCGTGTTTGTAATTTATTGTTATTTCACGAATATTTTTCATTTAAGTGTTAGAAAAGAACTCAAGATACCAACTTCCATTACTCTTGTGCTCCATTTATCAACTGTTTGGCAACTAAATGGATCACTATTTTCAACAGTTCACTTTATAACGAAGGTAATGAGTAATGTATGTTATCACGAAATTATTACTCTTCACATTATTACCACAAATTATTTGAACTATTATGTTACTAATTGGCAATTTGTAAATATTTTCTGACTTCTGTTTATTGGTAGTACTTTAGGTTTCATTTTTATAATTTAGGTTATTTTTTTTTTAATTTAGATAGTATGACACATTCATAGGATAATTATTTCTAATACATTTCTTATCATTGTTGGTGATTTCCAAAATATAATATGTCAATGGTTATTTTATTTTGAATGTCATATTATTATGTGGAAATTATTTAGTACAATTTTACTGATTGATAAATTTTAGGGTTGGAACAATATGCTTTTTAAATTTTAAATCTAAGAATATTATAGACGAAACAAAATGAAATGGTATCGAATACTCTGATATTGCAAAATGCTTCAAAATTGTTTAATTTTATAATATTTTCAGGATCTATGATTTTAAAAGCATATAGTCATAACCTTAATAATTTGTAAATATTTCCCGACTTCAGTTTTTTATTAGCACTTTAGGTTTTTATTCGTATAATTTAGGATTGTTTTTAATTTTCTTTTGTATGACACATTTTTGGGAATATTATCAACTAGACATTCCAAATAATTGTTGTTGATTTCCAAAATATATTATTTCCATTGTGTATTTTAGTAAGATGACATATAATGTAGATATTATTAAGTCTTTAGAATTCATTGGTATTTTTTTATAAAATGTCTTATTTTCTATCTCATTAAATTATTTAGTTGAACCGTAACCAGTAACCAAGTACTTCACACTAGGTGCATTATAATTGTCTCAGTTTTATTTTACCGACCGTGTCTTTATTACAGCATTAGCTTTTGTTTCATTGTGAAAAAATACCAATTTGTAAAATTAATTAATTACCTTTTTGATTAGTACCTTAGTAATTTCATAATTATAGCTGTTTGTTAATTTCTCCTGTTTTTTACTTAACCTATTTTTACTACGTAATTTTAACTTATTTATAGAATAATAATAAAAATGATATTTTAGTAATTTAAAAAGTTTCAGTTGATTAAGCTATAATCTATAATTGATTATTTTGATTGTTTTTCATATTAAAAAACTCTATTTATTGTTCAAAATGATTATAGTTTAACTGGGAATACTTTAGCAAATAATATATATTCCTTATAATGATTATAGTTTGATATTGGAGATAGCAATGAATTCAACAAAGAAATAGAAATTAAATAATGAAGTATAATTCATAACGCATTTACATCAAAACTTTCAACTCACGAATTCTTTTGTTTATTTGTCACATTTATTATTTCATCATTTGTTTATGTATTACTTAGAACTGGAAAAGAAAAAATAAGAGATTAGGCCATAATTAGTTTTATAAAAAGGTAAAGGTAGGCTTAGAAGTGGATTTAATAAAACAGAATATAGGACCAGAAATAACTTACACAAAATTTACGTGACTAGTATATATCTAATTTTTGTAATTGGATGGTGTCCAAAGGATGAAATCAAACAAAAAATAACTCTATTAATCGAAATAAAACATATAAGGCAAAATCTGTAATAAAGGATTATTTAGAGCATTAGATCGAATTAAGGCTAATTTTTCGAAAGTCTTGTCTGATAGAGGAGATTTCTTCGGTGCCAGTGTCATTCCAGCTGGAGAAAAAAGTCTCTCAACATGAGCAGAAGATGGAATTGTTGTAGTGTAGATCAAAAATAATTCCTTCATTAATGGATGATTGTCGAGGCTCTGCAGGCTTCTATCTACTCGCATATCTACTGATAACAGTGATTTTGTTATTCTGACACCCGATCAAACAAAAAATAACCTTCTCAGGGTACGCTCGACACAGTTTCGTATGTTCCTGTTACAGAGGGAGTTAAAATATCGTTAGCACTACGCTATAAAATATTCTTCACAATCTCTTCTTTCTCTTTGTGATTCCATCTTGCATTGATTGTGACCCACTTCAGCTTGAAATATAGATTAGTTACAGTTGCAATAATCGCCTTGTGAATTGCTGGTTCATTTTCCAAGTTGAAGAAGTCTTCAAATCTTTTTTTGGAAACCTTGAGACATGACAAAGATGAGAGACTCACATTAGTGCGAGTCTTTTGTACCCAAATTGTTTTTTTTCTGATAAGTTGAGTTGGAAGAAATTCACCATAAAAATGTCCTTGTCACCTTGATGACGAGCAATCGCGATTGCAAATGGTACCAGCACATCAACATATTTAACTATGAACTTCACTTCAGTAGTTTTGAGAGGGTGGCAAACCAAGCTCAGTCATCAATTGGAGAAGTTTTCCCTTATGCATTATTATCACGATAAATGAATCATTTAATGAGTTTCAACGAGCAGGACACGGTAGACGAAGCTGACACTCATTTACGTTGTTGATAATTTCGGCAGATTTTGGTTATTAACTTTTTTTCCACAGAGCTGTATATTCAACCATAGACGAGTTATTAACTGAAGAAAATGATGCAACTTTTATAACTTTATTTAGGGCTGAGAGGTGACACGGTGTGTGCTATCATCAGCAACGGTACTAGGACAGAGTATCGTAAAACAACGTGTCGAAAGACAGAGTATAAAAAATTCGATCGAATTCATAATAATAGAGAATTGATTGAATGGAATTTTTTTTTAACTTTTATTTAAATTGCTATCCATGATACCAATTTGATTAGAAATTGATTAATAATTATAATTACTATATTTTCTTTTTGGACGTGTCTGAAAATGTAGAACGTACCAATTAATAACTTGAAACTTAGTAAACTTCTTCCAAAAATATTTTATAGAGCATAAAATTGCTGTTTGTTCAATGTAACACAATAATTTTGGAAATATAAGTGTCTATTAATTACTCACCTATACTCTGTGAGAGAAAATCTATGGTTGGACTTTAAAACCTTTAATAAGTTTACAGCTTTAAACTTATATAATACCCAATAATACCTTATTGAATTTAAAGACAGACATTACAAAGTTTCAATCATAACAAAAATGTATATAGCTACTTGTTATTTAATATTCTTGTTACCTATTTAACATTAAAATGAAACATTGGTTAGATGATTTTTTTTAAAGTACCTTAAACTAGATTATGCATGTGCACTCGGTATAGCGCATTCCTCAGTTAAGCGAATAATAAGATAATAAATAAATAAATAAACGACGGGTAAAATATGAACTTTCCACATTCTGCAAAGGTAATAAGATTACAATTATTTTCCAATTTTTAAATTAAACAAAAATGAAAATGTTCTGCCTAACATTCTTTTTACAGAAACAGCAAGAGGAGTATGATATGCGTTAAGACTTCTAAATTATAACTAATTATTTAGATAATATGTATAAATAACTATACCTCTAATTGGTAAAATAATAAATAATATTTAAATTTGATAAAATCAACCGAAACGCAAGAAAAGTTTCAATGATCTCAGTTGAAGCATAAGTGCACCTTTACATTAATATTATTTTGACATAAAACTTGAATGAAATCTTCAAAAATTAGCTAAAATTGGAGTGCATTGGGTCGGAATTTCTGTAAAATTCTTCTTCAAAATTGGCAAATTAGCTACTATATGAAATTCAACTGTTTTTAAAGGAAAAAAAATACATGGAAAAATCTGAAAATTTTATCGATTTTTTTTATTTCAGTAATAGATATTTGATAGTGTCAAAAATCTTTATGGAAAATTTCATAGCGAGTGGATAATAGTGAGCATCGGGGTCTCACGGGGATTGAATGCAGCACAGAGCAACAAACGAATTTTTGAGTTTTTTTATCCTCATTTTCTGACACTTCTAAAAAGTATAAAATTTTTGTATTTAAAAGTATGGAACCATTTTTTGGTTTAAGATATAGAACTGCAGTTTTTGCATTTCATTCTTCAGGAAATTCTATGAAAAGCGCTGAGAGCCTATTTTTGAATTTCAAATGTTTTTTCGAAATATAAAATTTTGAATTTTTTTAATTTGATTTTTTCGGAAACTAATACGCTATTCAAAAATCAGCTTCGAGCAATTTGTAGAGAATCGAATTGCAATTCGAATGCAGAAAACCTCAAAGCCGTTGCTTCAAAATTGTCGGAGTTCTATACTTTTAAAAGACGGTTCAAAATTAGTTCGAATTTCGAATAACTCATTTTCTATGCGTCCAATCGAAAAAATGTCGTGAGAAAAAATGTCTTTGAATTCAATTTTATATATACGTACAAAGTTTCATAAACAGAACTACATTAATATTTTTTTCCGAAATCCATGTACGGTCCCCTTAAATATACATACCTAGGAAAATAGCAGTAGTAAGTACAGTGGAAATCCCTTATAGTGAATCATGCTGAATAGTAAAATCCTGTATAGCGAACTTACCTCTATAGTGAACATATTTAGGTTAGTGTACCACAAATATTCGTAAGTTTTCTATGAATCTCTTATTTCTAATTAGTAAATCCACTAAATTCGTTGCTATTTCACGAAACAGCAGTTCTAGCAGTGCAACTCCTTTATAATGTAGTCATGTGAAGTCACAGTATAATTATTATTATAAATTTATTATATTAACCCAAATGAATTTGACGTATGTTTTCTAGGCACATCTTTTCTAAATTACTTTATATATTTCATGTCATTCCTTTAAAATTTACTAGCCTTTCTTGACTTTGTTCCTCCATAAATACATACTATATTTTTGAATTCAAAAGTTAAATATTTAAGTATCGGCGTAAATCAGCGTAGATCACATTATGGAATTAATTGTACTTTAGTGACGTGTGGCAACGTAGAAATACAGATTGGTTACCCAATACGCAAGAATGTGTCCACGTTTTTATGTAGTAGAGACAAATGCGCGAGCTGTGATTGGTTCACACTCCATCCAATCACAGATCAGCTCACTCAGTTGCCAATCTCTTATATACCTATGTATTAATTTCTCCTTATATATTCAATATTTTTACTTGAAATTTGGTACACATTAGTTTAGTACATATACTAACAACTTGTAAAAATACAGTAACGTAGGTTTATAAATAAGACATGCGTTTTTTTAACATAGAGTCAAACCTTCTTGTTGTTTCTGACAGTCAAACTCATTACGGTTAATAATAATATTTATTAGTAAATAATTAGTATCTTGTTAAAAAAACTATTTTTTTTATATTGGTTGCCCTAATAGCCTTGGAAGCATAAGTTAGTAATAGGGTCGACTATATAAATGTGTAGACTGTAGTTCCTTTTTTTTTTTTTAAATATAAAATATGTACCTAGAAAATCCGAGGTTAGCATACAAATTGTTCGGACTAAATGTTTGGTTCGGAACAAATGTTCGGACCAAACTTTTCAAAATTGAGTTCGCTATACGGAGGTTCGGAACCCAAAATCGACGAAGATTCGGGTTCGGATTCGGAACCTAAAAAAAGGTTCGCGCGCCCAGCTCTGCTACTTGGAACATTGCGAGAATCACAATCCCAAGAGAAGTGCTTCGATGGCCATTGATGTATTGCTCAACTTTGAAACTAAATTTGGACCCCTCACTTTCAAGGACATTATTGGAGGTAAGAAAGTGAGGCAAATTGTCCTTGAATTCAAAAGTCTTAATATGAAATCAGCCAGTAAGATCAAATATCTCCGTATGTTTTCTCTCTTGTTAAAATTCATAATTTGCGACTGCGACAGCCCTGAAAATAAGTCGGAGACGATCCAAGAGAAACTGTCAAATGGAATGCTTTTCAAAGAAGCCTCACACGAAATAGAGTCCTGTATACAATCCTTGTCTAAAAAAAAAGGAGAAGAATTGTTAAATTCAAGAGATCTCGAAAAGAAGAACCTAATAGGAGAATATGATATGATAGAGATGAGCTCTCAAATTAGGAAAAAGTTATTGGATATCTTGGCAGATTCGAAGGAAACTCGTGAACAGTATTCATTATTGGAGATCACCTCTATCAGGAATAATTTGATGGCAATTGCCATGATCAATCTTGGACGAAGAAGCATGGAATTGGCGACAATGACAATTGAGGAGGTTTCACAGGCACAAAAGACGGTACTGGAAAATGGTGAAACTTACCTAGTTGTGGAGGTAAGCTTATATAATTGATAATGCGCGTGCTTGGAAATTGATATGTATATTATATATATAAGAATTTCTTCATTTTAGGAGATGATAACATTGTTAGAATGAATTCTTCCATGATGTTATATTTTTGAATTGAATTTGCAATAGTTATTTGAATACTAAGTACATGTAGCTAAAATTGCTTGGTAACAGATTGTGCTCAAAGTATTTTTTTTATTGCTCAATTAATGATCATTGCTCGTTGATCCTCTTAATCATTTCTAACAAATGCCATTTGATTTGCAGGTTCTCAATCAAAAAAGTCTAAAATCTGGAAAGAAGGCGGCAGTATCTTTTAAAGATGATGAGTATAGAGTGCTGAGTATTTATATTCAAGAATTAAGATCCAAAATATGTCCCAATAAAAAAGTTCAATTTGACAAATGTCGCTCGGTGGAGTTTGGAAAATATTAAGCAAATTCAGTACTTCATCAGGAAAAAAATTCACATCACGAATTACAAGAAAGTCTATAATCACAAATACCAGGCTGCACAACATGAGCTATGCGGAGAAAGAGGCTACCGCCAAAGCTATGGGGCATGATGTTGCTACTTCAGATAGATACTATGCCACTGATGACCTCCTTCGCTCAACCAACCAGTGCTTGTCAATTGGAAAAGCTAACAGTAATATTATAAATAGCTCCATATCATCTATAGAAGACTCCAAGTTCGCTGCCTCAACACCTCTAAGAACATCTGAAGGTTTACCAGGATCTAGCGGGATTTCCAAAAAACTTCATTTACCAATGGAATCTGTTGCGAAACGCAAGATCACCTTCGACGATTCAGAAACAGATGATCAAGATATCACTATCAAGCAGCTCAGGAGTAAGAAATTACGCACGGGAACAGCTGATGAAATGAAATTGGAAAAGAAAATTCAGGAAATTGTGGAAAATTTGAAGAGAAGTGTAAAATTTGATGCTCTGTACAGCTCCAAAAAAGGAATCATTTCGGTGAAATACATCAATGAGCAATTACCCAAAGAACTAAGATCTAAGTTCTCTATTGAACACATTAGGAGAGTAACAGAGAAGGAAGTTAATTTAATTTAGTAATTATTGTAGGTATTGTACATATGCTATTTCATTAAAATTGGTAATTTACAAATATTCATTTGTATTAATATTTCTTTTTGTTTATGTTGTCTATTAAGATTCGTAGGTTTTTTTAAGTTACCCCTACAGATTCATATTTTCTGTAATTTTCCCAATAAATATTTCCTTTTTAATTTTGTAAATCATCATTTTCCTAACAATTTTAGCCTCCAGAAATATTAAGTGCCTCAAGAAATATTAAAATGCTAAACTAGTTGTTAGTAAATTAATTTGGAAATTTTTCATTATAGGAAAATATTGGAAATAGTAATGCTATCATACATTTCGTGTCGTGTTGAATAGTAGGAGAATTTCTGAAGAAATTAGATTATTTGCATGAATATCTTGAGTATTTCCGGAAACTATCCGGAAATAAAGTTGGGTCATGCCACCATTCCCTGACCGTTTCCATGAGTCATGTAAAGAAAATATCCTGATTAGTTCTTGAAGATAAGGAAAAAGTCAGGATATAATCTTAATCTTAACATGACATAGTCTGACAAATTCTCAAATTACCCGATGGAGAAGTCTCACGGGGGGAACTGCCCATGTGGGGGAGTTGCCACTGGGTGAACTGCCCATGTGGGTGAATTGCCACTGAGTAAATTGACACTGGGTGAATTGCCACCGGGTAAATTGACAATGGGTGAATTGTCACTGGGTAAATTGACACTGGGTGAATTGTATACCTGTACGTGCCGATGATACCTTATACTGTTAAACCCTTGAAAATGTACAGTGATAAAGTTCCTTTCAATATGTCCTTATTCGTGCTATCTCTATCCATCAATCTCTATCCTGATTTATAAAACTCTTCTATATTGAACACTGAACAGGTTTCAACAAATTCGCATTAATTTTAATTCAACTTGTATATTCTAATAATTTCAGCAGGTCTTGATCGGCCACGGCCTTCTTTAAATACAGCAAAACATCGCTTTAGACCAGCCTCCTAGTAGACAAACCTCCTATTAGACCAAGAAATTTTTGAAACTGTACTGGAAAAAACCTCGTACTAGACATAACACAATTTTTGTCACCTGACAGTTATTCTAGTGTAAATATTACAAGGAGTAATAATTACAATACTGTTTTAAAGATAATTCTCTAATTTGAATCATATATTATATATATTTATGCTGTTTTTAGGATAAAACATAAGGCAGAATTGGTTTCAGATTTGATTGTAAAGTCTGTGCTAAAAAAAATTGATGTGAAAAGTTATAGAAAACTAGATACAATGAAGACTATTCTAATTTCATAAAATGATAATTTAATTGAAAAAAATATTATATTCACTTTAATTGAAGCCAAGAAAATGATACTGTTTCTAATTTTGTTTCTCAATAAAATTGGTATGTTAGTCACCATTAATTTGGCATTAAAGTTTTCATAAACAAATAGAGCTATCGAAATGTTAAAGTCACCGCTTTAATTTTAAAGAAAAGGATTCTGGTCTAGTAGGAAACTAATAAATTGAGTTTCTTACTAGACAAAACAAACTTGGAACGTAACTCTGGTCTACTACGAGGTTTTGCTATACCCACAATCTTATTTTCTTTTGTTCTTCATCTAAAATAGCTACATTCTTACTTTCTATTGGCTACAACCTAACTCATTCACTTTACAGGAGTTCACTATGTAGACTCATAGAGGTACTGTAACTATGAAATTTGTTTCTTATATGACCCATCTTAGAACAGAAAACTTATAGTAGTTTAAAAGAATAATAGTATTTATTCATGAAAATCTTATGTTCTATTAAATTTTTTTTTTTCGTAACGAGAATATTTTCTCATATAAAGAATATAATTTATTTTAATTATGCTCAAGACTATATTTTTATACAAAATGCATAATATTGCATCCCTAGTTATTACAGTAGTAATGGTCTTTAATTAAGTTAATACAGTAGACTCTTTACAAAATGGGTAAATAATATAATTGTCTTGGGGCCCAATTGTCGTTGGCCTAATTGTCCTCCTGGGCTCAACTGTCAGCAGGCCCAACTGTCAGCAGGCCCAACTGTCAGCAGGCCCAATTGTCCTGGGCCCAACTGTCGGTGGGCCCAATTCTCGGTCCACGCTTATATTAGGAGGGAGGGGTACACATAAACACATGGGGAGAGTGTGTTTTCTTTATCTCGTGTACGTAGTGATGCAGTCAGTGAGAGTGGTTCACCCAGTGGTAATTCACCCAGTTGTAATTCACCCTCATGGGCAGTTCAACCGGTGGCAATTCACCCACATGGGAAGTTTACCCACATAGGCAGTTCACCAAGTGGCAGTTCACCCAGTGGCAATTGTCCCACATGGACAGTTCACCCAGTGGCAATTTGCCGTGCACCGTTGCTTAGTGGGTTTCTCCGGTCGATTATTGAATTTAGGTCATTAATTATCTTTACTAGCATTAATCTTCATGACTGAAGACTCTTCAATTCCGTGTTTCAGCTCATTCGCATCTTATTAATTAGTTCGAATGACCATGCAATTTTAACAGCTTGAAGTAAAATTTAAGGTTTTTTCTGTAGTAGTTCACGCTGGATTCTGACGTCTGCAATACCTTCAACAAATTTATCTCGAAGTGCATTGTCTAGGAACGTGCTGTAATTGCATCTAGCAACTAACTTTTTTAAACCTGCAACATATTCCGCTATAGATTCACCACTACCCTGCCTTCTTCTCAAAAAATTGAAGCGCTCAGTTATTTCTCTTTTAGCTGATGAATAGTAATTTGTCAGAACTGTTAACTATCTGATCAAATGTCTTGCTTGTTGAAAGAGCAGGAGATACTAAATCTCTCAGCACACCATAACACTTTTCGCCAATAAGGGTTAATAAAACAGGCACTTGCTTAGATTCTTCAATCGAATTAGCATCGAAAATACGCGTAGCGTTTCAACATAAATTTTAAAGTCGCACACTGATGATTGAATTCGGATATGGAACCGATTTTAGGCATTGTGAGCTCTTTATCTTGTTGCCAATGTTATTTATTTACAAGGTATAGTAAAACTGTAATAGGTCAGGGTAAGGAAACACACAGTTATTGATCACTGTACTATAGCGGAATTCAGACTGACAATATGGGTATAAAACTAGCATGACATAAACTTTGAGGATACTTGTTCTATCAATTTCCTAGAGAGTAAATAGGATGAATTAACTAGAAGATAATGAGTTAATTTTAATAAATGTATATATGAGTATATAATATCCAGTTTTCGATAGGAAGTGGTTAGGAAGAATCTCTTCAGTAATCAGTGTACTGTGACAATTAGATTGAATGACATGGGAAATGGAAAAATCCTTCCTACCCACTACACAGTACACAGAAACAAATCCTTCCTAGCCACTACACGGTCCACTGAAACAAATCCTTTCTAGCCAGTACACGGTACACTGAAAGATCCTTCCTAGTTACTTCCTACCAAAAACTGAAAATCTATTTGTAACTTGCTATCTCCTACCGTGTCATATCTGTTATTGTGTCTTTACCCTTTGTAAGTGTTTTTGTTTATTTCTCAGTTTATCTTTTGTTTCTGTAGGTACCATTAAGGTCTCATTCGAAGGACCAGAGTACCAGCTCTTTGACATCTTTACCAACTGTAGTTGCTTCACAGGTGATGTACTGGTTACTCTAGGTACTTGGACGGAGGAAAGTACCGATGTAGAGGGTGAGTAAATTACCATCAGTTATTAGTAACTGAAATTACTGACAAAAAAACTGGTAATGAAGAACCTGATTTATTATGGTATTTTTATTGTAGTAGTTTGTAGAAGGAAATTCAGTATCGAATCTTCTGTTGCATTATTTCTAGTTCGAATGTAGATACCGTTTAATGGCTATAATTCTGTCTAACTTAATATAGTTTAATTCCATTTTCAAAAAATTATCACTATTCCTTCATTCACTCTTTTCCTGTTTCAGAAATTCCTTCTGCCATATGCACACCAAGTGACAGCCTAGATGGCGCTAATTCTTCTGATGCGAAACTAAGCACTTCAGGGAGAGGTAAGACCTCTCATCCCATCACAAATAAATAAATGTATACAGATGTGATACCACTGTACAGATAGAAAATTTAATCCCAGTACAAATGAAAATGCGTTAGTAAAACAGTTACATAATAAAATAATTCATGAATATATCTAACTCTCATCTTTACTATCACAGAATATAGAAAACAGGAAGTTACTTTATCTCAATCCTGGTAGTCTGTACAAAGGGTAAATAATGAATACATTCTTCTAATAGGCCTAAGGGAATTTTTGGTTGCGCACATCGTTTTAGAACCAGTACACTACTACATACCTACATAATACTAAAATACTCAAAATTATATATATTATACTAATATACTGACATCTGTTCAATGAAATCACTATAACAGTATTCAGATAAATGGAACAAAATTATAGCCGATAATTACTTGTCATCATTTCTTACTTATTGGAAATTTCCAGTCTATAAATAAATTCCTTTGATATATGTATATTGTATATACATATATACAAAGTATTTTATATGAACATTTTAAAAATCGGTTGCCTGGCAGGCTGGCCCAAAGATATCTGACGAACCGTCATTTGGCCGGAAAACATTTTCAGAACGGATAAATTTGGTCGACAGATATTTGGTTTGCGATTTATTTTTTGTAAAATTTATATCTTTGACACAAACTATTTTGTTTTGACACTATTTGGTTTGACATTTATCACAACTGTATATCAAAAGTAGTTAAAGTATGAGATCAAGTAACACGTGGTGAATTTTCCGTTAGTTTCTTATTCAGCTTATAGCTACATGGTGGATTAGGATGGAAAAGAAACAACCTCTTTTCTGTTCAGTATTGGATGAGTCTTGTACGTGAACAGTCTTTGTGGTGATACAGTTAGTCTGTCAAATATATTTCTCTAATTTAAAGTGGTAAAGTGCTACAAGTGAGAACAACAAAAAATACAAGGTAAGTTTCCATCAAATTATATATAGATAAATAGTTGTGATTTATATTGTATTATCGGGGAATTTAATTGTGACTACACTGGAATAAATAACCGTGGAGATTCCAATCAATATTTTGAAATAGTATCTTCTCATTCCTCTAGTATTATTGAAATATATTTATCCCGGGTAATAATAAAAGAGTTAATTACACAAAGTTGTAATATCATGGTAATACAACAATTTATTTTTTCGATATCATCTATAATCTATATTCATGAGATTTACTTATGTACAGTTGTACACAAAAGTTCATTAATCGAAACACGTGGGTTTGTAATGTCTAAGACTCGTTTTTGTACACTGAGTTTTACGTCAGCCCAAGTCATGACAGACGAGATTTTTAACAAATCGAGACATTGGAGATCCTGCATGGGTTCCACATACGTAAGATATTCCGAATAGGCTCGTCATAAAAATAAGGAGAAATATCATTTATACCAAGTTTGGAAGGGTAAAGTCTGAGCATTATATAATGTGCAAGGAAATTCATCAAATAATTACTTTTGTAACTTTTCGTTTGAATTTTTGTTATTTGAATGGGTTTTCTCTCTTTTTCTCACATTTTTACTTTTTTCTATCTGAGAAAAATTTCTGTTACTTACCCCAGAATTCAATATTTTTGTTTTGTGTTTGATTAACAATGAGTATATTTTGATTCTGTTTAACATGAGGTCATCACCGTTAATGAGACGTCATTACGGCTCAAATATAAATTGAAATATCATTAATTACATTTGTAAAGTTTTTATCACTATAAGATAGTAAATGTATAAAGAAATCCTTAATTTATCAAAACTACTAAGCCTGTAACTTCAGTTTCTAGTTTGCTGTTTTGATGACGTCACATACACAAAACAGCTCGATTACCAAAACGTGATTTACAGTTTATACTAGGATTGGAGCATGCATGTGGGTGATTCCATAGAGGTATACAACCCCCACCTAACTCTCCTAACCATTCAGTACTTAGTTCGAAGCTTCGATAACCAGTTGGTTTAAAACCGTGTGTCCCACGTGTATTGGAATTATTGCGTCACTAAGTTGTAATAGATTTTGTGTTCAAACTAGTTTCTCTACGAGGAAGATATATCAAATCTAAAAAGGGAATTTAACTGTCAGCACTTATAATAGTATGTATCTTATATAGCGTGAGATTTTCATTTATATATATATATCATATTTGAACTTCACAACCTGATTTTTCTTGTTAGATATAGAGTATTTTAGCTGTACTTCAATGTAACATAAAAATATTGATTATCACGGTACGATAATCATTGTGAAATATTTCCTATTCCCTCCCACTAGGAGATTGGAATGGAATGTGTATCTGTTTATTTATCTAATTTATTACTGGTAAGTATGTTTCAGTAACAGTTTCATAAGTATTTCCATATGATGTTTAAATTAAACTTAGACATTATGTAAAGAGGAAAATAATTTACACATGTTAAAAATTGATACAAAAATGCGTATTTGGCAAATTCGTATTGAATGACACAGATATTCATTGTTCAACTAAACATATAGCACGAAGACATAAAATTAATTACATTTTGATATTAATATTCTAGGATTTCAGACAAACACCTAATAATACATTGATACTAAAACATAATTTCAAACTAAGTTCTGGTATAACTAGGATACAGTAATATAAAGGGTATGGTAACTCATAATACCTCGAATTTCCATGTTAATATCGAGAAGTTTAAAGTCAATTTATAATTTTTCCGTGTGATAAATAGTTAAAATAGAAATTAGACATATAATTTAAATGTATGGATACAAATCAGGTTTGTTTATATTATTCTCTTCTTTTACTTATCTACAAAATAAGAAATAGAGTCTTAAACATACTATGTAGGGAGCCTAAACCAGTGCTAGTAAAATAGTCATGTGATAGAATATTGTATGATTAGATCTAACTCTCATCTTTACTATCACAGAATAAAGAAAACAGGAAGTTACTTTATCTCAATCCTGGTAGTCTGTACAATGGGTAAATAATGAATACATTCTTCTAATAGGCCTAAGGCATTTTTTGACTGCGCACATCGTTTTAGAACCAGTGTAAAAATACCTACATAATACTAAAATAATCAAAATTATATACATTATACTAATATACTGACATCTGTTCGATGAAATCACTATAACAGTATTACACATTATATTCAAGATGGCGTAATACAATCAGATAAATGGAACAAAATTATAGCCGATAATTACTTGTCATAATTTCTTACTTATTGGAAATTTCCAGTCTATAAATAAATTCTTTTGATATATGTATATTATATATACATATATACAAAGTATTTGATATGAACATTTTAAAAATCGGTTGCCTGGCAGGCTTGCCAAAAGATATCTGCGATATATTTTTTGTAAAATTTATATCTTTGATACAAACTTTTTTGTTTTGAAACTATTTGGTTTGAACATTTATCACAACTGTATATCAAAAGTAGTTAAAGTATGAGATCAAGTAACACGTGGTGAATTTTCCGTTAGTTTCTTATTCAGCTTATAGCTACATGGTGGATTAGGATGGAAAAGAAACAACCTCTTTTCTGTTCAGTATTGGATGAGTCTTGTACGTGAACAGTCTTTGTGGTGATACAGTTAGTCTGTCGAATATATTTCTCTAATTTAAAGTGGTAAAGTGCTACAAGTGAGAACAACAAAAAATACAAGGTAAGTTTCCATCAAATTATATATAGATAAATAGTTGTGATTTATTTTGTATTATCGGAGAATTTAATTGTGACTACACTGGAATAAGTAACCCTGGAGATTCCAATCAATATTTTGAAATAGGATCTCCTCATTTATCTAGTATCATCGAAATATATTTATTCCGGGTAATAATACAAGTTCTAATTACACAAAGTTGTAATATTATGGTAAAACAACAATTTATCTTTTCAAGATCATCTATATTCAGGAGATTTATGTATGTACAGTTGTACACAAAAGTTCATTAATCAAAACACGTGGGTTTTGAATGTCTCAGACTCGTTCTTGTACACTGAGTTTCACGTCAGCCCAAGTTTTGGCAGACGAAATTTTCAACAAATTGAGTCATTGGAGATCTTGAATGGGTTCCACATACGTAAGATATTCCGACAAGGCTTGTCATGAAAATAATGAGAAATATCATTTAAATTAAGTTTGGAAGGGTTAATGTCTAAACATAAAATATCGTGCAAAGAAATTCATCAAATAATTACACTTGTATAACTTTTCACTTGATTTTTTGTTATTTTAGGAACTTTTTCTCATATCTTTACTATATTTTTTTATCTGACATGTAAATGTTAGATAGTCAGAAACTGTACAGTGTGGGTAATGTATTAGAAACATAATGTAGGTTATAACCATATGGGTGATACTTATAAACTATAATTATAATTTCTAAACTATTAAAAATAATAATAATACAATTTATATATATTTTTAAATTATTTTTATTTAAAAACATACTCAAAATTCTTTCCACGCAAGTCAAAATTCCTATAGAAATCTTTTTATTTCTTAAATTTGTTTTCATGCATAGCATATTACAGTTAACATACCAGAAATTAATCAAAAATAAGCAACTTTATTAATTACATTAAAAAATTTAAACTCGACTTTCACTATCCGACTTTCATCTGCATTGAGTTTAGAAGTAGAGATATACCTGCAAAATTCATTACTAATCTTAAACATCACCTCAATTCATTGTGAAGTGGCTTTCTTTTAAGGTTCTGTATTTTTTGTTCTGCGTTTTCGTTTCTTGTTCTGAATTTTTTGTTCTGTGTTTTCTTTTCTTATTCTGCATTTTTTTTTCTGTGTTTTCTTTTCTTATTCTGCAATTTTTGTTCTGTGTTTTCTTTTCTTATTCTGCAATTTTTGTTCTGTGTTTTCTTTTCTTGTTCTGCATTTTTTTTTCTGTGTTTTCTTTTCTTATTCTGCAATTTTTGTTCTGTGTTTTCTTTTCTTGTTCTGTATTTTTTTGTTCTGTGTTTTCTTTTCTTATTCTGCATTTTTTTTCTTTGTTTTCTTTTCTTGTTCTGTATTTTCTTGTTCTGGGTTTTCTTTTCTTAATCTGTATTTTTTTGTTCTGTGTTTTCTTATCTTATTCTGCATTTTTTTGTTCTGTGTTTTCTTTTCTTGTTCTGTATTTACTTGTTCTTTGTTTTTTTGTTCTGAGTTTTATTTCTTATTCTCCTTTTTTTTCTTGTTCTGTATTTTTTTATTCTGTGTTTTCTTTTCTTGTTCTGTATTTTATGTTCTGATTGAAAAGATTCAAACTCAACGGGAAATCCATAATATTAGAGGTTATTTAAACTCTGCGTTGAAGGTTTTTTCAGATATCAAGCTTTCGAATAGAAAGATTTCTATTCATCATCAGGAGAAGGGTGGAAAAACCTGGACCTGACAATGAATTTTATGACCAATGGTTGTATATTGGATAACGTCTTTCTATTTAAGCTATATATCCTAAAGTTTATTAATATTAATTAACAATCTATTTAGTATTGAGATATGAGACAAAAAATTAGAAAATTTGTTACTAACTTAGCTATTGCTTACCACATTAATTTTCTAGAATATATTTACTTTCTATATATCTGTTACAAAATCAAGTGTGTTTTATCTCCTTGTTTCTATGTATGTTCTCTATTCATATTTATCTTCTCTATTCCTATACATTATTTGTTGCTATACGTGTGTCCTCTTGATCCATATGTGTGTCCTATGGATCTTAAGTGTGTCTTGTTGATCAGAAGTGTGTCCTTTAGATCTTATGTGTGTCCTGTTGATCCTAAGAGTTTCCTGTAGATCTTAAGTGGGTCCTATTGATCCTAAATGTGTCTTATTGATCCTAAGTGTGTCCTGTTGATCTTATGTGTGTCTTGTTGATCCTAAGAGTTTCCTGTAGATCTTAAGTATGTACTGTTGATCATAAGTGTGTCCTATTGATCCTAAGTGTGTCCTATTGATCCTAAGTGTGTCCTGATGATCATATGAGTGTACTGATGATCCTAAGTGTGTTCTGATGATCCTAAGTGTGTTCTGATGATCCTAAGGGTGTCCTGATGATCCTAAGGGTGTCCTGATGATCCTAAGTGTGTTCTGTTGATCTTAAGTGTGTCCTATTAATCGTAAGTGTGTCCTATTGATCCTGAGTGTATCCTGTTGATACTATGGGTGTCCTGATGATCCTAAGTGTGTCCTGATGACGATCTTAAGTGTGTCCTGATGATCCTAAGTGCGTCCTGATTTATCCTAAGTGTGTCCTGATGATCCTAAGTGTGTCCTGATGATCCTAAGTGTGTCCTGATAATCCTAAGAGTGTCCTGATGATCCTGAGTGTGTTCTGATGATCCTGAGTGTTTCCTGATAATCCTGAGTGTGTCCTGATGATCCTAAGTGTGTCCTGATGAACTTAAGTACGTCCTGATGATCCTATTTCTATCTGACTATAAAGACGCGATTGAAAACGGACAACCTCTATAGTTATGTACCTATTTTTATATGACTGTAGAGGCGCGATTGAAAACGGACAACCTCTATAGTTATGTACCTATTTCTATCTGAAAGTAGAGGCACGATTGAAAACAGACAACCTCTATAGTTATGTACCTATTTCTATCTGATTGTAGAGGCGCGATTGAAAACGGACAACATCTATAGTTATGTACCTATTTCTATCTGACTGTAGAGGCGCGATTGAAAACGGTCAACCTCTATAGTTGTGTATTTATTCCCTTCAAACTATAGAGGCGCAATTGAAAACGGTCAACCTCTATAGTTAAGTACCTATTTCTATATATCTTTAGAGGCGCGATTGAAAACGGACAAACTCTATAATTATGTACCTATTTATATCATAGTATAGAGGCGCGATTGAAAACGGACAACCTCTATAATTATGTACATATTTATATCATAGTATAGAGGCGCAATTGAAAACGGTCAACCTCTATAGTTATGTACCTATTTCTATATGACTGTAGAGATCTTTCTATTCGAAAGCTTGATATCTGAAAAACCTTCAACGCAGAGTTTAAATAACCTCTAATATTTTCTGTTCTGTATTTTCTTTTACTTGTTCTGTTTTTTCTTGTTCTGTGTTCACCTTTCCTGTTCTGTACTTTCTTGTTCCTCGTTTTTTTCTTGTTCTGTATTTTTTGATCTGTGTTTTCTTTCCTTCTTATGTATTTTCTTGTTCTGTATTTTCTTTTCTTGTTCTGCATTTTCTTGTTCTGTATTTTCTTGTTCTGTTTTTTCCCTTCCTGTTCTGTATTTTCTTGTTTTGTTTTTTCTTTCCTTGTTCTGTATTTTTTGTTCTGTGTTTTCTTTTCTTGTTCTGTATTTTCTTGTTCTGAGTTTTCCCTTCTTGTTCTGTATTTTTTTGTTCTCTGTTTTTTTTTTATTCTCTATTTTTTGTTCTTTGCTTTCTTTTCTTGTTCTGTATTTTCTTTTTTGGTTCTGTGTTTTCTTTTCTTGTTTTGTATTTTCTTGTTCAGTGTTTTCCTTTCCTTTTCTGTATTTTCTTGTTTTGTATTTTTTTGTTCTGTCTTTTCTTTCCTTGTAATGTATTTTTTGTTCAGTGTTTTCTTTTCATGTGCTGCATTTTCTTGTTCTGTTTTTTCTTTTTTTGTTCTGTATTTTTGTTCTGGGTTTTCTTTCCTTGTAATGTATTTTTTGTTCTGTGTTTTCTTTTCTTGTTCTGCATTTTCTTGTTCTGTTTTTTCCCTTTATGTTCTGTATTTTTGTTCTGAGTTTTCTTTCCTTCTTATGTTTTTTCTTGTTTTGTGTTTTCTTTTCTTGTTCTGTTCTTTCCCTTCTTGTTCTGCATTTTTTTGTTCTGTGTTTTCTTTCCTTGTTTTATATTTTTTTTCTGTGTTTTCTTTTATTGGTCTAAATTTTCTTTTTCTGTGCTTTCCCTTCCTGTTCTGTGTTTTCTTCCCTTGTTCTGTATTTTTTGTTCTGTGTTTTCTTTCCTTGTTTTGTGTTTCCCCTTCTTGTTCTGTATTTTTTTGTTTTTGTATTTTCTTTCCTTGTTAAGTATTTTTTGTTCTGTGTTTTCTTTTTTTGTTCTGTTTTTTCCCTTCTTGTTCTGTATATTTTTGTTCTTCGTTTCTTTTTCTTGTTCTGTGTTTTCATTTAATGTTCTGTATTTTCTTGTTCTATGTTTTCTTTTCTTGTTCTACCTTTTTTGGTTCTGTGTTTTCTTTTCTTGTTCTGTAATTTCTAGTGCTGTGTTTTATTTTCTTGTTCTGTATTTTCTTGTTCTGTTTTTTCTTGTTCTGTGTTCACCTTTCCTGTTCTGTATTTTCTTTTTCCTCGTTTTTATCTTGTTCTGTATTTTTTGATCTGTGTTTTCTTTCCTTCTTATGTATTTTCTTCCTCTGTATTTTCTTTTCTTGTTCTGCATTTTCTTGTTCTGTGTTTTCCCTTCTTTTTCTGTATTTTTTTGTTCTGTGCTTTCTTTCCTTGTAATGTATTTTTGGTTCTGTGTTTTCTTTTCTTGTTCTGTATTTTCTTGTTCTGTTTTTTCCTTCTTGTTCTGTATTTTTTTGTTCTGTGTTTTTTTTTATTCTCTATTTTTTGTTCTTTGCTTTCTTTTCTTGTTCTGTATTTTCTTTTTTGGTTCTGTGTTTTCTTTTCTTGTTTTGTATTTTCTTGTTCAGTGTTTTCCTTTCCTTTTCTGTATTTTCTTGTTTTGTATTTTTTTGTTCTGTGTTTTCTTTCCTTGTAATGTATTTTTTGTTCTGTGTTTTCTTTTCATGTGCTGCATTTTCTTGTTCTGTTTTTTCTTTTTTTGTTCTGTATTTTTGTTCTGGGTTTTCTTTCCTTGTAATGTATTTTTTGTTCTGTGTTTTCTTTTCTTGTTCTGCATTTTCTTGTTCTGTTTTTTCCCTTTTTGTTCTGTATTTTTTGTTCTGGGTTTTCTTTCCTTCTTATGTATTTTCTTGTTTTGTGTCTTCTCTTCCTGTTCTGTTTTTTCTTGTTTTGTGTTTCCCCTTCTTGTTCTGTATTTTCTTGTTCTGTTCTTTCCCTTTTTGTTCTGTATTTTTTTGTTCTGTGTTTTCTTTCCTTGTTATATATTTTTTGTTCTGTGTTTTCTTTTATTGCTCTAAATTTTCTTTTTTCTGTGCTTTCCCTTCCTGTTCTGTGTTTTCTTTCCTTGTTCTGTATTTTTTGTTCTGTGTTTTCTTTTCTTGTTTTGTGTTTCCCCTTCTTGTTCTGTATTTTTTTGTTTTTGTATTTTCTTTCCTTGTTATGTATTTTTTGTTCTGTGTTTTCTTTTTTTGTTCTGTTTTTTCCCTTCTTGTTCTGTATATTTTTGTTCTTTGTTTCTTTTTCTTGTTCTGTGTTTTCATTTAATGTTCTGTATTTTCTTGTTCTATGTTTTCTTTTCTTGTTCTACATTTTTTGGTTCTGTGTTTTCTTTTCTTGTTCTGTAATTTCTAGTTCTGTATTTATTTTCTTGTTCTGTATTTTCTGTTCTGTGTTTTCTTTTCTTGTTCTGTATTTTCTTGTTCTATGTTTTCTTTTCTTGTTCTACATTTTTTGGTTCTGTGTTTTCTTTTCTTATTCTGTATTTTCTTGTGCTTTGTTTTCTTTTCTTGTTCTGTATTTTTTGGTTCTGTGTTTTCTTTTCTTGTTCTGTAATTTCTAGTTCTGTATTTATTTTCTTGTTCTGTATTTTTTGTTCTGTGTTTTCTTTTCTAGTTCTGTATTTTCTTGTTCTATGTTTTCTTTTCTTGTTCTACATTTTTTGGTTCTGTGTTTTCTTTTCTTGTTCTGTATTTTCTTGTGCTTTGTTTTCTTTTCTTGTTCTGTATTTTTTGTTTTGTGTTTCCTTTTCTTGTTCTATTTTTTTTATTTGTATTTTTTTTTTGTTCCATGTTTTATTTTCTTGTTCTGTATTTTATTGTTCTGTGTTTTCTTTTCTTTTTTTGCATTTTCTTGTTCTATGTTTTTTTTTTTTTTTCTTGTTATGTATTTTCTTTATTCGTGTTTTCTTTTCTTGTTCTGTATTTTCTTGTTCTTTGTTCTCTGTTCTTGTTCTGATTTTTTTTTTTGGTTCTGAGTTTTCTTTTCTTGTTCTTTTTTTTTGTATTCGGTATATTTTGTTCTGAGTTTTCTTTTATTTTCTGTATTTTCTTATTCCGTAGTTTTTGTTCGGTTTTCTTTTCTTGTTCTGTATTTTTTTGTTCTATTTTTTTGATCTGTTTTTTTTTCATGTTCTATATTAACAAGTTCTCTGTTTCCCTTCTCTTCCTGTTCTGTTTTTTCTTGTTTTGTGTTTTCTTTTCTTGTTCTGGATTTTCTTGTTCTGTTCTTTCCCTTCTTGTTCCGTATTTTTTTGTTCTGTGTTTTCTTTCCTTGTTATATATTTTTTGTTCTGTGTTTTCTTTTATTGGTCTAAATTTTCTTTTCCTGTGCTTTCCCTTCCTGTTCTGGTTTTCTTTCCTTGTTCTGTATTTTTGTTCTGTGTTTTATTTTCTTGTTTTGTGTTTCCCCTTCTTGTTCTGTATTTTTTTGTTTTTGTATTTTCTTTCCTTGTAATGTATATTTTGTTCTGTGTTTTCTTTTTTTGTTCTGTTTTTTCCCTTCTTGTTCTGTATATTTTTGTTCTTTGTTTCTTTTTCTTGTTCTGTGTTTTCATTTAATGTTCTGTATTTTCTTTTTCTATGTTTTCTTTCCTTGTTCTACATTTTTTGGTTCTGTGTTTTCTTTTCTTGTTCTGTAATTTCTAGTTCTGTGTTTTATTTTCTTGTTCTGTATTTTCTTGTTCTGTATTTTTTGGTTCTGTGTTTTCTTTTCATGTTCTGTATTTTCGTTTCTTGTTCTGCATTTTTTGTTTTATGTTTTCTTTTCTTGTTCTGTATTTTCTTGTGCTTTGTTTTTTTTTCTTGTTCTGTATTTTTTGTTCTGTGTTTCCTTTTCTTGTTCTATTTTTTTTATTTGTATTTTTTTGTTCCATGTTTTATTTTCTTGTTCTGTATTTTATTGTTCTGTGTTTTCTTTTCTTTTTTTGCATTTTCTTGTTCTATGTTTTTTTTTCTTGTTATGTATTTTCTTTATTCGTGTTTTCTTTTCTTGTTCTGTATTTTCTTGTTCTGTTCATTCCCTTCTTGTTCTGTATTTTTTTGTTCTGTGTTTTCTTTCCTTGTTATATATTTTTTGTTCTGTGTTTTCTTTTATTGGTCTAAATTTTCTTTTTCTGTGCTTTCCCTTCCTGTTCTGGTTTTCTTTCCTTGTTCTGTATTTTTGTTCTGTGTTTTATTTTCTTGTTTTGTGTTTCCCCTTCTTGTTCTGTATTTTTTTGTTTTTGTATTTTCTTTCCTTGTTATGTATATTTTGTTCTGTGTTTTCTTTTTTTGTTCTGTTTTTTCCCTTCTTGTTCTGTATTTTCATTTAATGTTCTGTATTTTCTTGTTCTATGTTTTCTTTTCTTGTTCTACATTTTTTGGTTCTGTGTTTTCTTTTCTTGTTCTGTAATTTCTAGTTCTGTGTTTTATTTTCTTGTTCTGTATTTTCTTGTTCTGTATTTTTTGGTTCAATTGTTTTCTTTTCATGTTCTGTATTTTCGTTTCTTGTTCTGCATTTTTTTGTTTTATGTTTTCTTTTCTTGTTCTGTATTTTCTTGTTCTTTGTTTTCTTTTCTTGTTCTGTATTTTTTGTTCTGTGTTTCCTTTTCTTGTTCTATTTTTTTTATTTGTATTTTGTTTGTTCCATGTTTTATTTTCTTGTTCTGTATTTTATTGTTTCTGTGTTTTCTTTTCTTTTTTTGCATTTTCTTGTTCTATGTTTTTTTTTTTCTTGTTATGTATTTTCTTTATTCGTGTTTTCCTTTCTTGTTCTGTATTTTCTTGTTCTTTGTTCTCTGTTCTTGTTCTGATTTTTTTTTTGGTTCTGAGTTTTCTTTTCTTGTTCTTTTTTTTGTATTCGGTATATTTTGTTCTGAGTTTTCTTTTATTTTCTGTATTTTCTTATTCCGTAGTTTTTGTTCGGTTTTCTTTTCTTGTTCTGTATTTTTTTGTTCTATTTTTTTGTTCTGTTTTTTTTTCATGTTCTATATTAACAAGTTCTCTGTTTCCCTTCCTTGACCAATTGTTTCTTGTTTTGTGTTTTATTTTCCTATAATAATATATAACATTTCATTTTTAATTCATTTTTTTTCAAGTAAACCATTGAAAAATTTAGACTAGTTATTTCTTGTTTGGAATGAATGAATATACATTATAGTTTTACGTATCTTCTCTTTTTATCAGTTTTTAATATTAATTTTTTTTTTGATAGATTAAGCAAGGAAGGTTTACTAAGTATCTATTCATTGTTTAGAACTTTTAAACTTTTACAAGTTTTATAGGTAACGGTTTAGTTAGCCAATTATGATATTAATATCAGTTTTTTCATAGTTTTGAATTAGTCAGATATACGCCATCCCTTTTCTTTGTTTAGGTAGCTCATAAATTTGGAGGGTGAAGGCCTAAAAGATAAGCTAAGGAGAACATACGAAATAATAGACAGATCTATCTATCTTTCAAATACGAATTAATTCAATTTATGAAAAAAATATAATAGTGTAAATTCAACAATAAAGTTCCACTGACCAACATTCAAGATTCCGTTTGATTCTCCTTTAAACATATATATGATGAAACTGAAATTAAGGATTATATTTTGTTTGTAATATAAATTTTATTTTATACATATTATCTATCACCCTAGTTTTTAAATGTACCAATATATATTTAAATTTAAATCAGCAAAAATAATAGGTGGAATCAAAGAATAAATTTGGCACGTACTGAAATAAAATGATTAATTAGTATCGATATATTTTAATATATGAAAGAAAATTTACCAATATGAAACTTTCTGAAACTATATAATAGTCTCTATTGAAACTATAACAGGATTAATTTTAAAGATAATGCGTTTCAACTAAATTTAGAAAATAGAGTTAATTAATCAGGTAAATTGCGGTACATTAACTAACCCCGATGTGAAACCACAAACACACCGTTAACAATCATAACTTCAGAACTAACATAAGATATATAAATCATAACTCGCATATGGTTTCTTTTGATATGCAGCATCTTAATAAAAATTCGGTTCAGCAGGTCTCTGATTTAAATTGACTCTAAAGAAATAGACCTAAAAACACGCTTGTCATATTGCTGCTTAATATTAACCTTTTCAATAATGAAACCTAAAATAATATATTTTGTATCAAACATCAAAATCTGAACTTAGTGTTTCTGTTGATAGAATCAACAAGCTAAATTTATCAGTGTTGCCACAGGTTGATGTTCCAATACCAGCGTCATATTCTGTCCCGTTTAACCAGTTAAATATTTAATTCCTATATGATGGCCGGATTGTTAATTGTTTATATTTTAAAGGAAGATTTGTTCATTTATAATTTTATAATTATCAATTACCTAGACTTGGAAATACATTTTAGAATAAACTGCTTATTTATGCTGTTCATTCGTATAGTTATTTCAAAATGGTGGAATCTTCCACGGTGGAAATTTCCTCATCCTGCATTTAACGCTGGTGCAATCTTGCTGGAGGAAATTTCCGCAGTGGAATTTACAGGCCACGGTTCAAAGAATGGGTTTCAGTTCATTTACGATATAGTACTGTTGATTCGTTGACTACAACGGTGCTAATGTTAAAACTAAAGAGTTGCAGTTGTTTGTATCAATGATGATTTCTAAAAATATTTAACTTGGGAGTAAATATCCAGAAGTGTCGTGTTGAAATTTTCGTACTTACTGGTGACTAGATTCTGTACATCCGTTAACTTCTGAGACTCATTGATGTTTCGACTCTATTTAAGTTAGCATAGGATGAACAGAGATAATTCACAAGTGTATTTTTTCAAACAATCATGATATTGGATAAAACAAAGAATATAAACTGAGTACATACCATATACCTATATTACTATTATATACATTAAACTACTTTATATCAAAACTTTTAGGCATCACCTTTTTTGTCCGTTTAAGTTCATTATTTTGCGTCGAATGTACGAATTTTCCGTGGGCGAATTTTCCATGGTCTCATGCTGAAACAATTTCAAAAATTTTATTGTTCCACCACTAGTTATAGTTTTCAATCAAATTTTTACTCTATATTTTCAATTATTTTTTTTACTAAAAGCTTCTTCTTTTTCAGACACTAAGTTCGTCTCCGTTCTTACTTCAATCTCCGATAAGAAACTAAATATCGTTGTTATTCTTCAGTTAAGAAGATTCCAGTTGCAAAGTTTTTGATAAACAAACGCCACTTATCTTCAACTAAGAAGAAGGTACACTTATACCAAGGTATGTACTTCAATCTCCGATAAGAAACTAAATATCGTTCTTATTCTTCAGTTAAGAAGATTCCAGTTGCAAAGTTTTTGATAAACAAACGCCACTTATCTTCAACTAAGAAGAAGGTACACTTATACCAAGGTATGGATTTATTCATATTTTACAGTTTGCATTAATTCAACCCTTCATTTCGAAATGTATCATATGGGATGCATTATTAGATAAACTAAACAAGTAAATTATTCTATCAATCCTGAATATATTTTTTTATTATCGGTAAATAGCTTTCTTGCTCGTTCGCACAGATTTCATTTTGTTATTTTATCAATATATAAGATGTAAGTTTTTCTATCAATGTTCAGATATAAATTGTTTTATTCATCATAATATCATAGAATTGTCTCATTTTTAGAAAAAATATCATTTGTTGGTAATATTGTACTCGGTGAAAAATGGAGAAAACTGAGTTAGGGCTTAAATAGCTGAAAATATTATTTAAGAATTTAAATTGATACTATATTTATCTACTAACACACATCTCATTCAATAATCGATTTAATATTCAATAATCGACTTCAATTTGTTATAAAACTTCCTCTAGTATTATATTCCAAATTTTCTATTCACATAATAATGCTAATTTGAACATATTTCTTTAATTTGTCCTACAATTTATATCAGAAGAAAATTTATTCAACTCATAATTTAAGAATCAAAACTGAACTTTGATTTTTCAAGAGATGATAATGTCTAATAATTTTCCTATCTAATCAATAACATTAAGAAAGTAATCTCTCCTTGAAAAAGATGTGCACCAATAGTGGTAGTCATTATTTTCTTCATATGATATCCTAAAACTTGACAAGCTTACATAATTTGAAGATCAATTCAGAATTATAAACATGTGAGGGATTATATTTTCCTTCAAATTGGCAGAAATTAAAAGAAACAAATACACATACATACACAACTCATATTGCATATTAGGCTTTATAAATAATAAATGGCCCCCTGCCAGAAGAAACAGACCTTCTTTAAATAATTAAAAAAAAATTATCTTTATTTAGACAATGAATATAATAGAAACAAAATATATGCTACTCTGCTATACGACCATGGCTCCTACCATTGTCAATGGTAGTGGTCACCAACCGACTGTAAAGTGCCTATAGCAGGTCACAGGGCAACACCCTAACTACGGTCATCATACTTCTCCTTGACCGACGTCAGGATACTGAAAGCATAACCCCTTTATAAATAGTTCTGGGATAGTTCATTTCAGTGGGTTATTATGAAATAGGGGAAACAGAACAACAAATGAAACATAGAAACATTTTTTTGAACTAAAAAATTATACGAGTGTAATTATATGGGGCAACGACGAAAGCCCACACCGATAAAAGCACACACCGACAAAATCCCACACCGATATTCTTGCAATATAAATAATCCATATCATATATGTAAAGTTGGACGAATAATAATTTAACAGTTTCCTTTTTACGGAATCATTGTAAATTTTGTATTATGCACCATATTAGGGCGCTGCTAAAGCAGAACTATTTCAAGACATAAATTTACGTACTAAAATTTTAGTATATACTACTGGAACATTTATTCAGACGTTAGGTAACCAGCAGAGGTCATACATAAGCCTCTGTAGACTTTGCTAGCTATAGTTTTAGATGCTATAGCCAATTGTTCTTCGTAAATACTATATATGGCTAAAATTATGTATGCCCCTTAAACATGTGTAATTAGGCAATTAGTATGGTTGTTGATGTCCAGAATACAGATATTATTCTGATGTTCCATCAAACCGTGGAGCAACAGTTAGCATATAATTGTAAAATAACCGAAATGTTTTGTAGTTCCATATTGTTGTAGGAAAGCAACGAAAACCTACAATTTATTAATATTTACCCTCACTTTCCATAGTCTAGTGTTTTAAAAATTTAAGTTCTGCGATAACAGCGCTCTAATTTGAGGCATAATGTAAATTAACAATGATTCCGTAGAAGGAAAACTTTTAAACTATTATCTTCCTTCGTTCCAACTTTACATGTATGGATTATTTATATTGCAGGAATACTAATTCTATTTTCGTCGGTGTGGGCTTTTGTCGCTTTTGTCTGTGTGTGCTTTTGTCGGTGAGGGCTTTTGTCGGTGTGGGCTTTTGTCACCCTTTCTAATTATTTATGTCCTTACACTTACAACTCTTAGACGGAAAAATCTATGAGTCAACATGGAATATAAGTTCAACCCTTTTTAGATTTCAGGCATTAGAAGAACACTCCAATACACTAAAAAAATAGTAGAGTAACTCATTACAAATTAAGTTAAGATACAATACTTTTCTTTAGAAGAACACTCCAACACACTCTAAAAAAATAGTAGAGTAACTCATTACAAATTAGGTTAAGATACAATACTTTTCTTTAGAAGAACACTCCAACACACTAAAAAAAATAGTAGAGTAACTCATTACAAATTAAGTTAAGATACAATACTTCCCTTTCATTCATACTACTTAATAATTATAACAATATGAATAATTAAAAGTATTTTCTTTTTCAGGAATTAAAATCAGCAAAAGAAAATTTATCAAGAAATCCTATTTACTTGAAGTATGGATTTGAAGATGAATCAGGAATCTCTGTACGGCTTCAGTTTGTTAGCCAAAAGATTTAGTCAAGAACCTTTCTTTTTGGGGGTTAATGGTATTTCAGGAGAACCGATTATTGGAGGATCATGGAAATTTCATTCTGACCCCGCATTGTGTGCTAATGAAGTGTGTGACGGTAATAGTCTGGAAGATATCGTAATATATCTCCTACATGTTAGACAATACCACTATAGCGGTAACTTTCTACCAAAAGAAAGTTTCGATATAGTACATAAAGTGATATCGAGAGTTTTTGAACGAATTGCCTCTGAAATCGTTCCTGAAAACCCAATAGATTTGGATACTGCAATGGCCGCTTATAACTTGATAACGGTATTTAGAGAAATTATTATAAATTCCTATTCCATTTTTTATCGTATCAATTCTATTGATGAGCTTCAAGAAAATTACACTTCACTCGATAGATTTCACTCAATGTTGTGCAGAGATTTCACGCACGGGTATGACAATATAAATCCCGCAATGGAAACCCTTTCTGCCAGTTGTTCAAACCTCAAACACAGTCTCATGGATGCCATTAGAATCACTAAGCACAATGATTTGAAAACCTTGAGTACCGAAATCGTAACGCACTCAAATGGAAAGACATTTTTTGATATCTTTAATGGTGATATTGACGATCCATTTTTCAAAGAACCGTTAAAAGAGGTGATATTTTTAGAGGATAATGTAGATATCTCAGAATATTATAATTCTATTGATATTGAATTTGATGCATTACAAAGGGAACTTTCCAATAAAGCTGAAGATTTGAAAACTTTCAAAAGTCGTTCTGAAAATTTCATAATTAATGGCCATACTTTGAATAACTATAAAAAACTACAAAAATTGTGTAGAAATACGGAAATCAGTGTGTCTGAAAATATGGAGAAGTTCAACAAGATCACGAAACATTTTACGATTCATTATTGGAAGAGAAGATCAAACAAAACAGAACTGAATGAATGCATTTTGTTCAAACCTGAGGAAACTCAGTTTATATTCAAGTTTACGATTTTAGTATTGGAATATTTGAAAAACATTCCTAGAGGCAGTCCAGAACATGAACAATTGCTTCAAGAAAATTTTACGGAATTTGGTAATATTTTAAATTCTCTCCGGTTCTTGGAAATTGACGATGCAATCACTTTGGAAACTTCTGCCATCCTCTCAAAAACTTTGGATGAACTGGTAACAGAGCCATCAGTTCAATGTTTTATCAAAAGAATGCCTGCAAAAATAATGCTTATGACAAGTAGAATCACAAATTATATAGGAATGGTGAGGAAAAACCAAGAGTATGTCTCTCTATTAGAAAATCCTAATGTTCTTAAATACTCTCTATCAAACGTGAGTCCCATTGAACATGTTAATCAAATATCCAAGATTAGGATAGATAAGTGGACTGCAATTCTTAGTAACAGTTTACCTCTAGATAACTGTAACCAGTTCTACAACCAAGATGTATGTCCAGTTTGTCTCTGCGAACAGCAGAAAAATGATTCCTGTTTACTGTTATGTAAACACTCCATGTGTTCTTCTTGCACCAAAAATATAATCGAAAGGAATCAAATGTAAGTTGAATCATATCTTTTTTCTTTTCCTCTATTTTAACAGTAAATAAATCAAATGACTCATTTTGATATTTGAGGATCAGTTCTCGTATTCAGTATCTATATTTCTTACATCAACAATATTATGTTTATATTTTTCTTATTCATTTTTTTCTTTTCCAGAACTCTCTGTCCGGTTTGCCGGTATCCATTATGCGAATATTTATCAAGTGGAAAATTGGAAGAAATATCCATATCTCTCCTTCAGTAATTGCCAGTTGCATGTGAACATCTATAAGTAGTATCAAAGATTAATGTATGCTTCTATTAATGTTCGATCATTAATTTAGATATTAGCTTTTTTGTTAGAATGATTCAAATCACATTTTGAAATAAATTAAAGTTACATGTATTATAGGTAGGTTCGTGTTTAATGTAGGTTCGTGTTTGTAATTTATTGTTATTTCACGAATATTTTTCATTTAAGTGTTAGAAAAGAACTCAAGATACCAACTTCCATTACTCTTGTGCTCCATTTATCAACTGTTTGGCAACTAAATGGATCACTATTTTCAACAGTTCACTTTATAAAGAAGGTAATAAGTAATGTATGTTATCACGAAATTATTACTCTTCACATTATTACCACAAATTATTTGAACTATTATGTTACTAATTGGTAATTTGTAAATATTTTCTGACTTCTGTTTATTGGTAGTACTTTAGGTTTCATTTTTATAATTTAGGTTATTTTTTTTTTAATTTAGATAGTATGACACATTCATGGGATAATTATTTCTAATACATTTCTTATCATTGTTGGTGATTTCCAAAATATAATATGTCAATGGTTATTTTATTTTGAATGTCATATTATTATGTGGAAATTATTACTACTAAATTATGATCATAAAATTTTAAAGTGCAATTTTACTGATTGATAAATTTTAGGGTTGGAACAATATGCTTTTTAAATTTTAAATCTAAGAATATTATAGACGAAACAAAATGAAATGGTATCGAATACTCTGATATTGCAAAATGCTTCAAAATTGTTTAATTTTATAATATTTTCAGGATCTATGATTTTAAAAGCATATAGTCATAACCTTAATAATTTGTAAATATTTCCCGACTTCAGTTTTTTATTAGCACTTTAGGTTTTTATTTGTATAATTTAGGATTGTTTTTAATTTTCTTTTGTATGACACATTTTTGGGAATATTATCAACTAGACATTCCAAATAATTGTTGTTGATTTCCAAAATATATTATTTCCATTGTGTATTTTAGTAAGATGACATATAATGTAGATATTATTAAGTCTTTAGAATTCATTGGTATTTTTTTATAAAATGTCTTATTTTCTATCTCATTAAATTATTTAGTTGAACCGTAACCAGTAACCAAGTACTTCACACTAGGTGCATTATAATTGTCTCAGTTTTATTTTACCGACCGTGTCTTTATTACAGCATTAGCTTTTGTTTCATTGTGAAAAAATACCAATTTGTAAAATTAATTAATTACCTTTTTGATTAGTACCTTAGTAATTTCATAATTATAGTTGTTTGTTAATTTCTCCTGTTTTTTACTTAACCTATTTTTACTACGTAATTTTAACTTATTTATAGAATAATAATAAAAATGATATTTTAGTAATTTAAAAAGTTTCAGTTGATTAAGCTATAATCTATAATTGACTATTTTGATTGTTTTTCATATTAAAAAACTCTATTTATTGTTCAAAATGATTATAGTTTAACTGGGAATACTTTAGCAAATAATATATATTCCTTATAATGATTATAGTTTGATATTGGAGATAGCAATGAATTCAACAAAGAAATAGAAATTAAATAATGAAGTATAATTCATAACGCATTTACATCAAAACTTTCAACTCACGAATTCTTTTGTTTATTTGTCACATTTATTATTTCATCATTTGTTTATGTATTACTTAGAACTGGAAAAGAAAAAATAAGAGATTAGGCCATAATTAGTTTTATAAAAAGGTAAAGGTAGGCTTAGAAGTGGATTTAATAAAACAGAATATAGGACCAGAAATAACTTACACAAAATTTACGTGACTAGTATATATATAATTTTTGTAAATGGATGGTGTCCAAAGGATGAAATCAAACAAAAAATAACTCTATTAATCGAAATAAAATATATAAGGCAAAATCTGTAATAAAGGATTATTTAGAGCATTAGATCGAATTAAGGCTAATTTTTCGAAAGTCTTGTCTGATAGAGGAGATTTCTTCGGTGCCAGTGTCATTCCAGCTGGAGAAAAAAGTCTCTCAACATGAGCAGAAGATGGAATTGTTGTAGTGTAGATCAAAAATAATTCCTTCATTATTGGATGATTGTCGAGGCTCTGCAGGCTTCTATCTACTCGCATATCTACTGATAACAGTGATTTTGTTATTCTGACACCCGATCAAACAAAAAATAACCTTCTCAGGGTACGCTCGACACAGTTTCGTATGTTCCTGTTACAGAGGGAGTTAAAATATCGTTAGCACTACGCTATAAAATATTCTTCACAATCTCTTCTTTCTCTTTGTGATTCCATCTTGCATTGATTGTGACCCACTTCAGCTTGAAATATAGATTAGTTACAGTTGCAATAATCGCCTTGTGAATTGCTGGTTCATTTTCCAAGTTGAAGAAGTTTTCAAATCTTTTTTTGGAAACCTTGAGACATGACAAAGATGAGAGACTCACATTAGTGCGAGTCTTTTGTACCCAAATTGTTTTTTTTCTGATAAGTTGAGTTGGAAGAAATTCACCATAAAAATGTCCTTGTCACCTTGATGACGAGCAATCGCGATTGCAAATGGTACCAGCACATCAACATATTTAACTATGAACTTCACTTCAGTAGTTTTGAGAGGGTGGCAAACCAAGCTCAGTCATCAATTGGAGAAGTTTTCCCTTATGCATTATTATCACGATAAATGAATCATTTAATGAGTTTCAACGAGCAGGACACGGTAGACGAAGCTGACACTCATTTACGTTGTTGATAATTTCGGCAGATTTTGGTTATTAACTTTTTTTCCACAGAGCTGTATATTCAACCATAGACGAGTTATTAATTGAAGAAAATGATGCAACTTTTATAACTTTATTTAGGGCTGAGAGGTGACACGGTGTGTGCTATCATCAGCAACGGTACTAGGACAGAGTATCGTAAAACAACGTGTCGAAAGACAGAGTATAAAAAATTCGATCGAATTCATAATAATAGAGAATTGATTGAATGAAATTTTTTTTTAACTTTTATTTATTTAATAATTATAATTACTATATTTTCTTTTTGGACGTGTCTGAAAATGTAGAACGTACCAATTAATAACTTGAAACTTAGTAAACTTCTTCCAAAAATATTTTATAGAGCATAAAATTGCTGTTTGTTCAATGTAACACAATAATTTTGGAAATATAAGTGTCTATTAATTACTCACCTATACTCTGTGAGAGCAAATCTATGGTTTGACTTTAAAACCTTTAATAAGTTTACAGCTTTAAACTTATATAATACCCAATAATACCTTATTGAATTTAAAGACAGACAATACAAAGTTTCAATCATAACAAAAATGTATATAACTAGATTATGCATGTGCACTCGGTATAGCGCATTCCTCAGTTAAGCGAATAATAAGATAATAAATAAATAAATAAACGACGGGTAAAATATGAACTTTCCACATTCTGCAAAGGTAATGAGATTACAATTATTTTCCAATTTTTAAATTAAACAAAAATGAAAATGTTCTGCCTAACATTCTTTTTACAGAAACAGCAAGAGGAGTATGATATGCGTTAAGACTTCTTAATTATAACTAATTATTTAGATAATATGTATAAATAACTATACCTCTAATTGATAAAATAATAAATAATATTTAAATTTGATAAAATCAACCGAAACGCAAGAAAAGTTTCAATGATCTCAGTTGAAGCATAAGTGCACCTTTACATTAATATTATTTTGCCATAAAACTTGAATGAAATCTTCAAAAATTAGCTAAAATTGGAGTGCATTGGGTCGGAATTTCTGTAAAATTCTTCTTCAAAATTGGCAAATTAGCTACTATATGAAATTCAATTGTTTTTAAAGGAAAAAAAATACATGGAAAAATCTGAAAATTTTATCGATTTTTTTTATTTCAGTAATAGATATTTGATAGTGTCAAAAATCTTTATGGAAAATTTGATAGCGAGTGGATAATAGTGAGCATCGGGGTCTCACGGGGATTGAATACCGCACAGAGCAACAAACGAATTTTTGAGTTTTTTTATCCTCATTTTCTGACACTTCTAAAAAGTATAAAAATTTTGTATTTAAAAGTATGGAACCATTTTTTGGTTTAAGATATAGAACTGCAGTTTTTGCATTTCATTCTTCAGGAAATTCTATGAAAAGCGCTGAGAGCCGATTTTTGAATTTCAAATGTTTTTTCGAAATTTAAAATTTTGAATTTTTTTAATATGATTTTTTCGGAAACTAATACGCTATTCAAAAATCAGCTTCAAGCAATTTGTAGAGAATCGAATTGCAATTCGAATGCAGAAAACCTCAAAGCCGTTGCTTCAAAATTGTCGGAGTTCTATACTTTTAAAAGACGGTTCAAAATTAGTTCGAATTTCGAATAACTCATTTTCTATGCGTCCAATCGAAAAAATGTCGTGAGAAAAAATGTCTTTGAATTCAATTTTATATATACGTACAAAGTTTCATAAACAGAACTACATTAATATTTTTTTCCGAAATCCATGTACGGTCCCCTTAAATATACATACCTAGGAAAATAGCAGTAGTAAGTACAGTGGAAATCCCTTATAGTGAATCATGCTGAATAGTAAAATCCTGTATAGCGAACTTACCTCTATAGTGAACATATTTAGGTTAGTGTACCACAAATATTCGTAAGTTTTCTATGAATCTCTTATTTCTATTTAGTAAATCCACTAAATTCGTTGCTATTTCACGAAACAGCAGTTCTAGCAGTGCAACTCCTTTATAATGTAGTCATGTGAAGTCACAGTTTAATTATTATTATAAATTTATTATATTAACCCAAATGAATTTGACGTATGTTTTCTAGGCACATCTTTTCTAAATTACTTTATATATTTCATGTCATTCCTTTAAAATTTACTAGCCTTTCTTGACTTTGTTCCTCCATAAATACATACTATATTTTTGAATTCAAAAGTTAAATATTTAAGTATCGGCGTAAATCAGCGTAGATCACATTATGGAATTAATTGTACTTTAGTGACGTGTGGCAACGTAGAAATACAGATTGGTTACCCAATACGCAAGAATGTGTCCACGTTTTTATGTAGTAGAGACAAATGCGCGAGCTGTGATTGGTTCACACTCCATCCAATCACAGATCAGCTCACTCAGTTGCCAATCTCTTATATACCTATGTATTAATTTCTCCTTATATATTCAATATTTTTACTTGAAATTTGGTACACATTAGTTTAGTACATATACTAACAACTTGTAAAAATACAGTAACGTAGGTTTATAAATAAGACATGCGTTTTTTTAACATAGAGTCAAACCTTCTTGTTGTTTCTGACAGTCAAACTCATTACGGTTAATAATAATATTTATTAGTAAATAATTAGTATCTTGTTAAAAAAACTATTTTTTTTATATTGGTTGCCCTAATAGCCTTGGAAGCATAAGTTAGTAATAGGGTCGACTATATAAATGTGTAGACTGTAGTTCCTTTTTTTTTTTTTAAATATAAAATATGTACCTAGAAAATCCGAGGTTAGCATACAAATTGTTCGGACTAAATGTTTGGTTCGGAACAAATGTTCGGACCAAACTTTTCAAAATTGAGTTCGCTATACGGAGGTTCGGAACCCAAAATCGACGAAGATTCGGGTTCGGATTCGGAACCTAAAAAAAGGTTCGCGCGCCCAGCTCTGCTACTTGGAACATTGCGAGAATCACAATCCCAAGAGAAGTGCTTCGATGGCCATTGATGTATTGCTCAACTTTGAAACTAAATTTGGACCCCTCACTTTCAAGGACATTATTGGAGGTAAGAAAGTGAGGCAAATTGTCCTTGAATTCAAAAGTCTTAATATGAAATCAGCCAGTAAGATCAAATATCTCCGTATGTTTTCTCTCTTGTTAAAATTCATAATTTGCGACTGCGACAGCCCTGAAAATAAGTCGGAGACGATCCAAGAGAAACTGTCAAATGGAATGCTTTTCAAAGAAGCCTCACACGAAATAGAGTCCTGTATACAATCCTTGTCTAAAAAAAAGGAGAAGAATTGTTAAATTCAAGAGATCTCGAAAAGAAGAACCTAATAGGAGAATATGATATGATAGAGATGAGCTCTCAAATTAGGAAAAAGTTATTGGATATCTTGGCAGATTCGAAGGAAACTCGTGAACAGTATTCATTATTGGAGATCACCTCTATCAGGTATAATTTGATGGCAATTGCCATGATCAATCTTGGACGAAGAAGCATGGAATTGGCGACAATGACAATTGAGGAGGTTTCACAGGCACAAAAGACGGTACTGGAAAATGGTGAAACTTACCTAGTTGTGGAAGTAAGCTTATATAATTGATAATGCGCGTGCTTGAAAATTGATATGTATATTATATATATAAGAATTTCTTCATTTTAGGAGATGATAACATTGTTAGAATGAATTCTTCCATGATGTTATATTTTTGAATTGAATTTGCAATAGTTATTTAAATACTAAGTACATGTAGCTAAAATTGCTTGGTAACAGATTGTGCTCAAAGTATTTTTTTTATTGCTCAATTAATGATCATTGCTCGTTGATCCTCTTAATCATTTCTAACAAATGCCATTTGATTTGCAGGTTCTCAATCAAAAAAGTCTAAAATCTGGAAAGAAGGCGGCAGTATCTTTTAAAGATGATGAGTATAGAGTGCTGAGTATTTATATTCAAGAATTAAGATCCAAAATATGTCCCAATAAAAAAGTTCAATTTGACAAATGTCGCTCGGTGGAGTTTGGAAAATATTAAGCAAATTCAGTACTTCATCAGGAAAAAAATTCACATCACGAATTACAAGAAAGTCTATAATCACAAATACCAGGCTGCACAACATGAGCTATGCGGAGAAAGAGGCTACCGCCAAAGCTATGGGGCATGATGTTGCTACTTCAGATAGATACTATGCCACTGATGACCTCCTTCGCTCCACCAACCAGTGCTTGTCAATTGGAAAAGCTAACAGTAATATTATAAATAGCTCCATATCATCTATAGAAGACTCCAAGTTCGCTGCCTCAACACCTCTAAGAACATCTGAAGATTTACCAGGATCTAGCGGGATTTCCAAAAAACTTCATTTACCAATGGAATCTGTTGCGAAACGCAAGATCACCTTTGACGATTCAGAAACAGATGATCAAGATATCACTATCAAGCAGCTCAGGAGTAAGAAATTACGCACGGGAACAGCTGATGAAATGAAATTGGAAAAGAAAATTCAGGAAATTGTGGAAAATTTGAAGAGAAGTGGAAAATTTGATGCTCTGTACAGCTCCAAAAAAGGAATCATTTCGGTGAAATACATCAATGAGCAATTACCCAAAGAACTAAGATCTAAGTTCTCTATTGAACACATTAGGAGAGTAACAGAGAAGGAAGTTAATTTAATTTAGTAATTATTGTAGGTATTGTACATAAGCTATTTCATCAAAATTGGTAATTTACAAATATTCATTTGTATTAATATTTCTTTTTGTTTATGTTGTCTATTAAGATTCGTAGGTTTTTTTAAGTTACCCCTACAGATTCATATTTTCTGTAATTTTCCCAATAAATATTTCCTTTTTAATTTTGTAAATCATCATTTTCCTAACAATTTTAGCCTCCAGAAATATTAAGTGCCTCAAGAAATATTAAAATGCTAAACTAGTTGTTAGTAAATTAATTTGGAAATTTTTCATTATAGGAAAATATTGGAAATAGTAATGCTATCATACATTTCGTGTCGTGTTGAATAGTAGGAGAATTTCTGAAGAAATTAGATTATTTGCATGAATATCTTGAGTATTTCCGGAAACTATCAGGAAATAAAGTTGGGTCATGCCACCATTCCCTGACCGTTTCCATGAGTCATGTAAAGAAAATATCCTGATAAGTTCTTGAAGATAAGGAAAAAGTCAGGATATAATCTTAATCTTAACATGACATAGTCTGACAAATTCTCAAATTACCCGATGGAGAAGTCTCACGGGGGGAACTGCCCATGTGGGGGAGTTGCCACTGGGTGAACTGCCCATGTGGGTGAATTGCCACTGAGTAAATTGACACTGGGTGAATTGCCACCGGGTAAATTGACAATGGGTGAATTGTCACTGGGTAAATTGACACTGGGTGAATTGTATACCTGTACGTGCCGATGATACCTTATACTGTTAAACCCTTGAAAATGTACAGTGATAAAGTTCCTTTCAATATGTCCTTATTCGTGCTATCTCTATCCATCAATCTCTATCCTGATTTATAAAACTCTTCTATATTGAACACTGAACAGGTTTCAACAAATTCGCATTAATTTTAATTCAACTTGTATATTCTAATAATTTCAGCAGGTCTTGATCGACCACGGCCTTCTTTAAATACAGCAAAACATCGCTTTAGACCAGCCTCCTAGTAGACAAACCTCCTATTAGACCAAAAAATTTTTGAAACTGTACTGGAAAAAACCTCGTACTAGACATAACACAATTTTTGTCACCTGACAGTTATTCTAGTGTAAATATTACAAGGAGTAATAATTACAATACTGTTTTAAAGATAATTCTCTAATTTGAATCATATATTATATATATTTATGCTGTATTTAGGATAAAACATAAGGCAGAATTGGTTTCAGATTTGATTGTAAAGTCTGTGCTAAAAAAAATTGATGTGAAAAGTTATAGAAAACTAGATACAATGAAGACTATTCTAATTTCATAAAATGATAATTTAATTGAAAAAAATATTATATTCACTTTAATTGAAGCCAAAAAAATGATACTGTTTCTAATTTTGTTTCTCAATAAAATTGGTATGTTAGTCACCATTAATTTGGCATTAAAGTTTTCATAAACAAATAGAGCTATCGAAATGTTAAAGTCACCGCTTTAATTTTAAAGAAAAGGATTCTGGTCTAGTAGGAAACTAATAAATTGAGTTTCTTACTAGACAAAACAAACTTGGAACGTAACTCTGGTCTACTACGAGGTTTTGCTATACCCACAATCTTATTTTCTTTTGTTCTTCATCTAAAATAGCTAGATTCTTACTTTCTATTGGCTACAACCTAACTCATTCACTTTACAGGAGTTCACTATGTAGACTCATAGAGGTACTGTAACTATGAAATTTGTTTCTTATATGACCCATCTTAGAACAGAAAACTTATAGTAGTTTAAAAGAATAATAGTATTTATTCATGAAAATATTATGTTCTATTAAATTTTTTTTTTTCATAACGAGAATATTTTCTCATATAAAGAATATAATTTATTTTAATTATGCTCAAGACTATATTTTTATACAAAATGCATAATATTGCATCCCTAGTTATTACAGTAGTAATGGTCTTTAATTAAGTTAATACAGTAGACTCTTTACAAAATGGGTAAATAATATAATTGTCTTGGGGCCCAATTGTCGTTGGCCTAATTGTCCTCCTGGGCCCAACTGTCAGCAGGCCCAACTGTCAGCAGGCCCAATTGTCCTGGGCCCAACTGTCGGTGGGCCCAATTCTCGGTTCACGCTTATATTAGGAGGGAGGGGTACACATAAACACATGGGGAGAGTGTGTTTTGTTTATCTCGTGTACGTAGTGATGCAGTCAGTGAGAGTGGTTCACCCAGTGGTAATTCACCCAGTTGTAATTCACCCTCATGGGCAGTTCAACCGGCAATTCACTCACATGGGAACCCAGGCAGCAAGGGTTTATTCCTGGGATATTAAGGGAATATCCCAGGGATATATCCTTCTTCCCAGGGTTATTCCCTTAATATCCCAGGAATAATGTTTGCTACCTGGGAAGTTTACCCACATAGGCAGTTCACCAAGTGGCAGTTCACCCAGTGGCAATTGTCCCACATGGACAGTTCACCCAGTGGCAATTTGCCGTGCACCGTTGCTTAGTGGGTTTCTCCGGTCGATTATTGAATTTAGGTCATTAATTATCTTTACTAGCATTAATCTTCATGACTGAAAACTCTTCAATTCCGTGTTTCAGCTCATTCGCATCTTATTAATTAGTTCGAATGACCATGCAATTTTAACAGCTTGAAGTAAAATTTAAGGTCTTTTCTGTAGTAGTTCACGCTGGATTCTGACGTCTGCAATACCTTCAACAAATTTATCTCGAAGTGCATTGTCTAGGAACGTGCTGTAATTGCATCTAGCAACTAACTTTATTAAACCTGCAACATATTCCGCTATAGATTCACCACTACCCTGCCTTCTTCTCAAAAAATTGAAGCGCTCAGTAATTTCTCTTTTAGCTGATGAATAGTAATTTGTCAGAACTGTTAACTATCTGATCAAATGTCTTGCTTGTTGAAAGAGCAGGAGATACTAAATCTCTCATCACACCATAACACTTTCGCCAATAAGGGTTAATAAAACAGGCACTTGCTTAGATTCTTCAATCGAATTAGCATCGAAGAATACGCGTAGCGTTTCAACATATATTTTAAAGTCGCACACTGATGATTGAATTCGGATATGGAACCGATTTTAGGCATTGTGAGCTCTTTATCTTGTTGCCAATGTTATTTATTTACAAGGTATAGTAAAACTGTAATAGGTCAGGGTAAGGAAACACACAGTTATTGATCACTGTACTATAGCGGAATTCAGACTGACAATATGGGTATAAAACTAGCATGACATAAACTTTGAAGATACTTGTTCTATCAATTTCCTAGAGAGTAAATAGGATGAATTAACTAGAAGATAATGAGTTAATTTTAATAAATGTATATATGAGTATATAATAACCAGTTTTCGATAGGAAGTGGTTAGGAAGAATCTCTTCAGTAATCAGTGTACAGTGACAATTAGATTGAATGACATGGGAAATGGAAAAATCCTTCCTAGCCACTACACAGTACACAGAAACAAATCCTTCCTAGCCACTACACGGTCCACTGAAACAAATCCTTTCTAACCAGTACACGGTACACTGAAAGATCCTTCCTAGTTACTTCCTACCAAAACTGAAAATCTATTTGTAACTTGCTATCTCCTACCGTGTCATATCTGTTATTGTGTCTTTACCCTATGTAAGTGTTTTTGTTTATTTCTCAGTTTATCTTTTGTTTCTGTAGGTACCATTAAGGTCTCATTCGAAGGACCAGAGTACCAGCTCTTTGACATCTTTACCAACTGTAGTTGCTTCACAGGTGATGTACCGGTTACTCTAGGTACTTGGACAGAGGAAAGTACCGATGTAGAGGGTGAGTAAATTACCATCAGTTATTAGTAACTGAAATTACTGACAAAAAAACTGGCAATGAAGAACCTGATCTATTATGGTATTTTTATTGTAGTAGTTTGTAGAAGGAAATTCAGTATCGAATCTTCTGTTGCATTATTTCTAGTTCGAATGTAGATACCGTTTAATGGCTATAATTCTGTCTAACTTAATATAGTTTAATTCCATTTTCAAAAAATTATCACTATTCCTTCATTCACTCTTTTCCTGTTTCAGAAATTCCTTCTGCCATATGCACACCAAGTGACAGCCTAGATGGCGCTAATTCTTCTGATGCGAAACTAAGCACTTCAGGGAGAGGTAAGACCTCTCATCCCATCACAAATAAATAAATGTATACAGATGTGATACCACTGTACAGATAGAAAATTTAATCCCAGTACAAATGAAAATGCGTTAGTAAAACAGTTACATTATAAAATAATTCATGAATATATCTAACTCTCATCTTTACTATCACAGAATATAGAAAACAGGAAGTTACTTTATCTCAATCCTGGTAGTCTGTACAAAGGGTAAATAATGAATACATTCTTCTAATAGGCCTAAGGGAATTTTTGGTTGCGCACATCGTTTTAGAACCAGTACACTACTACATACCTACATAATACTAAAATACTCAAAATTATATATATTATACTAATATACTGACATCTGTTCAATGAAATCACTATAACAGTATTCAGATAAATGGAACAAAATTATAGCCGATAATTACTTGTCATCATTTCTTACTTATTGGAAATTTCCAGTCTATAAATAAATTCCTTTGATATATGTATATTGTATATACATATATACAAAGTATTTTATATGAACATTTTAAAAATCGGTTGCCTGGCAGGCTGGCCCAAAGATATCTGACGAACAGTCATTTGGCCGGAAAACATTTTCAGAACGGATAAATTTGGTCGACAGATATTTGGTTTGCGATTTATTTTTTGTAAAATTTATATCTTTGACACAAACTATTTTGTTTTGACACTATTTGGTTTGAACATTTATCACAACTGTATATCAAAAGTAGTTAAAGTATGAGATCAAGTAACACGTGGTGAATTTTCCGTTAGTTTCTTATTCAGCTTATAGCTACATGGTGGATTAGGATGGAAAAGAAACAACCTCTTTTCTGTTCAGTATTGGATGAGTCTTGTACGTGAACAGTCTTTGTGGTGATACAGTTAGTCTGTCAAATATATTTCTCTAATTATTTAAAGTGGTAAAGTGCTACAAGTGAGAACAACAAAAAATACAAGGTAAGTTTCCATCAAATTATATATAGATAAATAGTTGTGATTTATATTGTATTATCGGGGAATTTAATTGTGACTACACTGGAATAAATAACCGTGGAGATTCCAATCAATATTTTGAAATAGTATCTTCTCATTCCTCTAGTATTATCAAAATATATTTATCCCGGGTTATAATAAAAGAGTTAATTACACAAAGTTGTAATATCATGGTAATACAACAATTTATTTTTTCGATATCATCTATAATCTATATTCATGAGATTTACGTATGTACAGTTGTACACAAAAGTTCATTAATCGAAACACGTGGGTTTGTAATGTCTAAGACTCGTTTTTGTACACAGAGTTTTACGTCAGCCCAAGTCATGACAGACGAGATTTTTAACAAATCGAGACATTGGAGATCCTGCATGGGTTTTGTTATTTGAATGGGTTTTCTCTCTTTTTCTCACATTTTTACTTTTTTCTATCTGAGAAAAATTTCTGTTACTTACCCCAGAATTCAATATTTTTGTTTTGTGTTTGATTAACAATGAGTATATTTTGATTCTGTTTAACATGACGTCATCACCGTTAATGAGACGTCATTACGGCTCAAATATAAATTGAAATATCATTAATTACATTTGTAAAGTTTTTATCACTATAAGATAGTAAATGTATAAAGAAATCCTTAATTTATCAAAACTACTAAGCCTGTAACTTCAGTTTCTAGTTTGCTGTTTTGATGACGTCACATACACAAAACAGCTCGATTACCAAAACGTGATTTACAGTTTATACTAGGATTGGAGCATGCATGTGGGTGATTCCATAGAGGTATACAACCCCCACCTAACTCTCCTAACCATTCAGTACTTAGTTCGAAGCTTCGATAACCAGTTGGTTTAAAACCGTGTGTCCCACGTGTATTGGAATTATTGCGTCACTAAGTTGTAATTGATTTTGTGTTCAAACTAGTTTCTCTACGAGGAAGATATATCAAATCTAAAAAGGGAATTTAACTGTCAGCACTTATAATAGTATGTATCTTATATAGCGTGAGGTTTTCATTTATATGTATATATCATATTTGAACTTCACAACCTGATTTTTCTTGTTAGATATAGAGTATTTTAGCTGTACTTCAATGTAACATAAAAATATTGATTATCAAGGTACGATAATCATTGTGAAATATTTCCTATTCCCTCCCACTAGGAGATTGGAATGGAATGTGTATCTGTTTATTTATCTAATTTATTACTGGTAAGTATGTTTCAGTAACAGTTTCATAAGTATTTCCATATGATGTTTATATTAAACTTAGACATTATGTAAAGAGGAAAATAATTTACACATGTTAAAAATTGATACAAAAATGCGTATTTGGCAAATTCGTATTGAATGACACAGATATTCATTGTTCAACTAAACATATAGCACGAAGACATAAAATTAATTACATTTTGATATTAATATTCTAGGATTTCAGACAAACACCTAATAATACATTGATACTAAAACATAATTTCAAACTAAGTTCTGGTATAACTAGGATACAGTAATATAAAGGGTATGGTAACTCATAATACCTCGAATTTCCATGTTAATATCGAGAAGTTTAAAGTCAATTTATAATTTTTCCGTGTGATAAATAGTTAAAATAGAAATTAGACATTTAATTTAAATGTATGGATACAAATCAGGTTTGTTTATATTATTCTCTTCTTTTACTTATCTACAAAATAAGAAATAGAGTCTTAAACATACTATGTAGGGAGCCTAAACCAGTGCTAGTAAAATAGTCATGTGATAGAATATTGTATGATTAGATCTAACTCTCATCTTTACTATCACAGAATAAAGAAAACAGGAAGTTACTTTATCTCAATCCTGGTAGTCTGTACAATGGGTAAATAATGAATACATTCTTCTAATAGGCCTAAGGCATTTTTTGACTGCGCACATCGTTTTAGAACCAGTATAAAAATACCTACATAATACTAAAATAATCAAATTTATATACATTATACTAATATACTGACATCTGTTCGATGAAATCACTATAACAGTATTACACATTATATTCAAGATGGCGTAATACAATCAGATAAGTGGAACAAAATTATAGCCGATAATTACTTGTCATAATTTCTTACTTATTGGAAATTTCCAGTCTATAAATAAATTCTTTTGATATATGTATATTGTATATACATATGTACAAAGTATTTGATATGAACATTTTAAAAATCGGTTGCCTGGCAGGCTTGCCAAAAGATATCTGCGATATATTTTTTGTAAAATTTATATCTTTGATACAAACTTTTTTGTTTTGAAACTATTTGGTTTGAACATTTATCACAACTGTATATCAAAAGTAGTTAAAGTATGAGATCAAGTAACACGTGGTGAATTTTCCGTTAGTTTCTTATTCAGCTTATAGCTACATGGTGGATTAGGATGGAGAAGAAACAACCTCTTTTCTGTTCAGTATTGGATGAGTCTTGTACGTGAACAGTCTTTGTGGTGATACAGTTAGTCTGTTAAATATATTTCTCTAATTTAAAGTGGTAAAGTGCTACAAGTGAGAACAACAAAAAATACAAGGTAAGTTTCCATCAAATTATATATAGATAAATAGTTGTGATTTATATTGTATTATCGGGGTATTTAATTGTGACTACACTGGAATAAATAACCGTGGAGATTCCAATCAATATTTTGAAATAGGATCTCCTCATTTATCTAGTATCATCGAAATATAAATATTCCGGGTAATAATACAAGTTCTAATTACACAAAGTTGTAATATTATGCTAAAACAACAATTTATCTTTTCAAGATCATCTATATTCAGGAGATTTATGTATGTACAGTTGTACACAAAAGTTCATTAATCAAAACACGTGGGTTTTGAATGTCTCAGACTCGTTCTTGTACACTGAGTTTCACGTCAGCCCAAGTTTTGGCAGACGAAATTTTCAACAAATTGAGTCATTGGAGATCTTGAATGGGTTCCACATACGTAAGATATTCCGACAAGGCTTGTCATGAAAATAATGAGAAATATCATTTAAATTAAGTTTGGAAGGGTTAATGTCTAAACATAAAATAACGTGCAAAGAAATTCATCAAATAATTACACTTGTATAACTTTTCACTTGATTTTTTGTTATTTTAGGAGCTTTTTCTCATATCTTTACTATATTTTTTTATCTGACATGTAAATGTTAGATAGTCAGAAACTGTACAGTGTGGGTAATGTATTAGAAACATAATGTAGGTTATAACCATATGGGTGATACTTATAAACTATAATTATAACTTCTAAACTATTAAAAATAATAATAATACCATTTATATATATTTTTAAATTATTTTTATTTAAAAACATACTCAAAATTCTTTCCACATACGCAAAATTTGTTTTCATGCATAGCATATTACAGTTAACATACCAGAAATTAATCAAAAATAAGCAACGTTATTAATTACATAAAAAAAATTAAACTCGACTTTCACTATCCGACTTTCATCTGCATTGAGTTTAGAAGTAGAGATATACCTGCAAAATTCATTACTAATCTTAAACATCACCTCAATTCATTGTGAAGTGGCTTTCTTTTAAGGTTCTGTATTTTTTGTTCTGCGTTTTCGTTTCTTGTTCTGTGTTTTCTTTTCTTATTCTGCATTTTTTTTTCTGTGTTTTCTTTTCTTATTCTGCAATTTTTGTTCTGTGTTTTCTTTTCTTATTCTGCAATTTTTGTTCTGTGTTTTCTTTTCTTGTTCTGCATTTTTTTTCTGTGTTTTCTTTTCTTATTCTGCAATTTTTGTTCTGTGTTTTCTTTTCTTGTTCTGTATTTTTTTGTTCTGTGTTTTCTTTTCTTATTCTGCATTTTTTTTCTTTGTTTTCTTTTCTTGTTCTGTATTTTCTTGTTCTGGGTTTTCTTTTCTTAATCTGTATTTTTTTGTTCTGTATTTTCTTATCTTATTCTGCATTTTTTTGTTCTGTGTTTTCTTTTCTTGCTCTGAATTTTTGTTCTGTGTTTTCTTTTCTTGTTCTGTATTTACTTGTTCTTTGTTTTTTTTGTTCTGAGTTTTATTTCTTATTCTCCTTTTTTTTTCTTGTTCTGTATTTTTTTATTCTGTGTTTTCTTTTCTTGTTCTGTATTTTATGTTCTGATTGAAAAGATTCAAACTCAACGGGAAATCCATAATATTAGAGGTTATTTAAACACTGCGTTGAAGGTTTTTTCAGATATCAAGCTTTCGAATAGAAAGATTTCTATTCATCATCAGGAGAAGGGTGGAAAAACCTGGACCTGACAATGAATTTTATGACCAATGGTTGTATGTTGGATACCGTCTTTCTATTTAAGCTATATATCCTAAAGTTTATTAATATTAATTAACAATCTATTTAGTATTGAGATATGAGACAAAAAATTAGAAAATTTGTTACTAACTTAGCTATTGCTTACTACATTAATTTTCTAGAATATATTTACTTTCTATATATCTGTTACAAAATCAAGTGTGTTTTATCTCCTTGTTTCTATGTATGTTCTCTATTCATATTTATCTTCTCTATTCCTATACATTATTTGTTGCTATACGTGTGTCCTCTTGATCCATATGTGTGTCCTATGGATCTTGAGTGTGTCTTGTTGATCAGAAGTGTGTCCTGTAGATCTTATGTGTGTCCTGTTGATCCTAAGAGTTTCCTGTAGATCTTAAGTGGGTCCTATTGATCCTAAATGTGTCTTATTGATCCTAAGTGTGTCCTGTTGATCTTATGTGTGTCTTGTTGATCCTAAGAGTTTCCTGTAGATCTTAAGTATGTACTGTTGATCATAAGTGTGTCCTATTGATCCTAAGTGTGTCCTAGTGATCATAAGTGTGTCCTATTGATCCTAAGTGTGTCCTATTGATCCCAAGTGTGTCCTGATGATCATATTAGTGTACTGATGATCCTAAGTGTGTTCTGATGATCCTAAGTGTGTTCTGATGATCCTAAGAATGTCCTGATGATCCTAAGGGTGTCCTGATGATCCTAAGTGTGTTCTGTTGATCTTAAGTGTGTCCTATTAATCATAAGTGTGTCCTATTGATCCTGAGTGTATCCTGTTGATACTATGGGTGTCCTGATGATCCTAAGTGTGTCCTGATGACGATCTTAAGTGTGTCCTGATGATCCTAAGTGCGTCCTGATTTATCCTAAATGTGTCCTGATGATCCTAAGTGTGTCCTGATGATCCTAAGTGTGTCCTGATGATCCTAAGAGTGTCCTGATGATCCTGAGTGTGTTCTGATGTTCCTGAGTGTTTCCTGATAATCCTGAGTGTGTCCTGATGATCCTAAGTGTGTCCTGATGAACTTAAGTACGTCCTGATGATCCTATTTCTATCTGACTATAAAGACGCGATTGAAAACGGACAACCTCTATGGTTATGTACCTATTTCTATCTGACTGTAGAGGCGCGAATGAAAACGGACAACCTCTATAGTTAAGTACCTATTTCTATATGACTGTAGAGGCGCGATTGAAAACGGAAAACCTCTATAGTTATGTACCTATTTTTATATGACTGTAGAGGCGCGATTGAAAACGAACAACCTCTATTGTTATGTACCTATTTCTATCTGAAAGTAGAGGCGCGATTGACAACAGACAACCTCTATAGTTATGTACATATTTCTATCTGATTGTAGAGGCGCGATTGAAAACGGACAACCTCTATAGTTATGTACCTATTTCTATCTGACTGTAGAGGCGCGATTGAAAACGTTTAACCTCTATAGTTGTGTATTTATTCCCTTCAAACTATAGAGGCGCGATTGAAAACGGTCAACCTCTATAGTTAAGTACCTATTTCTATATATCTTTAGAGGCGCGATTGAAAACGGACAACCTCTATAATTATGTACCTATTTATATCATAGTATAGAGGCGCGATTTAAAACGGACAACCTCTATAATTATGTACCTATTTATATCATAGTATAGAGGCGCGATTGAAAACGGTCAACCTCTATAGTTATGTACCTATTTCTATATGACTGTAGAGATCTTTCTATTCGAAAGCTTGATATCTGAAAAACCTTCAACGCAGAGTTTAAATAACCTGTAATATTTTCTGTTCTGTATTTTCTTTTTCTTGTTCTGTTTTTTCTTGTTCTGTGTTCACCTTTCCTGTTCTGTATTTTCTTGTCCTCGTTTTTTTCTTGTTCTGTATTTTTTGATCTGTGTTTTCTTTCCTTCTTATGTATTTTCTTGTTCTGTATTTTCTTTTCTTGTTCTGCATTTTCTTGTTCTGTGTTTTCCCTTCCTGTTCTGTATTTTCTTTTCTTGTTCTGTATTTTCTTGTTCTGTTTTTTCCCTTCCTGTTCTGTATTTTCTTGTTCTGTGTTTTCTTTCCTTGTTCTGTATTTTTTGTTCTGTGTTTTCTTTTCTTGTTCTGTATTTTCTTGTTCTGAGTTTTCCCTTATTTTTCTGTATTTTTTTGTTCTGTGCTTTCTTTCCTTGTAATGTATTTTTGGTTCTGTGTTTTCTTTTCTTGTTCTGTATTTTCTTGTTCTGTTTTTTCCTTCTTGTTCTGTATTTTTTTGTTCTGTGTTTTTTTTTATTCTCTATTTTTTGTTCTTTGCTTTCTTTTCTTGTTCTGTATTTTCTTTTTTGGTTCTGTGTTTTCTTTCCTTCTTATGTATTTTCTTGTTCTGTGTTTTCATTTAATGTTCTGTATTTTCTTGTTCTATGTTTTCTTTTCTTGTTCTACATTTTTTGGTTCTGTGTTTTCTTTACTTGTTCTGTAATTTCTAGTTCTGTGTTTTATTTTCTTGTTCTGTATTTTCTTGTTCTGTTTTTTCTTGTTCTGTGTTCACTTTTCCTGTTCTGTATTTTCTTGTTCCTCGTTTTTTTCTTGTTCTGTAATCTTGATCTGTGTTTTCTTTCCTTCTTATGTATTTTCTTGTTCTGTATTTTCTATTTTTGTTCTGCATTTTCTTGTTCTGGTTTTCCCTTCCTGTTCTGTTTTCTTTTCTTGTTCTGTATTTTCTTGTTTTGTTTTTTCCCTTCCTGTTCTGTATTTTCTTGTTCTGTGTTTTCTTTCCTTGTTCTTCATTTTTTGTTCTGTGTTTTCTTTTCTTGTTCTGTATTTTTTTGTTCTGTGTTTTCCCTTCTTGTTCTGTGTTTTCCCTTCTTTTTCTGTATTTTTTTGTTCTGTGCTTTCTTTCCTTGTAATGTATTTTTGGTTCTGTGATTTCTTTTCTTGTTCTGTATTTTCTTGTTCTGTGTTTTCCTTTCCTTTTCTGTATTTTCTTGTTTTGTATTTTTTTGTTCTGTGTTTTCTTTCCTTGTAATGTATTTTTTGTTCTGTATTTTCTTTTCTTGTTCTGCATTTTCTTGTTCTATTTTTTCCCTTTTTGTTCTGTATTTTTTGTTCTGGGTTTTCTTTCCTTCTTATGTATTTTCTTGTTTTGTGTCTTCTCTTCCTGTTCTGTTTTTTCTTGTTTTATGTTTTCTTTTCTTGTTCAGTATTTTCTTGTTCTGTTCTTTCCCTTCTTGTTCTGTATTTTTTTGTTCTGTGTTTTCTTTCCTTGTTATATATTTTTTGTTCTGTGTTTTCTTTTATTGGTCTAAATTTTCTTTTTCTGTGCTTTCCCTTCCTGTTCTGTGTTTTCTTTCCTTGTTCTGTATTTTTTGTTCTGTGTTTTCTTCTCTTGTTTTGTGTTTCCCCTTCTTGTTCTGTATTTTTTTTGTTTGTGTATTTTCTTTCCTTGTTATGTATTTTTTGTTCTGTGTTTTCTTTTTTTGTTCTGTTTTTTCCTTCTTGTTCTGTATATTTTTGTTCTTTGTTTCTTTTTCTTGTTCTGTGTTTTCATTTAATGTTCTGTATTTTCTTGTTCTATGTTTTCTTTTCTTGTTCTACATTTTTTGGTTCTGTGTTTTCTTTTCTTGTTCTGTAATTTCTAGTTCTGTGTTTTATTTTCTTGTTCTGTATTTTCTTGTTCTGTTCTTTCTTGTTCTGTGTTCACCTTTCCTGTTCTGTATTTTCTTGTTCCTCGTTTTTTTCTTGTTCTGTATTCTTGATCTGTGTTTTCTTTCCTTCTTATGTATTTTCTTGTTCTATGTTTTCTTTTCTTGTTCTACATTTTTTGGTTCTGTGTTTTCTTTTCTTGTTCTGTAATTTCTAGTTCTGTGTTTTATTTTTTTGTTCTGTATTTTCTTGTTCTGTTTTTTCTTGTTCTGTGTTCATCTTTCCTGTTCTGTATTTTCTTTTTCCTCGTTTTTATCTTGTTCTGTATTTTTTGATCTGTGTTTTCTTTCCTTCTTATGTATTTTCTTGTTCTGTATTTTCTTTTCTTGTTCTGCATTTTCTTGTTCTGTGTTTTCCCTTCCTGTTCTGTATTTTCTTCTCTTGTTCTGTATTTTCTTGTTCTGTTTTTTCCCTTCCTGTTCTGTATTTTCTTTTCTTGTTCTGTATTTTCTTGTTCTGTTTTTTCCCTTCTTGTTCTGTATTTTCTTGTTCTGTGCTTTCTTTCCTTGTAATGTATTTTTGGTTCTGTGTTTTCTTTTCTTGTTCTGCATTTTCTTGTTCTGTTTTTTCCCTTTTTGTTCTGTATTTTTTGTTCTGGGTTTTCCTTCCTTCTTATGTATTTTCTTGTTTTGTGTCTTCTCTTCCTGTTCTGTTTTTTCTTGTTTTGTGTTTCCCCTTCTTGTTCTGTATTTTCTTGTTCTGTTCTTTCCCTTCTTGTTCTGTATTTTTTTGTTCTGTGTTTTCTTTCCTTGTTATATATTTTTTGGTTCTGTGTTTTCTTTTCTTGTTCAGTAATTTCTAGTTCTGTGTTTTATTTTCTTGTTCTGTATTTTTTTGTTCTGTGTTTTCTTTTCATGTTCTGTATTTTCGTTTCTTGTTCTGCATTTTTTTGTTTTATGTTTTCTTTTCTTGTTCTGTATTTTCTTGTGCTTTGTTTTCTTTTCTTGTTCTGTATTTTTTGTTCTGTGTTTCCTTTTCTTGTTCTATTTTTTTTATTTGTATTTTTTTTGTTCCATGTTTTATTTTCTTGTTCTGTATTTTATTGTTCTGTGTTTTCTTTTCTTTTTTTGCATTTTCTTGTTCTATGTTTTTTTTTTCTTGTTATGTATTTTCTTTATTCGTGTTTTCTTTTCTTGTTCTGTATTTTCTTGTTCTTTGTTCTCTGTTCTTGTTCTGATTTTTTTTTTGTTCTGAGTTTTCTTTTATTTTCTGTATTTTCTTATTCCGTAGTTTTTGTTCGGTTTTCTTTTCTTGTTCTGTATTTTTTTGTTCTATTTTTTTGTTCTGTTTTTTTTTTCATGTTCTATATTAACAAGTTCTCTGTTTCCCTTCTCTTCCTGTTCTGTTTTTTCTTGTTTTGTGTTTTCTTTTCTTGTTCTGTGTTTTCTTTCCTTGTTATATATTTTTTGTTCTGTGTTTTCTTTTATTGGTCTAAATTTTCTTTTCCTGTGCTTTCCCTTCCTGTTCTGGTTTTCTTTTCTTGTTCTGTATTTTTGTTCTGTGGTTTATTTTCTTGTTTTGTGTTTCCCCTTCTTGTTCTGTATTTTTTTGTTTTTGTATTTTCTTTTCTTGTTATGTATATTTTGTTCTGTGTTTTCTTTTTTTATTCTGTTTTTTCCCTTCTTGTTCTGTATATTTTTGTTCTTTGTTTCTTTTTCTTGTTCTGTGTTTTCATTTAATGTTCTGTATTTTCTTGTTCTATGTTTTCTTTTCTTGTTCTACATTTTTTGGTTCTGTGTTTTCTTTTCTTGTTCTGTAATTTCTAGTTCTGTGTTTTCTTTTCTTGTTCTGTATTTTCTTGTTTTGTATTTTTTGGTTCTGTGTTTTCTTTTCATGTTCTGTATTTTTGTTTCTTGTTCTGCATTTTTTTGTTTTATGTTTTTTTTTCTTGTTCTGTATTTTCTTGTGCTTTGTTTTTTTTTCTTGTTCTGTATTTTTTGTTCTGTGTTTCCTTTTCTTGTTCTATTTTTTTAATTTGTATTTTTTTGTTCCATGTTTTATTTTCTTGTTCTGTATTTTATTGTTCTGTGTTTTCTTTTCTTTTTTTGCATTTTCTTGTTCTATGTTTTTTTTTTCTTGTTATGTATTTTCTTTATTCGTGTTTTCTTTTCTTGTTCTGTATTTTCTTGTTCTTTGTTCTCTGTTCTTGTTCTGATTTTTTTTTTTGGTTCTGAGTTTTCTTTTCTTGTTCTTTTTTTTGTATTCGGTATATTTTGTTCTGAGTTTTCTTTTATTTTCTGTATTTTCTTATTCCGTAGTTTTTGTTCAGTTTTCTTTTCTTGTTCTGTATTTTTTTGTTCTATTTTTTTGTTCCGTTTTTTTTTTCATGTTCTATATTAAGAAGTTCTCTGTTTCCCTTCTCTTCCTGTTCTGTTTTTTCTTGTTTTGTGTTTTCTTTTCTTGTTCTGTATTTTCTTGTTCTGTTCTTTCCCTTCTTGTTCTGTATTTTTTTGTTCTGTGTTTTCTTTCCTTGTTATATATTTTTTGTTCTGTGTTTTCTTTTATTGGTCTAAATTTTCTTTTTCTGTGCTTTCCCTTCCTGTTCTGGTTTTCTTTCCTTGTTCTGTATTTTTGTTCTGTGTTTTATTTTCTTGTTTTGTGTTTCCCCTTCTTGTTCTGTATTTTTTTGTTTTTGTATTTTCTTTCCTTGTTATGTATATTTTGTTCTGTGTTTTCTTTTTTTGTTCTGTTTTTTCCCTTCTTGTTCTGTGTTTTCATTTAATGTTCTGTATTTTCTTGTTCTATGTTTTCTTTTCTTGTTCTACATTTTTTGGTTCTGTGTTTTCTTTTCTTGTTCTGTAATTTCTAGTTCTGTGTTTTATTTTCTTGTTCTGTATTTTCTTGTTCTGTATTTTTTGGTTCTGTGTTTTCTTTTCATGTTCTGTATTTTCGTTTCTTGTTCTGCATTTTTTTGTTTTATGTTTTCTTTTCTTGTTCTGTATTTTCTTGTGCTTTGTTTTCTTTTCTTGTTCTGTATTTTTTGTTCTGTGTTTCCTTTTCTTGCTCTATTTTTTTTATTTGTATTTTTTTGTTCCATGTTTTATTTTCTTGTTCTGTATTTTATTGTTCTGTGTTTTCTTTTCTTTTTTTGCATTTTTTTGTTCTATGTTTTTTTTTTGTTATGTATTTTCTTTATTCGTGTTTTCTTTTCTTGTTCTGTATTTTCTTGTTCTTTGTTCTCTGTTCTTGTTCTGATTTTATTTTTGGTTCTGAGTTTTCTTTTCTTGTTCTTTTTTTTTTTTTGTATTCGGTATATTTTGTTCTGTGTTTTCTTTTATTTTCTGTATTTTCTTATTCCGTAGTTTTTGTTCGGTTTTCTTTTCTTGTTCTGTATTTTTTTGTTCTATCATTTTGTTCTGTTTTTTTTTTTCATGTTCTATATTAACAAGTTCTCTGTTTCCCTTCCTTGACCAATTGTTTCTTGTTTTGTGTTTTATTTTCCTATAATAATTTATAACATTTCATTTTTAATTCATTTTTTTTTCAAGTAAACCATTGAAAAATTTAGACTAGTTATTTCTTGTTTGGAATGAATGAATAAACATTATAGTATTACGTATCTTCTCTTATTATCAGTTATTTAATATTGATTTTTTTGATAGATTAAGCAAGGAAGGTTTACTAAGTATCTATTTATTGTTTAGAACTTTTAAACTTTTACAAGTTTTATAGGTAACGGTTTAGTTAGCCAATTATGATATTAATATCAGTTTTTTCATAGTTTTGAATTAGTCAGATATACGCCATCCCTTTTCTTTGTTTAGGTAGCTCATAAATTTGGAGGGTGAAGGCCTAAAAGATAAGCTAAGGAGAACATACGAAATAATTGACAGATCTATCTATCTTTCAAATAAGAATTAATTCAATTTACGAAAAAAATATAATAGTGTAAATTCAACAATAAAGTTCCACTGACCAACATTCAAGATTCCGTTTGATTCTCCTTTAAACATATATATGATGAAACTGAAATTAAGGATTATATTTTGTTTGTAATATAAATTTTATTTTATACATATTATCTATCACCCTAGTTTTTAAATGTACCAATATATATTTAAATTTAAATCAGCGAAAATAATAGGTGGAATCAAAGAATAAATTTGACACGTACTGAAATAAAATGATTAATTAGTATCGATATATTTTAATATATAAAAGAAAATTTACCAATATGAAACTTTCTGAAACTATATAATAGTCTCTATTGAAACTATAACAGGATAAATTTTAAAGATAATGCGTTTCAACTAAATTTAGAAAATAGAGTTAATTAATCAGGTAAATTGCGGTACATTAACTAACTGCGATGTGAAACCACAGACACACCGTTAACATTCATAACTTCAGAACTAACATAAGATATATAAATCATAACTCGCATATGGTTTCTTTTGATATGCAGCATCTTAATATAAATTCGGTTCAGCAGGTCTCTGATTTAAATTGACTCTAAAGAAATAGACCTAAAAACACGCTTGTCATATTGCTGCTTAATATTAACCTTTTCAATAATGAAACCTAAAATAATATATTTTGTATCAAATATCAAAATCTGAACTTAGTGTTTCTGTTGAAAGAATCAACAAGCTAAATTTATCAGTGTTGCCACAGGTTGATGTTCCAATACCAGCGTCATATTCTGTCCCGTTTAACCAGTTAAATATTTAATTCCTATATGATGGCCGGATTGTTAATTGTTTATATTTAAAAGGAAGATTTGTTCATTTATAATTTTATAATTATCAATTACCTAGACTTAGAAATACATTTTAGAATAAACTGCTTATTTATGCTGTTCATTCGTATAGTTATTTCAAAATGGTGGAATCTTCCACGGTGGAATTTTCCTCATCCTGCATTTAACGCTGGTGCAATCTTGCTGGAGGAAATTTCCGCAGTGGAATTTACAGGCCACGGTTCAAAGAATGGGTTTCAGTTCATTTACGATATAGTACTGTTGATTCGTTGACTACAACGGTGCTAATGTTAAAACTAAAGAGTTGCAGTTGTTTGTATCAATGATGATTTCTAAAAAATATTTAACTTGGTAGTAAATATCCAAAAGTGTCGTGTTGAAATTTTCGTACTTACTGGTGACTAGATTCTGTACATCCGTTAACTTCTGAGACTCATTGATGTTTCGACTCTATTTAAGTTAGCATAGGATGAACAGAGATAATTCACAAGTGTTTTTTTTGAAACAATCATGATATTGGATAAAACAAAGAATATAAACTGAGTACATACCATATACCTATATTACTATTATATACATTAAACTACTTTATATCAAAACTTTTAGGCATTACCTTTTTTGTCCGTTTAAGTTCATTATTTTGCGTCGAATGTACGAATTTTCCGTGGGCGAATTTTCCATGGTCTCATGCTGAAACAATTTCAAAATTTTTATTGTTCCACCACTAGTTATAGTTTTCAATCAAATTTTTACTCTATATTTTCAATTATTTTGTTTACTAAAAGCTTCTTCTTTTTCAGACACTAAGTTCGTCTCCGTTCTTACTTCAATCTCCGATAAGAAACTAAATATCGTTGTTATTCTTCAGTTAAGAAGATTCCAGTTGCAAAGTTTTTGATAAGCAAACGCCACTTATCTTCAACTAAGAAGAAGGTACACTTATACCAAGGTATGTACTACAGTATTACTGCTAGGATTTATTCAAATTTTACAGTTTGCATTAATTCAACCCTTCATTTCGAAATGTATCATATGGGATGCATTATTAGATAAACTAAACAAGTAAATTATTCTATCAATCCTGAATATATTTTTTTATTAAACGGTAAATAGCTTTCTTGCTCGTTCGCACAGATTTCATTTTGTTATTTTATCAATATATAAGATGTAAGTTTTTCTATCAATGTTCAGATATAAATTGTTTTATTCATCATAATATCATAGAATTATTGTCTCATTTTTAGAAAAAATATCATTTGTTGGTAATATTGTACTCGGTGAAAAATGGAGAAAACTGAGTTAGGGCTTAAATAGCTGAAAATATTATTTAAGAATTTAAATTGATACTATATTTATCTACTAACACACATCTCATTCAATAATCGATTTAATATTCAATAATCGACTTCAAATTTTGTTATAAAACTTCCTCTAGTATTATATTCCAAATTTTCTATTCACATAATAATGCTAATTTGAACATATTTCTTTAATTTGTCCTACAATTTATATCAGAAGAAAATTTATTCAAAACATAATTTAAGAATCAAAACTGAACTTTGATTTTTCAAGAGATGATAATGTCTAATAATTTTCCTATCTAATCAATAACATTAAGAAAGTAATCTCTCCTTGAAAAAGATGTGCACCAATAGTGGTAGTCATTATTTTCTTCATATGATATCCTAAAACTGGACAAGCTTACATAATTTGAAGATCAATTCAGAATTATAAACATGTGAGGGATTATATTTTCCTTCAAATTGGCAGAAATTAAAAGAAACAAATACACATACATACACAACTCATATTGCATATTAGGCTTTATAAATAATAAATGGCCCCTTGCCAGAAGAAACAGACCTTCTTTAAATAATTAAAAAAACAATTATCTTTATTTAGACAATGAATATAATAAAAACAAAATATATGCTACTCTGCTATACGACCATGGCTCCTACCATTGTCAATGGTAGTGGTCACAAACCGACTGTAAAGTGCCTATAACAGGTCACAGGGCAACACCCTAACTACGGTCATCATACTTCTCCTTGACCGACGTCAGGATACTGAAAGCATAACCCCTTTATAAATAGTTCTGGGATAGTTCTTTTCAGTGGGTTATTACGAAATAGGGGAAACAGAACAACAAATGAAACATAGAAACATTTTTTTGAACTAAAAAATTATACGAGTGTAATTATATGGGGCAACAACGAAAGCCCACACAGATAAAAGCCCACACCGACAAAATCCCACACCGACAAAAGCCCACACGACAAAAGCCCTATCGACAAAAACCAACACAGACAAAAGCCAACACCGACAAAAGCCCACACCGATATTCTTGCAATATAAATAATCCATATCATATATGTAAAGTTGGACGAATAATAATTTAACAGTTTCCTTTTTACGGAATCATTGTAAATTTTGTATTATGCACCATATTAGGGCGCTGCTAAAGCAGAACTATTCTAAGACATAAATTTACGTACTAAAATTTTAGTATATACTACTGGAACATTTAGTCAGACGTTAGGTAACCAGCAGAGGTCATACATAAGCCTCTGTAGACTTTGCTAGCTATAGTTTTAGATGCTATAGCCAATTGTTCTTCGTAAATACTATATATGGCTAAAATTATGTATGCCCCTTATACATGTGTAATTAGGCAATTAGTATGGTTGTTGATGTCCAGAATACAGATATTATTCTGATGTTCCATCAAACCGTGGAGCAACAGTTAGCATATAATTGTAAAATAACCGAAATGTTTTGTAGTTCCATATTGTTGTAGGAAAGCAACGAAAACCTACAATTTATTAATATTTACCCTCACTTTCCATAGTCTAGTGTTTTAAAAATTTAAGTTCTGCGATAACAGCGCTCTAATTTGAGGCATAATGTAAATTTACAATGATTCCGTAGAAGGAAAACTTTTAAACTATTATCTTCCTTCGTTCCAACTTTACATGTATGGATTATTTATATTGCAGGAATACTAATTCTATTTTCGTCGGTGTGGGCTTTTGTCGCTTTTGTCTGTGTGTGCTTTTGTCGGTGAGGGCTTTTGTCGGTGTGGGCTTTTGTCACCCTTTCTAATTATTTATGTCCTTACACTTACAACTCTTAGACGGAAAAATCTATGAGTCAACATGGAATATAAGTTCAACCCTTTTTAGATTTCAGGCATTAGAAGAACACTCCAATACACTAAAAAAATAGTAGAGTAACTCATTACAAATTAAGTTAAGATACAATACTTTTCTTTAGAAGAACACTCCAACACACTCTAAAAAAATAGTAGAGTAACTCATTACAAATTAGGTTAAGATACAATACTTTTCTTTAGAAGAACACTCCAACACACTAAAAAAAATAGTAGAGTAACTCATTACAAATTAAGTTAAGATACAATACTTCCCTTTCATTCATACTACTTAATAATTATAACAATATGAATAATTAAAAGTATTTTCTTTTTCAGGAATTAAAATCAGCAAAAGAAAATTTATCAAGAAATCCTATTTACTTGAAGTATGGATTTGAAGATGAATCAGGAATCTCTGTACGGCTTCAGTTTGTTAGCCAAAAGATATAGTCAAGAACCTTTCTTTTTGGGGGTTAATGGTATTTCAGGAGAACCGATTATTGGAGGATCATGGAAATTTCATTCTGACCCCGCATTGTGTGCTAATGAAGTGTGTGACGGTAATAGTCTGGAAGATATCGTAATATATCTCCTACATGTTAGACAATACCACTATAGCGGTAACTTTCTACCAAAAGAAAGTTTCGATATAGTACATAAAGTGATATCGAGAGTTTTTGAACGAATTGCCTCTGAAATCGTTCCTGAAAACCCAATAGATTTGGATACTGCAATGGCCGCTTATAACTTGATAACGGTATTTAGAGAAATTATTATAAATTCCTATTCCATTTTTTATCGTATCAATTCTATTGATGAGCTTCAAGAAAATTACACTTCACTCGATAGATTTCACTCAATGTTGTGCAGAGATTTCACGCACGGGTATGACAATATAAATCCCGCAATGGAAACCCTTTCTGCCAGTTGTTCAAACCTCAAACACAGTCTCATGGATGCCATTAGAATCACTAAGCACAATGATTTGAAAACCTTGAGTACCGAAATCGTAACACACTCAAATGAAAAGACATTTTTTGATATCTTTAATGGTGATATTGACGATCCATTTTTCAAAGAACCGTTAAGAGAGGTGATATTTTTAGAGGATAATGTAGATATCTCAGAATATTATAATTCTATTGATATTGAATTTGATGCATTACAAAGGGAACTTTCCAATAAAGCTGAAGATTTGAAAACTTTCAAAAGTCGTTCCGAAAATTTCATAATTAATAGCCATACTTTGAATAACTATAAAAAACTACAAAAATTGTGTAGAAATACGGAAATCAGTGTGTCTGAAAATATGGAGAAGTTCAACAAGATCACGAAACATTTTACGATTCATTATTGGAAGAGAAGATCAAACAAAACAGAACTGAATGAATGCATTTTGTTCAAACCTGAGGAAACTCAGTTTATATTCAAGTTTACGATTTTAGTATTGGAATATTTGAAAAACATTCCTAGAGGCAGTCCAGAACATGAACAATTGCTTCAAGAAAATTTTACGGAATTTGGTAATATTTTAAATTCTCTCCGGTTCTTGGAAATTGACGATGCAATCACTTTGAAAACTTCTGCCATCCTCTCAAAAACTTTGGATGAACTGGTAACAGAGCCATCAGTTCAATGTTTTATCAAAAGAATGCCTGCAAAAATAATGCTTATGACAAGTAGAATCACAAATTATATAGGAATGGTGAGGAAAAACCAAGAGTATGTCTCTCTATTAGAAAATCCTAATGTACTTAAATACTCTCTATCAAACGTGAGTCCCATTGAACATGTTAATCAAATATCCAAGATTAGGATAGATAAGTGGACTGCAATTCTTAGTAACAGTTTACCTCTAGATAACTGTAACCAGTTCTACAACCAAGATGTATGTCCAGTTTGTCTCTGCGAACAGCAGAAAAATGATTCCTGTTTACTGTTATGTAAACACTCCATGTGCTCTTCTTGCACCAAAAATATCATCGAAAGGAATCAAATGTAAGTTGAATCATATCTTTTTTCTTTTCCTCTATTTTAACAGTAAATAAATCAAATGACTCATTTTGATATTTGAGGATCAGTTCTCGTATTCAGTATCTATATTTCTTACATCAACAATATTATGTTTATATTTTTCTTATTCATTTTTTTCTTTTCCAGAACTCTCTGTCCGGTTTGCCGGTATCCATTATGCGAATATTTATCAAGTGGAAAATTGGAAGAAATAGCCATATCTCTCCTTCAGTAATTGCCAGTTGCATGTGAACATCTATAAGTAGTATCAAAGATTAATGTATGCTTCTATTAATGTTCGATCATTAATTTAGATATTAGCTTATTTGTTAGAATGATTCAAATCACATTTTGAAATAAATTAAAGTTACATGTATTATAGGTAGGTTCGTGTTTAATGTAGGTTCGTGTTTGTAATTTATTGTTATTTCACGAATATTTTTCATTTGAGTGTTAGAAAAGAACTCAAGATACCAACTTCCATGACTCTTGTGCTCCATTTATCAACTGTTTGGTAACTAAATGGATCACTATTTTCAACAGTTTACTTTATAACGAAGGTAATAAGTAATGTATGTTATCACGAAATTATTACTCTTCACATTATTACCACAAATTATTTGAACTATTATGTTACTAATTGGTAATTTGTAAATATTTTCTGACTTCTGTTTATTGGTAGTACTTTAGGTTTCATTTTTATAATTTAGGTTATTTTTTTTTTAATTTAGATAGTATGACACATTCATGGGATAATTATTTCTAATACATTTCTTATCATTATTGGTGATTTCCAAAATATAATATGTCAATGGTTATTTTATTTTGAATGTCATATTATTATGTGGAAATTATTACTACTAAATTATGATCATAAAATTTTAAAGTACAATTTTACTGATTGATAAATTTTAGGGTTGGAACAATATGCTTTTTAAATTTTAAATCTAAGAATATTATAGACGAAACAAAATGAAATGGTATCGAATACTCTGATATTGAAAAATGCTTCAAAATTGTTTAATTTTATAATATTTTCAGGATCTATGATTTTAAAAGCATATAGTCATAACCTTAATAATTTGTAAATATTTCCCGACTTCAGTTTTTTATTAGCACTTTAGGTTTTTATTTGTATAATTTAGGATTGTTTTTAATTTTCTTTTGTATGACACATTTTTGGGAATATTATCAACTAGACATTCCAAATAATTGTTGTTGATTTCCAAAATATATTATTTCCATTGTGTATTTTAGTAGGATGACATATAATGTAGATATTATTAAGTCTTTAGAATTCATTGGTATTTTTTTATAAAATGTCTTATTTTCTATCTCATTAAATTATTTAGTCGAACCGTAACCAGTAACCAAGTACTTCACACTAGGTGCATTATAATTGTCTCAGTTTTATTTTACCGGCCGTGTCTTTATTACAGCATTAGCTTTTGTTTCATTGTGAAAAAATACCAATTTGTAAAATTAATTAATTACCTTTTTGATTAGTACCTTAGTAATTTCATAATTATAGTTGTTTGTTAATTTCTCCTGTTTTTTACTCAACCTATTTTTACTACGTAATTTTAACTTATTTATAGAATAATAATAAAAATGATATTTTAGTAATTTAAAAAGTTTCAGTTGATTAAGCTATAATCTATGATTGATTATTTTGATTGTTTTTCATATTAAAAAACTCTATTTATTGTTCAAAATGATTATAGTTTAACTGGGAATACTTTAGCAAATAATATATATTCCTTATAATGATTATAGTTTGATATTGAAGATAGATATGAATTCAACAAAGAAATAGAAATTAAATAATGAAGTATAATTCATAACGCATTTCCATCAAAACTTTCAACTCACGAATTCTTTTGTTTAATTGTCACATTTATTATTTCATCATTTGTTTATGTATTACTTAGAACTGGAAAAGAAAAAATAAGTGATTAGGCCATAATTAGTTTTATAAAAAGGTAAAGGTAGGCTTAGAAGTGGATTTAATAAAACAGAATATAGGACCAGAAATAACTTACACAAAATTTACGTGACTAGTATATATATAATTTTTGTAATTGGATGGTGTCCAAAGGATGAAATCAAACAAAAAATAACTCTATTAATCGAAATAAAATATATAAGGCAAAATCTGTAATAAAGGATTATTTAGAGCATTAGATCGAATTAAGGCTAATTTTTCGAAAGTATGGTCTGATAGAGGAGATTTCTTCGGTGGCAGTGTCATTCCAGCTGGAGAAAAAAGTCTCTCAACATGAGCAGAAGATGGAATTGTTGTAGTGTAGATCAAAAATAATTCCTTCGTTAATGGATGATTGTCGAGGCTCTGCAGGCTTCTATCTACTCGCATATCTTCTGATAACAGTGATTTTGTTATTCTGACTCCCGATCAAAAAAAAAATAACCTTCTCAGGGTGCGCTCGACACAGTTTCGTATGTTCCTGTTACAGAGGGAGTTAAAATATCGTTAGCACTACGCTATAAAATATTCTTCACAATCTCTTCTTTCTCTTTGTGATTCCATCTTGCATTGATTGTGACCCACTTCAGCTTGAAATATAGATTAGTTACAGTTGCAATAATCGCCTTGTGAATTGCTGGTTCATTTTCCAAGTTGAAGAAGTCTTCAAATCACTTTTTGGAAACCTTGAGACATGACAAAGATGAGAGACTCACATTAGTGCGAGTCTTTTGTACCCAAATTGGTTTTTTTCTGATAAACTGAGTTGGAAGAAATTCACCATAAAAATGTCCTTGTCACCTTGATGACGAGCAATCGCGATTGCAAATGGTACCAGCACATCAACATATTTAACATATGAACTTCACTTCAGTAGTTTTGAGAGGGTGGCAAACCAAGCTTAGTCATCAATTGGTGAAGTTTTCCCTTATGCATTATTATCACGATAAATGAATCATTTAATGAGTTTCAACAAGCAGGACACGGTAGACGAAGCTAACACTCATTTACGTTGTTGATAATTTCGGCAGATTTTGGTTATTAACTTTTTTTCCACAGAGTTGTATATTCAACCATAGACGAGTTATTAATTGAAGAAAATGATGCAACTTTTATAACTTTATTTTGGGCTGAGAGGTGACACGGTGTGTGCTATCATCAGCAACGGTACTAGGACAGAGTATCGTAAAACAACGTGTCGAAAGACAGAGTATAAAAAATTCGATCGAATTTATAATAATAGAGAATTGATTGAATGGAATTTTTTTTTAACTTTTATTTAAATTGATATTCATGATACCAATTTGATTAGAAATTGATTAATAATTATAATTACTATATTTTCTTTTGGACGTGTCTGAAAATGTAGAACGTACCAATTAATAACTTGAAACTTAGTAAACTTCTTCCAAAAATATTTTATAGAGCATAAAATTGCTGTTTGTTCAATGTAACACAATAATTATGGAAATATAAGTGTCTATTAATTACTCACCTATACTCTGTGAGAGCAAATCTATGGTTGGACTTTAAAACCTTTTATAAGTTTACAGCTTTAAACTTATATAATACCTTATTGAATTTAAAGACAGACATTACAAAGTTTTAATCATAACAAAAATGTATATAGCTACTTGTTATTCAATATACTTGTTACCTATTTAACATTAAAATGAAACATTGGTTAGATGATTTTTTTTAAAGTACCTTAAACTAGATTTTGCATGTGCACTCGGTATAGCGCATTCCTCAGTTAAGCGAATAATAAGATAATAAATAAATAAATTAACGACGGGTAAAATATGACCTTTCCGCCTTCTGCAAAGGTAATAAGATTACAATTATTTTCCAATTTTTAAAATTAAACAAAAATGAAAATGTTCTGCCTAACATTATTTTTACAGAAACAGCAAGAGGAGTATGATATGCGTTAAGACTTCTAAATAATAACTAATTATTTAGATAATATGTATAAATAACTATACCTCTATTTGATAAAATAATAAATAATATTTAATTTTGATAAAATCAACCGAAACGCAAGAAAAGTTTCAATGATCTCAGTTGAAGCATAAGTGCACCTTTACATTAATATTATTTTGACATAAAACTTGAATAAAATCTTCAAAAATTAGCTAAAATTGGAGTGCATTGGGTCAGAATTTCTGTAAAATTCTTCTTCAAAATTGGCAAATTAGCTACTATATGAAATTCAATTGTTTTTAAAGGAAAAAAAATACATGGAAAAATCTGAAAATTTTATCGATTTTTTTTTATTTCAGTAATAGATATTTGATAGTGTCAAAAATCTTTATGGAAAATTTGATAGCGAGTGGATAATAGTGAGCATCGGGGTCTCACGGGGATTGAATGCCGCACAGAGCAACAAACGAAAATTTGAGTTTTTTTATCCTCATTTTCTGACACTTCTAAAAAGTGTAAAATTTTTGTATTTAAAAGTATTGAACCATTTTTTGGTTCAAGATATAGAACTGCAGTTTTTGCATTTCATTCTTCAGGAAATTCTATGCAAAGCGCTGAGAGCCGATTTTTGAATTTCAAATGTTTTTTCGAAATATAAAATTTTGAATTTTTTTAAATTGATTTTTTCGGAAACTAATACGCTATTCAAAAATCAGCTTCCAGCAATTTGTAGAGAATCGAATTGCAATTCGAATGCAGAAAACCTCAAAGCCGTAGCTTCAAAATTGTCGGAGTTCTATAATTTTAAAAGACGGTTCAAAATTAGTTCAAATTTCGAATAACTCATTTTCTATGCGTCCAATCGAAAAAATGTCGTGAGAAAAAATGTCTTTGAAATTCAATTTTATATATACGTACAAAGTTTCATAAACAGAACTACATTAATATTTTTTTCCGAAATCCATGTACGGTCCCCTTAAATATACAAACCTAGGAAAATAGCAGACTGCAAGAACTGGTAAACTGTTCCCCTAGGAATGGAACAAGTTATATGTGAAAATGTAATTATTATGTAAATACTAAGAGGGATATAAATAAATATCTTTTAGAAGACAGCTTCAATTGTATTCGCTAATCGCTTTGATGATATGAGTTGATCGTTATTAGTAGGTATAAGCTTAACATAAAGTAAAGATAGAGAGAGAGAGTATATAAGAAATCGTAAATTCCATATTTGTTAATTTGTTATTCGCTATTTCCCTAGCTAACACTAAGAGGAAGAAATCGAAAGCAGTTGAATAAGTCTTAATTCGCTATTCGGTACAGTAGAATGGAAGTACACACTAGAACAGAGACGTACAGTAGAATGGAAGTTCACACTAGAGCAGAGACGTACAGTAGAATGGAAGTACACACTAGAACAGAGACGTACAGTAGAATGGAAGTACACACTAGAGCAGAGACGTACAGTAGAATGGAAGTACACACTAGAGCAGAGACGTACAGTAGAATGGAAGTACACACTAGAACAGAGACGTACAGTAGAATGGAAGTACACACTAGAACAGAGACGTACAGTAGAATGGAAGTACACACTAGAGCAGAGACGTACAGTAGAATGGAAGTACACACAGAACAGAGACTTACAGTAGAATGGAAGTACACGCAAGAGCAGAAACGTACAGTAAAATGGAAGTCCACAGTAGAGTATAGACGTACAGTAGAATGGAAGTACACGCTAGGGCAGAAACGTACAGTAGAATGGAAGTCCACACTAGAGCAGAGACGTACGGTATAATGGAAGTACACACTTCCACTTGTTTGTAGGCTCGTGACAAGTCAAGTTGCGTGAATTTCTTTCCACCAATCAACGTAGCGAACAGATCTTGCGTAGTTGGAAACGGTTACGTGTTAATTTCAATACTCTTGTTCACAGTACTTCTGTAGTCTCCACAGATCCGTATATTTCCTTCTTTCTTAGGAATGCAAACCATCGGAGTTGCCTATCTGCTATGATCAGTTTTCTCAAGGATTCCTTGTTTTTCCATAGCCTCCAATTGACTAAAGACTTTTCCCCTCATGGCATAGGGAACAGGCCTTGAAAAACTTTGGTACCACATTTTCCTTCAACAGGAAAGATGCTGTAAAATCCTTGATGATACCAGGTGTATCTGAAAATGCTGAATCGTATTTATTCAACATATGATCCAGATCAGTTACTTGTAGAATGTTCCTCCAGTCTAATTTTATAAATTGATCCAGTCTCCTCCCAATAGTATAGGCCCGTTGCCTTCAACTATTTTCAAATAGGAGAAAATCTTGGAAATTGTCGTACTTCACCCTCATTTTAATTTCTCCTAGAAGTTTCAATTGCTCCAATGAGTAGGTGAACAACATACTCTTGCTGTGTTGAAGTTTTAAATCAGGAAACATAGATTTAAACAGCAGAACCAGTGTCTACTTCCATAGGAACACTCCTGTTCCATAGGAACAGATATCTTGACTTTTATTGGAGCACACTTTCCTGTCTTCTTGTCGTTAACTGCATAAAGAGAAAACTCCTCAGAATCGTTTTCACAGTGGTTACTGTGTAGAGTATTCGCCTTCGCAGCTCTACAGGCCCTTCCGTCTTACAGTTATTGCACTTGTAAGTTTTAAATCTGCATTTATCCGCTAGGTGATAGCCCTTACATCGATAACATGTTTTATCTCCCTGTTGCATAGGTTCGAGGGGAGTTACCACTGGATGGATTACCACTGGGGGAACTGCCCATTTGGGGGAATTGCCACTGGGTGAACTGCCCATGAGGGGGAATTGCCACTGAGTGAATTGCCCATGTGGGAGAATTGCCACAACCTAACTCATTCACTTTAGAGGAGTTCACTATGTAGACTCATAGAGGTACTGTAACTATGAAATTTGTTTCTTATATGACCCATCTCAGAACAGAAAACTTATAGTAGTTTAAAAGAATAATAGTATTTATTCATGAAAATATTATGTTCTATTAAAATTTTTTTTTTCATAACGAAAATATTTTCTCATATAAAGAATATAATTTATTTTAATTATGCTCAAGACTATATTTTTATACAAAATGCATAATATTATATCCCTAGTTATTACAGTAGTAATGGTCTTTAATTAAGTTAATACAGTAGACTCTTTACAAAATGGGTAAATAATATAATTGTCTTGGGGCCCAATTGTCGTTGGCCTAATTGTCCTCCTGGGCCCAACTGTCAGCAGGCCCAACTGTCAGCAGGCCCAATTGTCCTGGGCCCAACTGTCGGTGGGCCCAATTCTCGGTCCACGCTTACATTAGGAGGGAGGGTGTACACATAAACACATGGGGAGAGTGTGTTTTGTTTATCTCGTGTACGTAGTGATGCAGTCAGTGAGAGTGGTTCACCCAGTGGTAATTCACCCAGTTGTAATTCACCCTCATGGGCAGTTCAACCGGTGGCAATTCACCCACATGGGAAGTTTACCCACATAGGCAGTTCACCAAGTGGCAGTTCACCCAGTGGCAATTGTCCCACATGGACAGTTCACCCAGTGGCAATTTGCCGTGCATCGTTGCTTAGTGGGTTTCTCCGGTCGATTATTGAATTTAGGTCATTAATTATCTTTACTAGCATTAATCTTCATGACTGAAGACTCTTCAATTCCGTGTTTCAGCTCATTCGCAGTCTTATCAGTTAGTTCGAATGACCATGCAATTTTAACAGCTTGAAGTAAAATTTAAGGTTTTTTCTGTAGTAGTTCACACTGGATTCTGACGTCTGCAATACCTTCAACAAATTTATCTCGAAGTGCATTGTCTAGGAACGTGCTGTAATTGCATCTAGCAACTAACTTTTTTAAACCTGCAACATATTCCGCTATAGATTCACCACTACCCTGCCTTCTTCTCAAAAAATTGAAGCGCTCAGTTATTTCACTTTTAGCTGATGAATAGTAATTTGTCAGAACTGTTAACTATCTGATCAAATGTCTTGCTTGTTGAAAGAGCAGGAGATACTAAATCTCTCAGCACACCATAACACTTTTCGCCAATAAGGGTTAATAAAACAGGCACTTGATTAGATTCTTCAATCGAATTAGCATCGAAGAATACGCGTAGCGTTTCAACATATATTTTAGAGTCGCACACTGATGATTGAATTCGGATATGGAACCGATTTTAGGCATTGTGAGCTCTTTATCTTGTTGCCAATGTTATTTATTTACAAGGTATAGTAAAACTGTAATAGGTCAGGGTAAGGAAACACACAGTTATTGATCACTGTACTATAGCGGAATTCAGACTGACAATATGGGTATAAAACTAGCATGACATAAACTTTGAGGATACTTGTTCTATCAATTTCCTAGAGAGTAAATAGGATGAATTAACTAGAAGATAATGAGTTAATTTTAATAAATGTATATATGAGTATATAATATCCAGTTTTCGATAGGAAGTGGTTAGGAAGAATCTCTTCAGTAATCAGTGTACTGTGACAATTAGATTGAATGACATGGGAAATGGAAAAATCCTTCCTAGCCATTACACAGTACACAGAAACAAATCCTTCCTAGCCACTACACGGTCCACTGAAACAAATCCTTTCTAACCAGTACACGGTACACTGAAAGATCCTTCCTAGTTACTTCCTAGTTACTTCCTTGGTGTGCCATATGCACACCAAGTGACAGCCTAGATGGCGCTAGTTCTTCTGATGCGAAACTAAGCACTTCAGGGAGAGGTAAGACCTCTCATCCCATCACAAATAAATAAATGTATACAGATGTGATACCACTGTACAGATAGAAAATTTAATCCCAGTACAAATGAAAATGCGTTAGTAAAACAGTTACATAATAAAATAATTCATGAATATAGTAATGTCTGAGATTCGTTTTTGTACACTGAGTTTTACGTCAGCCCAAGTCATGACAGACGAGATTTTTAACAAATCGAGACATTGGAGATCCTGAATGGGTTCCACATACGTAAGATTTTCCGAATAGGCTCGTCATAAAAATAAGGAGAAATATAATTTATACCAAGTTTGGAAGGGTAAAGTCTGAGCATTATATAATGTGCAAGGAAATTCATCAAATAATTACTTTTGTAACTTTTCGTTTGAATTTTTGTTATTTGAATGGGTTTTCTCTCTTTTTCTCACATTTTTACTTTTTACTATCTGAGAAAAATTTCTGTTACTTACCCCAGAATTCAATATTTTTGTTTTGTGTTTGATTAACAATGAGTATATTTTGATTCTGTTTAACATGACGTCATCACCGTTAATGAGACGTCATTACGGCTCAAATATAAATTGAAATATCATTAATTACATTTGTAAAGTTTTTATCACTATAAGATAGTAAATGTATAAAGAAATCCTTAATTTATCAAAACTACTAAGCCTGTAACTTCAGTTTCTAGTTTGCTGTTTTGATGACGTCACATACACAAAACAGCTCGATTACCAAAACGTGATTTACAGTTTATACTAGGATTGGAGCATGCATGTGGGTGATTCCATAGAGGTATACAACCCCCACCTAACTCTCCTAACCATTCAGTACTTAGTTCGAAGCTTCGATAACCAGTTGGTTTAAAACCGTGTGTCCCACGTGTATTGGAATTATTGCGTTACTAAGTTGTAATTGATTTTGTGTTCAAACTAGTTTCTCTACGAGGAAGATATATCAAATCTAAAAAGGGAATTTAACTGTCAGCACTTATAATAGTATGTATCTTATATAGCGTGAGGTTTTCATTTATATATATATATCATATTTGAACTTCACAACCTGATTTTTCTTGTTAGATATAGAGTATTTTAGCTGTACTTCAATGTAACATAAAAATATTGATTATCACGGTACGATAATCATTGTGAAATATTTCCTATTCCCTCCCACTAGGAGATTGGAATGGAATGTGTATCTGTTTATTTATCTAATTTATTACTGGTAAGTATGTTTCAGTAACAGTTTCATGAGTATTTCTATATGATGTTTATATTAAACTTAGACATTATGTAAAGAGGAAAATAATTTACACATGTTAAAAATTGATACAGAAATGCGTATTTGGCAAATTCGTATTGAATGACACAGATATTTATTGTTCAACTAAACATATAGCACGAAGACATAAAATTAATTACATTTTGATATTAATATTCTAGGATTTCAGACAAACACCTAATAATACATTGATACTAAAACATAATTTCAAACTAAGTTCTGGTATAACTAGGATACAGTAATATAAAGGGTATGGTAACTCATAATACCTCGAATTTCCATGTTAATATCGAGAAGTTTAAAGTCAATTTATAATTTTTCCGTGTGATAAATAGTTAAAATAGAAATTAGACATATAATTTAAATGTATGGATACAAATCAGGTTTGTTTATATTATTCTCTTCTTTTACTTATCTACATAATAAGAAATAGAGTCTTAAACATACTATGTAGGGAGCCTAAACCAGTGCTAGTAAAATAGTCATGTGATAGAATAATGTATGATTAGATCTAACTCTCATCTTTACTATCAAAGAATAAAGAAAACAGGAAGTTACTTTATCTCAATCCTGGTAGTCTGTACAATGGGTAAATAATGAATACATTCTTCTAATAGGCCTAAGGGATTTTTTGACTGCGCACATCGTTTTAGAACCAGTATAAAAATACCTACATAATACTAAAATAATCAAAATTATATACATTATACTAATATACTGACATCTGTTCGATGAAATCACTATAACAGTATTACACATTATATTCAAGATGGCGTAATACAATCAGATAAATGGAACAAAATTATAGCCGATAATTACTTGTCATAATTTCTTACTTATTGGAAATTTCCAGTCTATAAATAAATTCTTTTGATATATGTATATTGTATATACATATATACAAAGTATTTGATATGAACATTTTAAAAATCGGTTGCCTGGCAGCTTTGCCAAAAGATATCTGCGATATATTTTTTGTAAAATTTATATCTTTGATACAAACTTTTTTGTTTTGAAACTATTTGGTTTGAACATTTATCACAACTGTATATCAAAAGTAGTTAAAGTATGAGATCAAGTAACACGTGGTGAATTTTCCGTTAGTTTCTTATTCAGCTTATAGCTACTTGGTGGATTAGGATGGAGAAGAAACAACCTCTTTTCTGTTCAGTATTGGATGAGTCTTGTACGTGAACAGTCTTTGTGGTGATACAGTTTGTCTGTTAAATATATTTCTCTAATTTAAAGTGGTAAAGTGCTTTAAGTAAGAACAACGAAAAATAAAAGGTAAGTTTCCATCAAATTATATATAGATAAATAGTTGTGATTTATATTGTATTATCGGAGAATTTAATTGTGACTACACTAGAAAAAATAACCCTGCAGATTCCAATCAATATTTTGAAATAGGATCTCCTCATTTATCTAGTATCATCGAAATATATTTATTCCGGGTAATAATACAAGTTCTAATTACACAAAGTTGTAATATTATGGTAAAACAACAATTTATCTTTTCAAGATCATCTATATTCAGGAAATTTATGTATGTACAGTTGTACACAAAAGTTCATTAATCAAAACACGTGGGTTTTGAATGTCTCAGACTCGTTCTTGTACACTGAGTTTCACGTCAGCCCAAGTTTTGGCAGACGAAATTTTCAACAAATTGAGTCATTGGAGATCTTGAATGGGTTCCACATACGTAAGATATTCCGACTAGGCTTGTCATGAAAATTAGGAGAAATATCATTTAAACTAAGTTTGGAAGGGTTAATGTCTAAACATAAAATAATGTGCAAAGAAATTCATCAGATAATTACACTTGTATAACTTTTCACTTGAATTTTCGTTATTTTAGGAACTTTTTCTCATATTTTTACTTTTTTTTTATCTGACATGTAAATGTTCGATAGTCAGAAACTGTACAGTGTGGGTAATGTATAAGAAACATAATGTAGGTTATAACCATGGGTGATACTTATAAACTATAATTATAATTTCTGAACTTTTAAAACTAATAATAATACCATTTATATATATTTTTAAATTAGTTTTATTTAATAACATACTCAAAATTCTATCCACGCAAGTCAAATTCCTATAGAAATCTTTTTATTTCTCAAATTTGTTTTCATGCATAACATATTATAGTTAACAGACCAGAAATTAATCAAAAATAAGAAACGTTATTAATTACATAAAACATTTTTGAACTCGACTTTCACTATCTGACTTTCATCTGCATTGAGTTTAGAAGTATAGATATACCTACAAAATTCATTACTAATCTTAAACAATTCCTCAATTCATTGTGAAGTGGCTTTCTTTTAAGGTTCTGTATTTTTTGTTCTGCGTTTTCGTTTCTTGTTCTGAATTTTTTGTTCTGTGTTTTCTTTTCTTATTCTGCATTTTTTTGTTCGGTGTTTTCTTTTCTTATTCTGCAATTTTTGTTCCGTGTTTTCTTTTCTTGTTCTGTATTTTTCTGTTCTGTGTTATCTTTTCTTATTGTGCATTTTTTTGTTCTTTGCTTTCTTTTTTTGATCTGTGTTTTATTTTTTTATTCTGCATTCTTTTTTTTTTTCTTGTTCTGTGTTTTCTTTTCTTGTTCTGTATTTTTTGTTCTGTGTTTTCTTTTCTTGTTCTGTATTTTCTTGTTCTGTGTTTTCTTTTCTTGTTCTTTTTTTCTGTTCTGTGTTTTCGTTTCATATTCTGCATTTTTTTGTACTTTGTTTTCTTTTCTTGTTCTGTATTTTTTTGTTCTTTGTTTTCTTTTCTAGTTCTGTATTTTTTGTTCTGTGTTTTCTTTCCTTGTAGTGTATTTTTTGTTCTGTGTTTTCTTTCCTTCTTATGTATTTTCTTGTTCTGTATTTTCTTGTTCTGTGTTTTCTCTTCATGTTCTGTTTTTTCTTGTTCTGTGTTTTCTTTTCTTGTTCTGTTTTTTCCCTTCTTGTTCAGTATTTTTTTGTTCTGTGTTTTCTTTCTTTGTTATGTATTTTTTGTTCTGTGTATTCTTTCCTTGTTCTGTATTTTCTTGTTCTGCTTTTTCCCTTCTTGTTCTGTATTTTTTTGTTTTGTGTTTTCTTTCCTTGTTATGTATTTTTTGTTCTGTGTTTTCTTTTCTTGTTCTGTGTTTTCCCTTTTTGTTCTGTATTTTTTTGTTTTGTATTTTCTTTCCTTGTTATTTTTTTTTTTGTTCTGTGTTTTCATTTCTTGTTTTGTATTTTCTTGTTCCGTTTTTTCCCTTCTTGTTCTGTATATTTTTGTTCTTTGTTTTCTTTTCTTGTTCTGTGTTTTCATTTTTTGTTCTGTATTTCTTGTTCTATGTTTTCTTTTCTTGTTCTATATTTTTTGGTTCTGTGTTTTTTGTTTTCTTGTTCTGTAATTTCTTGTTCTGTGTTTTATTTTCTTGTATTGTATTTTTCTGTTCTGTGTTATATTTTCTTGTTCTGTGTTTTTTTTCTTGTTCTGTATTTTCTTGTTCTGTATTTATTTTTTTTCTTTTTTTTTCTTGTTTTGTATTTTCGTTTCTTGTTCTGCATTTCTTGTTATATGTTTTCTTTTCTTGTTCTGTTTTTTCTTGTTCTTTGTTTTCTTTTCTTGTTCTGTATTTTTTGTTCTGTGTTTCCTTTTCTTGTTTTTTTTTTATTTGTATTTTTTTATTCTGTGTTTTATTTTTTTGTTCTTTATTTTCTTGTTTATTGTTTTCTTTTCTTTTTTTGCATTTTCTTGTTCTTCGTTTATTTTTCTTGTTCTGTATTTTCTTGTTCTTTGTTTTCTTTTCTTGTTCTGTATTTTTTGTTCTGTGTTTCCTTTTCTTGTTTTTTTTTTATTTGTATTTTTTTATTCTGTGTTTTATTTTTTTGTTGTGTATTTTCTTGTTCATTGTTTTCTTTTATTTTTTTGCATTTTCTTGTTCTTCGTTTATTTTTCTTGTTCTGTATTTTCTTGTTTCGTGTTTTCTTTTCTTGTTCTGTATTTTCTTGTTCTTTGTTCTCTGTTCTTGTTCTGATTTTTTTTTTGGTTCTGAGTTTTCTTTTCTTGTTCTTTTTTTTGTATTCGGTATATTTTGTTCTGTGTTTTCTTTTATTTTCTGTATTTTCTTATTCCGTAGTTTTTGTTCGGTTTTCTTTTCTTGTTCTGTATTTTTTTGTTTTATTTTTTTGTTCTGTTTTTTTTTCATGTTCTGTATTTTTTTGTTTTATTTTTTTGTTCTGTTTTTTTTTCATGTTCTATATTAACAAGTTCTCTGTTTCCCTTCCTTGACCAATTGTTTCTTGTTTTGTGTTTTATTTTCCTATAATAATTTATAACATTTCATTTTTAATTCATTTTTTTTCAAGTAAACCATTGAAAAATTTAGACTAGTTATTTCTTGTTTGGAATGAATGAATATACATTATAGTATTACGTATCTTCTCCTATTATCAGTTATTTAATATTGATTTTTTTTGATAGATTAAGCAAGGAAGGTTTACTAAGTATCTATTTATTGTTTAGAACTTTTAAACTTTTACAAGTTTTATAGGTAACGGTTTAGTTAGCCAATTATGATATTAATATCAGTTTTTTCATAGTTTTGAATTAGTCAGATATACGCCATCCCTTTTCTTTGTTTAGGTAGCTCATAAATTTGGAGGGTGAAGGCCTAAAAGATAAGCTAAGGAGAACATACGAAATAATAGACAGATCTATCTATCTTTCAAATAAGAATTAATTCAATTTATGAAAAAAATATAATAGTGTAAATTCAACAATAAAGTTCCACTGACCAACATTCAAGATTCCGTTTGATTCTCCTATAAACATATATATGATGAAACTGAAATTAAGGATTATATTTTGTTTGTAATATAAATTTTATTTTATACATATTATCTATCACCCTAGTTTTCAAATGTACCAATATATATTTAAATTTAAATCAGCGAAAATAATAGGTGGAATCAAAGAATAAATTTGACACGTACTGAAATAAAATGATTAATAAGTATTGATATATTTTAATATAAAAAAAGAAAATTTACCAATATGAAACTTTCTGAAACTGTATAATAGTCTCTATTGAAACTATAACAGGATAAATTTTAAAGATAATGCGTTTCAACTAAATTTAGAAAATAGAGTTAATTAATCAGGTAAATTGCGGTACATTAACTAACTCCGATGTGAAACCACAAACACACCGTTAACAATCATAACTTCAAAACTAACATAAGATATATAAATCATAACATATAAGATTCTTAACTGTCACACTGTCAAGACGTGTGGTGTCGTGGAAGCTCAAGAAAGTTAATATTATTTGATAAACCACTTGTTCAATATCATGTCTCGCTCGGATAGTATCGATAGTCTTGATACATTCGACGAGGATATTGAGAGTGAATCGGAGTGTACCACGGAATTGGATGGTTTGAGATCCGAGGCAGATAAAATAGCAGCAGCTGTGAAAAACCTAAGAAGCTATCAACCAGTTACAGTGAAAAGAGTAGGAAGACCAAAGAAAAATAGTTCACCAAACCACAACCAAGCTCAAACATCAGACCCAATTCAAGCTATTCTCTCTTCAATAGTAGAGTTTCAAAATACTCTCTTACATAAATTATCATCCATAGATAATAGGAATAGAGAGCTGAGCAAACAGCTCTCTACACTACAAGGGACTTCTAATAGTAGACAGACTTCCAACCAGCCTCTATTTAGTGAAATAGTGTCAAAAGTAGCAACCAAAACCCAACCCAGAGAACCTAACATAGACAAAATCACTGCAAAGCTTGATTGGATAGAGCAGGCTTCTCTCGAAAAAGTCGTGAAACTGGACGGAGAGAAGATCGCAGAGTTGGCAGGCAGAATCCAGAGAAAAGAGGTAACTGACGCTAGGGAAAGCGTAGTGGAACTGTTAAGGACTGTGGAAGGTGGATTGACTGGGGAGAGCGTAGTTAGTGTGAAGGCGTTTGGGAGGGAGAAGAAACATTTGAAGGTTACGGTGAGAGACAGGCAATGTAAGTTTGGCCTGCTCAAAAAATTCAAAACTGATAAACCAGCAAATTTTTATATTAGTGAATATTCAACTAAAACTAGGGCACTTTTATTTTTTAAACTCAAACAACTAAAAAATCTTAATACAAAAATAAAATCTGTATATACTTTTAACGGCAATATTTGTACAAAAGTTGAAGGAAGTGACAAGTTCCATTACATAAATACCACTGCTAATTTTAATCATTTTAATTTAACTGTTCTTAACTCCGAAAGCCAAATTAATTCTTCAACATAGAAAAATGCATCAGAACCAAATTTTATTTGATAACAATGAAAACTACCCTATAATACATTGCAATAGTCTAGATCTAGACAGTTACAAAGAACTGCTTCTACCACCTCAATCTTTTAGTCTACTTTGCGTTAATATAAGGAGCTGTTGGAGAAATTTCCCAAAACTAGAGGCATTTTTATCATTAAACAATAGAATCCATTTCGACATTATAGTTTTAACTGAAATTTGGCTTGAGGAAAATTTTGATCATTGTTTTAACTTGCCTGATTTTAATAAATTCAATTTATATAGAAATAAACATGGGGGTGGTATATGTATCTATGTGAGAAACCATTTTAACGCACAAATTTTACCTGACTTCACTTTTATAAATGACAACCTTGAAGTTTTATCTTTGTCAATTAGTAACAAAAACCTGAAATTTAACCTCACTGGATTTTATAGACCACCCTCATCACCAATTACTAATTTTAATGATTTTCTAGTTGACTCTTTTCTGCCGTCTATTGCATCTTTTAATACTGTCATATGTGGAGATTTTAATATTAATATTTTAAATCCCTCAAACTCTTTTACGATTAACAATTTTACTAACACAATGGCAGGATATAACTTTTACCCATTAATAGACAAACCAACAAGGTACTCTAACGATGAAAATATTTTTAATGGAACTGTAATTGATCATATTTGGATGAATTTTATCCCTCATAACAATTTACAGTCTGCCGTTGTCGAATGCGACATCTCTGACCATAGGCCTATTTTATTCCATTTTAAAACTGCAATCGAACAAACTAAGCAGAATTTTACTTATAGGAATTTTAAATCCGAATCTAATAGAAATAATTTTATAGATCAAATCAGACAATGCAATTTTATTCATGACAGTAACGATCCTAATATTTTAGCTAATGACTTTTGTGACAAACTATACAATATTTTTAATTGCTGTTACCCTATAAAGACTGGTAACCGTAATTTTAAAAAATCTGCTTGGATGACCCCTGACTTAAAGTTTTTAATACATAAAAAATGTAAGCTAGCGAAATTAGCAAGGCTAGGATTGATTTTAAAACGTTCTTATACATATTTTAGAAATAAACTGACTGAAATTTTAAGAAAATCAAAGAATCTTTTTTATCAAACTGAACTGCTGAAATCTGAAAGTCCTAAAGAAACCTGGAGTTTTATTAACAATATTTTAAATCGCAATAAAAAACAAACAGATTTTAAAGTGAAACATTTAGATAGAATTTTATCAGGAAAAGAACTCTGTGACCATTTTAACAATCATTTTAGCTCAATAGCCCAAACTCTGTCAAGCAGAATGCCTAGTCACAATATCCCTTTTAATTTATCTACTCCCCGTAATTTTAACTCAATAGAAATAACTGAAATTAGTATTGCCGAGGTCAGAGATGTCATTTTATCTTTTAAGAATAAAACTAGCCATAAAAATGAAATACCACCTTTTCTTTTAATAAAAATATTAGATTTTATTTGTCAACCTCTAGGTAGAATTTTTAATTGTAGTATTTTAGCAGGTATATATCCAGACCCTTTTAAAATTGCTAGAGTTGTGCCCATTTTTAAATCTGGTTTTAAAGAAGATGTTAATAATTTTAGACCTATATCCACTATACCCATTTTATCGAAAATCTTTGAGAAAATTCTAAATACTCGACTTGATATTTTTACTAATAGTAATAAAATTTTAAACAATTGTCAATTTGGTTTTAGAAAGAAAGTCACTACAACTCATGCAATTTTAAATCTTTTACATTATGTTTTAAAATCTTTTAATGAAAAAAAATACTGTATAGCACTATTTTTAGACCTGAAAAAGGCATTTGACACGGTAGACGTAAACATTTTAATGAAAAAACTCCACCACTATGGCATTAGGGACAATTTTAATAAAGTTTTATCTAGTTATCTTAGCAACAGACGGCAATATGTTCAAATAAACGATTTTACCTCAGACTGTACTACACTTAATATTGGTTTGTACCAAGGAGCCATTTTAAGCCCGATTTTATTCAATTTGTATTTTAATGATGTATGTAACGTAGGTAAGGATATAGGTTTTAATTGTACTTTATTTGCGGACGATGCAGTTTTTTATTGTAGGGATAAATGTTTAGATAGTCTTGTTTTAAAATTAAATGCTTTTATTAGGGAATTATCTCAATGGCTGGATTTTAATAAACTCACCCCTAACATTTCGAAAACTAAAATAATGATTTTTAATCCCCGTAAACAATTAACCCTCCCTGAAATATATTTTAACAATGAAATTTTAGAACATGTTCATCATTATAAATATCTAGGCATTTTTATTGACGATAGACTTACTTTTAAAGAACACATGTCATTTTTATGTAATAAACTTAGTCAGGTTAAAGGTATTTTATATGCAGCAGCCCCTTATTTTAATAGAAAATCCTTAGTTTTAATGTACAATTCCCTCGCCTACTCCCTTTTTATCCAATCTATTATAGTATATGGAAAATCTTTTAACTCTCTTATCCAGCCATTGAGAACTATTTTAAACAGTATTTTGAGAATTATTTTAAATGTAGAAAGAGATTTTAATGGTAGGTTTTACATGTCAAATAACGATTTATATAGGAATTTAAATTTACTGAAATTTGACGATGCTTATGATTATTTTTTATTGAAATTCTTTCGCAATGCCTTATTTTTTAATACTGACATTTTTAATACCTATTTTAGAGAATATATTCCTACTCACTCATACCAAACCAGATCTACCCATTTTAATGTACCTAATTTTAGAACTGAAGCAGAAAGAAATTTTATTGTTTATAGGGCTATTCATCTTTTTAATAATACACCCGATAATTTAAAATGTCCCATGTCAGATTTTAAATTTAAAACCGTTTTTAAAGAATACTGTATGAATAAATATATTGATTAATTTTAAGCTAACCCACTGCATCGTTCTTTTTATTTCTAGTTAGTTTAGTATTTTTATCATGTTTTAATTTAGATTGATGTATATATTTTAATGTCCCACAAGTTTGTAACTTTTCTGGATTTGAATAAAAAAAAAAAAAAAAAACTCGCATATGGTTTCTTTTGATATGCAGCATCTTAATATAAATTCGGTTCAGCAGGTCTCTGATTTAAATTGACTCTAAAGAAATAGACCTAAAAACACGCTTGTCATATTGCTGCTTAATATTAACCTTTTCAATAATGAAACCTAAAATAATATATTTTGTATCAAACATCAAAATCTGAACTTAGTGTTTCTGTTGATAGAATCAACAAGCTAAATTTATCAGTGTTGCCACAGGTTGATGTTCCAATACCAGCGTCATATTCTGTCCCGTTTAACCAGTTAAATATTTAATTCCTATATGATGGCCGGATTGTTAATTGTTTTATATTTAAAAGGAAGATTTGTTCATTTATAATTTTATAATTATAAATTACCTAGACTTTGAAATACATTTTAGAATAAACTGCTTATTTATGCTGTTCATTCCTATAGTTATTTCAAAATGGTGGAATCTTCCACGGTGGAATTTTCCTCATCCTGCATTTAACGCTGGTGCAATCTTGCTGGAGGAAATTTCCGCAGTGGAATTTACAGGTCACGGTTCAAAGAATGGGTTTCAGTTCATTTACGATATAGGACTGTTGATTCGTTGACTACAACGGTGCTAATGTTAAAACTAAAGAGTTGCAGTTGTTTGTATCAATGATGATTTCTAAAAAATATTTAACTTGGGAGTAAATATCCAAAAGTGTCGTGTTGAAATTTTCGTACTTACTGGTGACTAGATTCTGTACATCTGTTAACTTCTGAGACTCATTGATGTTTCGACTCTATTTAAGTTAGCATAGGATGAACAGAGATAATTCACAAGTGTATTTTTTCAAACAATCATGATATTGGATAAAACAAAGAATATAAACTGAGTACATACCATATACCTATATTACTATTATATACATTAAACTACTTTATATCAAAACTTTTAGGCATCACCTTTTTTGTCCGTTTAAGTTCATTATTTTGCGTCGAATGTACGAATTTTCCGTGGGCGAATTTTCCATGGTCTCATGCTGAAACAATTTCAAAATTTTTATTGTTCCACCACTAGTTATAGTTTTCAATCAAATTTTTACTCTATATTTTCAATTATTTTGTTTACTAAAAGCTTCTTCTTTTTCAGACACTAAGTTCGTCTCCGTTCTTACTTCAATCTCCGATAAGAAACTAAATATCGTTGTTATTCTTCAGTTAGGAAGATTCCAGTTGCAAAGTTTTTGATAAACAAACGCCTCTTATCTTCAACTAAGAAGAAGGTACACTTATACCAAGGTATGTACTACAGTATTACTGCTAGGATTTATTCAAATTTTACAGTTTGCATTAATTCAACCCTTCATTTCGAAATGTATCATATGGGATGCATTATTAGATAAACTAAACAAGTAAATTATTCTATCAATCCTGAATATATTTTTTTATTAAACGGTAAATAGCTTTCTTGCTCGTTCGCACAGATTTCATTTTGTTATTTTATCAATATATAAGATGTAAGTTTTTCTATCAATGTTCAGATATAAATTGTTTTATTCATCATAATATCATATAGATTTGTCTCATTTTTAGAAAAATATCATTTGTTGGTAATATTGTACTCGGTGAAAAATGGAGATAACTGAGTTAGGGCTTAAATAGCTGAAAATATTATTTAAGAATTTAAATTGATACTATATTTATCTACTAACACACATCTCATTCAATAATCGATTTAATATTCAATAATCGACTTCAATTTGTTATAAAACTTCCTCTAGTATTATATTCCAAATTTTCTATTCACATAATAATGCTAATTTGAACATATTTCTTTAATTTGTCCTACAATTTATATCAGAAGAAAATTTATTCAACACATAATTTAAGAATCAAAACTGAACTTTGATTTTTCAAGAGATGATAATGTCTAATAATTTTCCTATCTAATCAATAACATTAAGAAAGTAATCTGTCCTTGAAAAAGATGTGCACCAATAGTGGTAGTCATTATTTTCTTCATATGATATCCTAAAACTTGACAAGCTTACATAATTTGAAGATCAATTCAGAATTATAAACATGTGAGGGATTATATTTTCCTTCAAATTGGCAGAAATTAAAAGAAACAAATACACATACATACACAACTCATATTGCATATTAGGCTTTATAAATAATAAATGGCCCCCTGCCAGAAGAAACAGACCTTCTTTAAATAGTTAAAAAAACAATTATCTTTATTTAGACAATGAATATAATAAAATCAAAATATATGCTACTCTGCTATACGACCATGGCTCCTACCATTGTCAATGGTAGTGGTCACAAACCGACTGTAAAGTGCCTATAGCAGGTTACAGGGCAACACCCTAACTACGGTCATCATACTTTTCCTTGACCGACATCAGGATACTGAAAGCATAACCCCTTTATAAATAGTTCTGGGATAGTTCTTTTCAGTGGGTTATTACGAAATAGGGGAAACAGAACAACAAATGAAACATAGCAACATTATTTTGAACTAAAAAGTTATATGAGTGTAATTATATGGGGCAACGACGAAAGCCCACACCGATAAAAGCCCACACCGACAAAATCCCACACCGACAAAAGCCCACATGACAAAAGCCCTATCGACAAAAACCAACACAGACAAAAGCCAACACCGACAAAAGCCCACACCGATATTCTTGCAATATAAATAATCCATATCATATATGTAAAGTTACACGAATAATAATTTAACAGTTTTCTTTCTACGGAATCATTGTAAATTTTGTATTATGCACCATATTAGGGCGCTGCTAAAGCAGAACTATTTTAAGACACATAAATTTACGTACTAAAATTTTAGTATATACTACTGGAACATTTAGTCAGACGTTAGGCAACCAGCAGAGGTCATACATAAGCCTCTGTAGACTTTGCTAGCTATAGTTTTAGATGCTATAGCCAATTGTTCTTCGTAAATACTATATATGGCTAATATTATGTATGCCCCTTATACATGTGTAATTAGGCAATTAGTATGGTTGTTGATGTCCAGAATACAGATATTATTCTGATGTTCCATCAAACCGTGGAGCAACAGTTAGCATATAATTGTAAAATAACCGAAATGTTTTGTAGTTCCATATTGTTGTAGGAAAGCAACGACAACCTACAATTTATTTATATTTACCCTCACTTTCCATAGTCTAGTGTTTTAAAAATTTAAGTTCTGCGATAACAGCGCTCTAATTTGAGGCATAATGTAAATTTACAATGATTCCGTAGAAGGAAAACTTTTAAACTATAATCTTCCTTCGTTCCAACTTTACATGTATGGATTATTTATATTGCAGGAATACTAATTTTATTTTCGTCGGTGTGGGCTTTTGTCGCTTTTGTCTGTGTGTGCTTTTGTCGGTGAGGGCTTTTGTCGGTGTGGGCTTTTGTCACCCTTTCTAATTATTTATGTCCTTACACTTACAACTCTTAGACGGAAAAATCTATGAGTCAACATGGAATATAAGTTCAACCCTTTTTAGATTTCAGGCATTAGAAGAACACTCCAATACACTAAAAAAATAGTAGAGTAACTCATTACAAATTAAGTTAAGATACAATACTTTTCTTAAGAAGAACACTCCAACACACTCTAAAAAAATAGTAGAGTAACTCATTACAAATTAGGTTAAGATACAATACTTTTCTTTAGAAGAACACTCCAACACACTAAAAAAAATAGTAGAGTAACTCATTACAAATTAGGTTAAGATACAATACTTTCCTTTCATTCATACTACTTAATAATTATAACAATATGAATAATTAAAAGTATTTTCTTTTCCAGGAATTAAAATCAGCAATAGAAAATTTATCAAGAAATCCTATTTACTTGAAGTATGGATTTGAAGATGAATCAGGAATCTCTGTACGGCTTCAGTTTGTTAGCCAAAAGATTTAGTCAAGAACCTTTCTTTTTGGGGGTTAATGTTATTTCAGGAGAACCGATTATTGGAGGATCATGGAAATTTCATTCTGACCCGGCATTGTGTGCTAATGAAGTGTGTGACGGTAATAGTCTGGAAGATATCGTAATATATCTCCTACATGTTAGACAATACCACTATAGCGGTAACTTTCTACCAAAAGAAAGTTTCGATATAGTACATAAAGTGATATCGAGAGTTTTTGAACGAATTGCCTCTGAAATCGTTCCTGAAAACCCAATAGATTTGGATACTGCAATGGCCGCTTATAACTTGATAACGGTATTTAGAGAAATTATTATAAATTCCTATTCCATTTTTTATCGTATCAATTCTATTGATGAGCTTCAAGAAAATTACACTTCACTCGATAGATTTCACTCAATGTTGTGCAGAGATTTCACGCACGGGTATGACAATATAAATCCCGCAATGGAAACCCTTTCTGCCAGTTGTTCAAACCTCAAACACAGTCTCATGGATGCCATTAGAATCACTAAGCACAATGATTTGCAAACCTTGAGTACCGAAATCGTAACACACTCAAATGAAAAGACATTTTTTGATATCTTTAATGGTGATATTGACGATCCATTTTTCAAAGAACCGTTAAGAGAGGTGATATTTTTAGAGGATAATGTAGATATCTCAGAATATTATAATTCTATTGATATTGAATTTGATGCATTACAAAGGGAACTTTCCAATAAAGCTGAAGATTTGAAAACTTTCAAAAGTCGTTCTGAAAATTTCATAATTAATAGCCATACTTTGAATAACTATAAAAAACTACAAAAATTGTGTAGAAATACGGAAATCAGTGTGTCTGAAAATATGGAGAAGTTCAACAAGATCACGAAAGATTTTACGATTCATTATTGGAAGAGAAGATCAAACAAAACTGAACTGAATGAATGCATTTTGTTCAAACCTGAGGAAACTCAGTTTATATTCAAGTTTACGATTTTAGTATTGGAATATTTGAAAAACATTCCTAGAGGCAGTCCAGAACATGAACAATTGCTTCAAGAAAATTTTACGGAATTTGGTAATATTTTAAATTCTCTCCGGTTCTTGGAAATTGACGATGCAATCACTTTGAAAACTTCTGCCATCCTCTCAAAAACTTTGGATGAACTGGTAACAGAGCCATCAGTTCAATGTTTTATCAAAAGAATGCCTGCAAAAATAATGCTTATGACAAGTAGAATCACAAATTATATAGGAATGGTGAGGAAAAACCAAGAGTATGTCTCTCTATTAGAAAATCCTAATGTTCTTAAATACTCTCTATCAAACGTGAGTCCCATTGAACATGTTAATCAAATATCCAAGATTAGGATAGATAAGTGGACTGCAATTCTTAGTAACAGTTTACCTCTAGATAACTGTAACCAGTTCTACAACCAAGATGTATGTCCAGTGTGTCTCTGCGAACAGCAGAAAAATGATTCCTGTTTACTGTTATGTAAACACTCCATGTGTTCTTCTTGCACCAAAAATATCATCGAAAGGAATCAAATGTAAGTTGAATCATATCTTTTTCTTTTCCTCTATTTTAACAGTAAATAAATCATATGACTCATTTTGATATTTGAGGATCAGTTCTCGTATTCAGTATCTATATTTCTTACATCAACAATATTATGTTTATATTTTTCTTATTCATTTTTTTTTTCCAGAACTCTCTGTCCGGTTTGCCGGTATCCATTATGCGAATATTTATCAAGTGGAAAATTGGAAGAAATATCCATATCTCTCCTTCAGTAATTGCCAGTTGCATGTGAACATCTATAAGTAGTATCAAAGATTAATGTATGCTTCTATTAATGTTCGATCATTAATTTAGATATTAGCTTATTTGTTAGAATGATTCAAATCACATTTTGAAATAAATTAAAGTTACATGTATTATAGGTAGGTTCGTGTTTAATGTAGGTTCGTGTTTGTAATTTATTGTTATTTCACGAATATTTTTCATTTAAGTATTAGAAAAGAACTCAAGATACCAACTTCCATTACTCTTGTGCTCCATTTATCAACTGTTTAGTAACTAAATGGATCACTATTTTCAACAGTTCACTTTATAACGAAGGTAATAAGTAATGTATGTTATCACGAAATTATTAGTCTTCACATTATTACCACAAATTATTTGAACTATTATGTTACTAATTGGTAATTTGTAAATATTTTCTGACTTCTGTTTATTGGTAGTACTTTAGGTTTCATTTTTATAATTTAGGTTATTTTTTTTTTAATTTAGATAGTATGACACATTCATGGGATAATTATTTCTAATACATTTCTTATCATTATTGGTGATTTCCAAAATATAATATGTCAATGGTTATTTTATTTTGAATGTCATATTATTATGTGGAAATTATTACTACTAAATTATGATCATAAAATTTTAAAGTACAATTTTACTGATTGATAAATTTTAGGGTTGGAACAATATGCTTTTTAAATTTTAAATCTAAGAATATTATAGACGAAACAAAATGAAATGGTATCGAATACTCTGATATTACAAAATGCTTCAAAATTGTTTAATTTTATAATATTTTCAGGATCTATGATTTTAAAAGCATATAGTCATAACCTAAATAATTTGTAAATATTTCCCGACTTCAGTTTTTTATTAGCACTTTAGGTTTTTATTAGTATAATTTAGGATTGTTTTTAATTTTCTTTTGTATGACACATTTTTGGGAATATTATCAACTAGACATTCCAAATAATTGTTGTTGATTTCCAGAATATATTATTTCCATTGTGTATTTTAGTAAGATGACATATAATGTAGATATTATTAAGTCTTTAGAATTCATTGGTATTTTTTTATAAAATGTCTTATTTTCTATCTCATTAAATTATTTAGTCGAACCGTAACCAGTAACCAAGTACTTCACACTAGGTGCATTATAATTGTCTCAGTTTTATTTTACCGACCGTGTCTTTATTACAGCATTAGCTTTTGTTTCATTGTGAAAAAATACCAATTTGTAAAATTAATTAATTACCTTTTTGATTAGTACCTTAGTAATTTCATAATTATAGTTGTTTGTTAATTTCTCCTGTTTTTTACTCAACCTATTTTTACTACGTAATTTTAACTTATTTATAGAATAATAATAAAAATGATATTTTAGTAATTTAAAAAGTTTCAGTTGATTAAGCTATAATCTATGATTGATTATTTTGATTGTTTTTCATATTAAAAAACTCTATTTATTGTTCAAAATGATTATAGTTTAACTGGGAATACTTTAGCAAATAATATATATTCCTTATAATGATTATAGTTTGATATTGAAGATAGCAATGAATTCAACAAAGAAATAGAAATTAAATAATGAAGTATAATTCATAACGCATTTCCATCAAAACTTTCAACTCACGAATTCTTTTGTTTAATTGTCACATTTATTATTTCATCATTTGTTTATGTATTACTTAGAACTGGAAAAGAAAGAATAAGAGATTAGGCCATAATTAGTTTTATAAAAAGGTAAATGTAGGCTTAGAAGTGGATTTAATAAAACAGAATATACATAGGACCAGAAATAACTTACACAAAATTTACGTGACTAGTATATATATAATTTTTGTAATTGGATGGTGTCCAAAGGATGAAATCAAACTTAAAATAACTCTATTAATCGAAATAAAATATATAAGGCAAAATCTGTGATAAAGGATTATTTAGAGCATTATATCGAATTAAGGCTAATTTTTCGAAAGTCTTGTCTGATAGAGGAGATTTCTTCGGTGCCAGTGTCATTCCAGCTGGAGAAAAAAGTCTCTCAACATGAACAGAAGATGGAATTGCTGTAGTGTAGATCAAAAATAATTCCTTCATTAATGGATGATTGTCGAGGCTCTGCAGGCTTCTATCTACTCGCATATCTACTGATAACAGTGATTTTGTTATTCTGACTCACGATCAACAAAAAATAACCTTCTCAGGGTGCGCTCGACACAGTTTCGTATGTTCCTGTTACAGAGGGAGTTAAAATATCGTTAGCACTACGCTATAAAATATTCTTCACAATCTCTTCTTTCTCTTTGTGATTCCATCTTGCATTGATTGTGACCCACTTCAGCTTGAAATATAGATTAGTTACAGTTGCAATAATCGCCTTGTGAATTGCTGGTTCATTTTCCAAGTTGAAGAAGTCTTCAAATCACTTTTTGGAAACCTTGAGACATGACAAAGATGAGAGACTCACATTAGTGCGAGTCTTTTGTACCCAAATTGGTTTTTTTCTGATAAGTTGAGTTGGAAGAAATTCACCATAAAAATGTACCTTGTCACCTTGATGACGAGCAATCGCGATTGCAAATGGTACCAGCACATCAACATATTTAACTATGAACTTCACTTCAGTAGTTTTGAGAGGGTGGCAAACCAAGCTCAGTCATCAATTGGTGAAGTTTTCCTTTATGCATTATTATCACGATAAATGAATCATTTAATGAGTTTCAACGAGCAGGACACGGTAGACGAAGCTGACACTCATTTACGTTGTTGATAATTTCGGCAGATTTTGGTTATTAACTTTTTTTCCACAGAGTTGTATATTCAACCATAGACGAGTTATTAATTGAAGAAAATGATGCAACTTTTATAACTTTATTTAGGGCTGAGAGGTGACACGGTGTGTGCTATCATCAGCAACGGTACTAGGACAGAGTATCGTAAAACAACGTGTCGAAAGACAGAGTATAAAAAATTCGATCGAATTCTTAATAATAGAGAATTGATTGAATGGAATTTTTTTTTAACTTTTATTTAAATTGCTATTCATGATACCAATTTGATTAGAAATTGATTAATAATTATAATTACTATATTTTCTTTTTGGACGTGTTTGAAAATGTAGAACGTACCAATTAATAACTTGAAACTTAGTAAACTTCTTCTAAAAATATTTTATAGAGCATAAAATTGCTGTTTGTTCAATGTAACACAATAATTATGGAAATATAAGTGTCTATTAATTACTCACCTATACTCTGTGAGAGCAAATCTATGGTTGGACTTTAAAACCTTTAATAAGTTTACAGCTTTAAACTTATATAATACCCAATAATACCTTATTGAATTTAAAGACAGACATTACAAAGTTTTAATCATAACAAAAATGTATATAGCTACTTGTTATTTAATATACTTGTTACCTATTTAACATTAAAATGAAACATTGGTTAGATGATTTTTTTTAAAGTACCTTAAACTTGATTATGCATGTGCACTCGGTATAGCGCCTTCCTCAGTTAAGCGAATAATAAGATAATAAATAAATAAATAAACGACGGGTAAAATATGACCTTTCCGCATTCTGCAAAGGAAATAAGATTACAATTATTTTCCAATTTTTAAAATTAAACAAAAATGAAAATGTTCTGCCTAACATTCTTTTTACAGAAACAGCAAGAGGAGTATGATATGCGTTAAGACTTCTAAATTATAACTAATTATTTAGATAATATGTATAAATAACTATACCTCTAATTGATAAAATAATAAATAATATTTAAATTTGATAAAATCAACCGAAACGCAAGAAAAGTTTCAATGATCTCAGTTGAAGCATAAGTGCACCTTTACATTAATATTATTTTGACATAAAACTTGAATGAAATCTTTAAAAATTAGCTAAAATTGGAGTGCATTGGGTCAGAATTTCTGTAAAATTCTTCTTCAAAATTGGCAAATTAGCTACTATATGAAATTCAATTGTTTTTGAAGGAAAAAAAAATACATGGAAAAATCTGAAAATTTTATCGATTTTTTTTATTTCAGTAATAGATATTTGATAGTGTCAAAAATCTTTATGGAAAATTTGATAGCGAGTGGATAATAGTGAGCATCGGGGTCTCACGGGGATTGAATGCCGCACAGAGCAACAAACGAATTTTTGAGTTTTTTTATCCTCATTTTCTGACACTTTTAAAAGTGTAAAATTTTTGTATTTAAAAGTATGGAACCATTTTTTGGTTTAAGATAAAGAACTGCAGTTCATTCTTCAGGAAATTCTATGCAAAGCGCTGAGAGCCGATTTTTGAATTTCAAATGTTTTTTCGAAATATAAAATTTTGAATTTTTTTAAATTGATTTTTTCGGAAACTAATACGTTATTCAAAAATCAGCTTCCAGCAATTGGTAGAAAATCGAATTGCAATTCGAATGCAGGAAACCTCAAAGCCGTAGCTTCAAAATTGTCGTAGTTCTATACTTTTAAAAGACGGTTCGAAATTAGTTCGAATTTCGAATAACTCATTTTCTATGCGTCCAATCGAAAAAAAGTCGTGAGAAAAAATGTCTTTGAATTCAATTTTATATATACGTACAAAGTCTCATAAACAGAACTACATTAATATTTTTTTTCCGAAATCCATGTACGGTCCCCTTAAATATACATACCTAGGAAAATAGCAGACTGCAAGAACTGGTAAACTGTTCCCCAAGGAATGGAACAAGTTATATGTGAAAATGTAATTATTATGTAAGTACTAAGAGGGATATAAATAAATATCTTTTAGAAGACAGCTTCATTTGTATTCGCTAATCGCTTTGATGATATGAGTTGATCGTTATTAGTAGGTATAAGCTTAACATAAAGTAAAGATAGAGAGAGAGAGAGTATATAAGAAATCGTAAATTCCATATTTGTTAATTTGTTATTCGCTATTTCCATAGCTAACACTAAGAGGAAGAAATCGAAAGCAGTTGAATATGTCTTAATTCGCTATTTGGTACAGTAGAATGGAAGTACACACTAGAGCAGAGACGTACAGTAGAATGGAAGTACACACTAGAACAGACACGTACAGTAGAATGGAAGTACACACTAGAGCAGAGACGTACAGTAGAATGGAAGTACACACTAGAGCAGAGACGTACAGTAGAATGGAAGTACACACTAGAGCAGAGACGTACAGTAGAATGGAAGTACACACTAGAGCAGAGACGTTCGGTAGCATGGAAGTACACACTAGAGCAGAGACGTACAGTAGAATGGAAGTACACACTAGAACAGAGACGTACAGTAGAATGGAAGTACACACTAGAACAGAGACGTACAGTAGAATGGAAGTACACACTAGAGCAGAGACGTACAGTAGAATGGAAGTACACTCAGAACAGAGACTTACAGTAGAATGGAAGTACACGCAAGAGCAGAAACGTACAGTAAAATGGAAGTCCACAGTAGAGTATAGACGTACAGTAGAATGGAAGTACACGCTAGGGCAGAAACGTACAGTAGAATGGAAGTCCACACTAGAGCAGAGACGTACGGTATAATGGAAGTACACACTTCCACTTGTTTGTAGGCTCGTGACAAGTCAAGTTGCGTGAATTTCTTTCCACCACTCAACGTAGCGAACAGATCTTGCGTAGTTGGAAACGGTTACGTGTTAATTTCAATACTCTTGTTCACAGTACTTCTGTAGTCTCCACAGATCCGTATATTTCCTTCTTTCTTAGGAATGCAAACCATCGGAGTTGCCTATCTGCTATGATCAGTTTTCTCAAGGATTCCTTGTTTTTCCATAGCCTCCAATTGACTAAAGACTTTTCCCCTCATGGCATAGGGAACAGGCCTTGAAAAACTTTGGTACTACATTTTCCTTCAACAGGAAAGATGCTGTAAAATCCTTGATGATACCAGGTGTATCTTAAAATGCTGAATCGTATTTATTCAAGATATGATCCAGATCAGTTACTTGTAGAATGTTCCTCCAGTCTAATTTTATAAATTGAAGCCAGTCTCTTCCCAATAGTGTAGGCCCGTTGCCTTCAACTACTTTCAAATAGGAGAAAATCTTGGAAATTGTCGTACTTCACCCTCATTTTAATTTCTCCTAGAAGTTTCAATTGCTCCATTGAGTAGGTGAACAACATACTCTTGCTGTGTTGAAGTTTTAAACCAGGAAACATAGATTTAAACGTAGACTCACTCATAACTGTTACAGCAGAACCAGTGTCTACTTCCATAGGAACACTCCTGTTCCATAGGAACAGATATCTTGACTTTTATTGGAGCACACTTTCCTGTCTTCTTGTCGTTAACAGCATAAAGAGAAAACTCCTCAGAATCGTTTTCACAGTGGTTACTGTGTAGAGTATTCGACTTCGCAGCTCTACAGGCCCTTCCGTCTTACAGTTATTGCACTTGTAAGTTTTAAATCTGCATTTATCCGCTAGGTGATAGCCCTTACATCGATAACATGTTTTATTTCCCTGTTGCATAGGTTCGAGGGGAGTTGCCACTGGGCGAATTGCCACTGGATGGATTACCACTGGGGGAACTGCCCATTTGGGGGAATTGCCACTGGGTGAACTGCCCATGAGGGGGAATTGCCACTGAGTGAATTGCCCATGTGGGAGAATTGCCACGGGGGGAACTGCCCATGTGGGGGAGTTGCCACTGGGTGAACTGCCCATGTATGTGAATTGCCACTGGGTAAATTGACACTGGGTGAATTGCCACTGGGTAAATTGACAATGGGTGAATTGTCACTGGGTGAATTGTCACTGGGTAAATTGACACTGGGTGAATTGTCACTGGGTGAATTGTATACCTGTACGTGCCGATGATACCTTATACTGTTAAACCCTTGAAAATGTACAGTGATAAAGTTCCTTTCAATATGTCCATATTCGTGCTATCTCTATCCATCAAATCTCTATCCTGATTTATAAAACTCTTCTATATTGAACACTGAACAGGTTTCAACAAATTCGCATTAATTTTAATTCAACTTGTATATTCTAATAATTTCAGCAGGTCTTGATCGACCACGGCCTTCTTTAAATACAGCAAAACATCGCTTTAGACCAGCCTCCCAGTAGACAAACCTCCTATTTGACCAAGAAATTTTTGAACCTGTACTGGAAAAAACCTCGTACTAGACATAACACAATTTTTGTCACCTGACAGTTATTCTAGTGTAAATATTACAAGGAGTAATAATTACAATACTGTTTTAAAGATAATTCTCTAATTTGAATCATATATTATATTTATTTATGCTGTTTTTAGGATAAATCATAAGGCAGAATTGGTTTCAGATTTGATTGTAAAGTCTGTGCTAAAAAAATTGATGTGAAAAGTTATAGAAAACTAGATACAATGAAGACTATTCTAATTTCATAAAATGATAATTTTATTGAAAAAAATATTATATTCACTTTAATTGAAGCCAAAAAAATCATACTGTTTCTAATTTTGTTTCTCAATAAAATTGGTATGTTAGTCACCATTAATTTAGCATTAAAGTTTTCATAAACAAATAGAGCTATCGAAATATTAAAGTCACCGCTTTAATTTTAAAGAAAAGGATTCTGGTCTAGTAGGAAACTAATAAGTTGAGTTTCTTACCAGACAAAACAAACTTGGAACGTAACTCTGGTCTACAACGAGGTTTTGCTATACCCACAATCTTATTTTCTTTTGTTCTTCATCTAAAATAGCTACATTCTTACTTTCTATTGGCTACAACCTAACTCATTCACTTTAGAGGAGTTCACTATGTAGACTCATAGAGGTACTGTAACTATGAAATTTGTTTCTTATATGACCCATCTCAGAACAGAAAACTTATAGTAGTTTAAAAGAATAATAGTATTTATTCATGAAAATATTATGTTCTATTAAATTTTTTTTTTCATAACGAGAATATTTTCTCATATAAAGAATAAAATTTATTTTAATTATGCTCAAGACTATATTTTTATACAAAATGCATAATATTGCATCCCTAGTTATTACAGTAGTAATGGTCTTTAATTAAGTTAATACAGTAGACTCTTTACAAAATGGGTAAATAATATAATTGTCTTGGGGCCCAATTGTCGTTGGCCCAATTGTCGTTGGCCTAATTGTCCTCCTGAGCCCAACTGTCAGCAGGCCCAACTGTCAGTAGGCCCAATTGTCCTGGGCCCAACTGTCGGTGGGCCCAATTCTCGGTCCACGCTTATATTAGGAGGGAGGGGGTACACATAAACACATGGGGAAAGTGTGTTTTGTTTATCTCGTGTACGTAGTGATGCAGTCAGTGAGAGTGGTTCACCTAGTGGTAATTCACCCAGTTGTAATTCACCCTCATGGGCAGTTTAACCGGTGGCAATTCACCCACATGGGAAGTTTACCCACATAGGCAGTTCACCAAGTGGCAGTTCACCCAGTGGCAATTGTCCCACATGGACAGTTCACCCAGTGGCATTTTGCCGTGCACCGTTGCTTAGTGAGTTTCTTCGGTCGATTATTGAATTTAGGTCATTAATTATCTTTACTAGCATTAATCTTCATGACTGAAGACTCTTCAATTCCGTGTTTCAGCTCATTCGCAGTCTTATTAGTTAGTTCGAATGACCATGCACTTTTAACAGCTTGAAGTAAAATTTAAGGTTTTTTCTGTAGTAGTTCACGCTGGATTCTGACGTCTGCAATACCTTCAACAAATTTATCTCGAAGTGCATTGTCTAGGAACGTGCTGTAATTGCATCTAGCAACTAACTTTTTTAAACCTGCAACATATTCCGCTATAGATTCACCACTACCCTGCCTTCTTCTCAAAAAATTGAAGCGCTCAGTTATTTCACTTTTAGCTGATGAATAGTAATTTGTCAGAACTGTTAACTATCTGATCAAATGTCTTGCTTGTTGAAAGAGCAGGAAATACTAAATCTCTCAGCACACCATAACACTTTTCGCCAATAAGGGTTAATAAAACAGGCACTTGCTTAGATTCTTCAATCGAATTAGCATCGAAGAATACGCGTAGCGTTTCAACATAAAATTTAAAGTCGCACACTGATGATTGAATTCGGATATGGAACCGATTTTAGGCATTGTGAGCTCTTTATCTTGTTGCCAATGTTATTTATTTACAAGGTATAGTAAAACTGTAATAGGTCAGGGTAAGGAAACACACAGTTATTGATCACTGTACTATAGCGGAATTCAGACTGACAATATGGGTATAAAACTAGCATGGCATAAACTTTGAGGATACTTGTTCTATCAATTTCCTAGAGAATAAATAGGATGAATTAACTAGAAGATAATGAGTTAATTTTAATAAATGTATATATGAGTATATAATATCCAGTTTTCGATAGGAAGTGGTTAGGAAGAATCTCTTCAGTAATCAGTGTACTGTGACAATTAGATTGAATGACATGGGAAATGGAAAAATCCTTCCTAGCCACTACACAGTACACAGAAACAAATCCTTCCTAGCCACTACACGGTCCACTGAAACAAATCCTTTCTAACCAGTACACGGTACACTGAAAGATCCTTCCTAGTTACTTCCTACCAAAAACTGAAAATCTATTTGTAACTTGCTATCTCCTACCGTGTCATATCTGTTATTGTGTCTTTACCCTATGTAAGTGTTTTTGTTTATTTCTCAGTTTATCTTTTGTTTCTGTAGGTACCATTAAGGTCTCATTTGAAGGACCAGAGTACCAGCTCTTTGACATCCTTACCAACTGTAGTTGCTTCACAGGTGATGTACCGGTTACTCTAGGTACTTGGACGGAGGAAAGTACCGATATAGAGGGTGAGTAAATTACCATCAGTTATTAGTAACTGAAATTACTGACAAAAAAACTGGTAATGAAGAACCTGATTTATTATGGTATTTTTATTGTAGTAGTTTGTAGAAGGAAATTCAGTATCGAATCTTCTGTTACATTATTTCTAGTTCGAATGTAGATACCGTTTAATGGCTATAATTCTGTCTAACTTATTATAGTTTAATTCCATTTTCAAAAAATTATCACTATTCCTTCATTCACTCTTTTCCTGTTTCAGAAATTCCTTCTGCCATATGCACACCAAGTGACAGCCTAGATGGCGCTAATTCTTCTGATGCGAAACTAAGCACTTCAGGGAGAGGTAAGATCTCTCATCCCATCACAAATAAATAAATGTATACAGATGTGATACCACTGTACAGATAGAAAATTTAATCCCAGTACAAATGAAAATGAGTTAGTAAAACAGTTACATAATAAAATAATTCATGAATATATCTAACTCTCATCTTTACTATCACATAATATAGAAAACAGGAAGTTACTTTATCTCAATCCTGGTAGTCTGTACAAAGGGTAAATAATGAATATATTCTTCTAATAGGCCTAAGGGAATTTTTGGTTGCGCACATCGTTTTAGAACCAGTACACTAATACATACCTACATAATACTAAAATACTCAAAATTATATATATTATACTAATATACTGACATCTGTTCAATGAAATCACTATAACAGTATTCAGATAAATGGATCAAAATTATAGCCGATAATTATTTGTCATCATTTCTTACTTATTGGAAATTTCCAGTCTATGAATAAATTCCTTTGATATATGTATATTGTATATACATATATACAAAGTATTTTATATGAACATTTTAAAAATTGGTTGCCTGGCAGGCTGGCCCAAAGATATCTGACGAACCGTCATTTGGCCGGAAAACATTTTCAGAACGGATAAATTTGGTCGACAGATATTTGGTTTGCGATTTATTTTTTGTGAAATTTATATCTTTGACACAAACTATTTTGTTTTGACACTATTTGGTTTGAACATTTATCACAACTGTATATCAAAAGTAATTAAAGTATGAGATCAAGTAACACGTGGTGAATTTTCCGTTAGTTTCTTATTCAGCTTATAGCTACATGGTGGATTAGGATGGAGAAGAAACCTCTTTTCTGTTCAGTATTGGATGAGTCTTGTACGTGAACAGTCTTTGTGGTGATACAGTTAGTCTGTAATATTTCTCTAATTTAAAGTGGTAAAGTGCTACAAGTGAGAACAACAAAAAATACAAGGTAAGTTTTCATCAAATTATATATAGATAAATAGTTGTGATTTATATTGTATTATCGGGGAATTTAATTGTGACTACACTTGAATAAATAACCGTGGAGATTCCAATCAATATTTTGAAATAGTATCTTCTCATTCCTCTAGTATTATCGAAATATATTTATCCCGGGTAATAATAAAAGAGTTAATTACACAAAGTTGTAATATTATGGTAATACAACAATTTATTTTTTCGATATCATCTATAATCTATATTCATGAGATTTACGTATGTACAGTTGTACACAAAAGTTCATTAATCGAAACACGTGGGTTTGTAATGTCTAAGACTCGTTTTTGTACACTGAGTTTTACGTCAGCCCAAGTCATGACAGACGAGATTTTTAACAAATCGAGACATTGGAGATCCTGAATGGGTTCCACATACGTAAGATATTCCGAATAGGCTCGTCATAAAAATAAGGAGAAATATCATTTATACCAAGTTTGGAAGGGTAAGGTCTGAGCATTATATAATGTGCAAGGAAATTCATCAAATAATTACTTTTGTAACTTTTCGTTTGAATTTTTGTTATTTGAATGGGTTTTCTCTCTTTTTCTCACATTTTTACTTTTTTTTTATCTGAGAAAAATTTCTGTTACTTACCCCAGAATTCAATATTTTTGTTTTGTGTTTGATTAACAATGAGTATATTTTGATTCTGTTTAACATGACGTCATCACCGTTAATGAGACGTCATTACGGCTCAAATATAAATTGAAATATCATTAATTACATTTGTAAAGTTTTTATCACTATAAGATAGTAAATGTATAAAGAAATCCTTAATTTATCAAAACTACTAAGCCTGTAACTTCAGTTTCTAGTTTGCTGTTTTGATGACGTCACATACACAAAACAGCTCGATTACCAAAACGTGATTTACAGTTTATACTAGGATTGGAGCATCCATGTGGGTGATTCCATAGAGGTATACAAACCCCACCTAACTCTCCTAACCATTCAGTACTTAGTTCGAAGCTTCGATAACCAGTTGGTTTAAAACCGTGTGTCCCACGTGTATTGGAATTATTGCGTCACTAAGTTGTAATTGATTTTGTGTTCAAACTAGTTTCTCTACGAGGAAGATATATCAAATCTAAAAAGGGAATTTAACTGTCAGCACTTATAATAGTATGTATCTTATATAGCGTGAGGTTTTCATTTATATATATATATCATATTTGAACTTCACAACCTGATTTTTCTTGTTAGATATAGAGTACTTTAGCTGTACTTCAATGTAACATAAAAATATTGATTATCACGGTACGATAATCATTGTGAAATATTTCCTATTCCCTCCCACTAGGAGATTGGAATGGAATGTGTATCTGTTTATTTATCTAATTTATTACTGGTAAGTATGTTTCAGTAACAGTTTCATAAGTATTTCCATATGATGTTTATATTAAACTTAGACATTATGTAAAGAGGAAAATAATTTACACATGTTAAAAATTGATACAAAAATGCGTATTTGGCAAATTCGTATTGAATGACACAGATATTCATTGTTCAACTAAACATATAGCACGAAGACATAAAATTAATTACATTTTGATATTAATATTCTAGGATTTCAGACAAACACCTAATAATACATTGATACTAAAACATAATTTCAAACTAAGTTCTGGTATAACTAGGATACAGTAATATAAAGGGTATGGTAACTCATAATACCTCGAATTTCCATGTTAATATCGAGAAGTTTAAAGTCAATTCACAATTTTTCCGTGTGATAAATAGTTAAAATAGAAATTAGACATATAATTTAAATGTATGGATACAAATCAGGTTTGTTTATATTATTCTCTTCTTTTACTTATCTACATAATAAGAAATAGAGTCTTAAACATACTATGTAGGGAGCCTAAACCAGTGCTAGTAAAATAGTCATGTGATAGAATAATGTGTGATTAGATCTAACTCTCATCTTTACTATCACAGAATAAAGAAAACAGGAAGTTACTTTATGTCAATCCTGGTAGTCTGTACAATGGGTAAATAATGAATACATTCTTCTAATAGGCCTAAGGGATTTTTTGACTGCGCACATCGTTTTAGAACCAGTAAAAAAATACCTACATAATACTAAAATAATCAAAATTATATACATTATACTAATATACTGACATCTGTTCGATGAAATCACTATAACAGTATTACACATTATATTCAAGATGGCGTAATACAATCAGATAAATGGAACAAAATTATAGCCGATAATTACTTGTCATAATTTCTTACTTATTGGAAATTTCCAGTCTATAAATAAATTCTTTTGATATATGTATATTGTATATACATATATACAAAGTATTTGATATGAACATTTTAAAAATCGGTTGCCTGGCAGGCTTGCCAAAAGATATCTACGATATATTTTTTGTAAAATTTATATCTTTGATACAAACTTTTTTGTTTTGAAACTATTTGGTTTGAACATTTATCACAACTGTATATCAAAAGTAGTTAAAGTATGAGATCAAGTAACACGTGGTGAATTTTCCGTTAGTTTCTTATTCAGCTTATAGCTACTTGGTGGATTAGGATGGAGAAGAAACAACCTCTTTTCTGTTCAGAATTGGATGAGTCTTGTACGTGAACAGTCTTTGTGGTGATACAGTTAGTCTGTTAAATATATTTCTCTAATTTATAGTGGTAAAGTGCTTTAAGTAAGAACAAAAAAAAAATACAAGGTAAGTTTCCATCAAATTATATATAGATAAATAATTGTGATTTATATTATATTATCGGAGAATTTAATTGTGACTACACTAGAATATTTTGAAATAGGATCTCCTCATTTATCTAGTATCATCGAAATATATTTATTCCGGGTAATAATACAAGTTCTAATTACACAAAGTTGTAATATTATGGTAAAACAACAATTTATCTTTTCAAGATCATCTATATTCAGGAAATTTATGTATGTACAGTTGTACACAAAAGTTCATTAATCAAAACACGTGGGTTTTGAATGTCTCAGACTCGTTCTTGTACACTGAGTTTCACGTCAGCCCAAGTTTTGGCGGACGAAATTTTCAACAAATTGAGTCATTGGAGATCTTGAATGGGTTCCACATACGTAAGATATTCCGACTAGGCTTGTCATGAAAATTAGGAGAAATATCATTTAAACTAAGTTTGGAAGGGTTAATGTCTAAACATAAAATAATGTGCAAAGAAATTCATCAGATAATTACACTTGTATAACTTTTCACTTGAATTTTCGTTATTTTAGGAACTTTTTCTCATATTTTTACTTTTTTTTTATCTGACATGTAAATGTTCGATAGTCAGAAACTGTACAGTGTGGGTAATGTATAAGAAACATAATGTAGGTTATAACCATGGGTGATACTTATAAACTATAATTATAATTTCTGAACTATTAAAACTAATAATAATACCATTTATATATATTTTTAAATTAGTTTTATTTAATAACATACTCAAAATTCTATCCACGCAAGTCAAATTCCTATAGAAATCTTTTTATTTCTTAAATTTGTTTTCATGCATAACATATTATAGTTAACAGACCAGAAATTAATCAAAAATAAGCAACGTTATTAATTACATAAAACATTTTTGAACTCGACTTTCACTATCCGACTTTCATCTGCATTGAGTTTAGAAGTATAGATATACCTACGAAATTCATTACTAATCTTAAACATCACCTCAATTCATTGTGAAGTGGCTTTCTTTTAAGGTTCTGTATTTTTTGTGCTGCGTTTTCGTTTCTTGTTTGAATTTTTTGTTCTGTGTTTTCTTTTCTTATTCTGCATTTTTTTGTTCGGTGTTTTCTTTTCTTATTCTGCAATTTTTGTTCCGTGTTTTCTTTTCTTGTTCTGTATTTTCTTGTTCCGTTTTTTCCCTTCTTGTTCTGTATATTTTTGTTCTTTGCTTTCTTTTTTTGATCTGTGTTTTATTTTCTTATTCTGCATTCTTTTTTTTTCTTGTTCTGTGTTTTCTTTTCTTGTTCTGTATTTTTTGTTCTGTGTTTTCTTTTCTTGTTCTGTATTTTCTTGTTCTGTGTTTTCTTTTCTTGTTCTTTTTTTCTGTTCTGTGTTTTCGTTTCATATTCTGCATTTTTTTGTTCTTTGTTTTCTTTTCTTGTTCTGTATTTTTTTGTTCTTTGTTTTCTTTTCTAGTTCTGTATTTTTTGTTCTGTGTTTTCTTTCCTTGTAGTGTATTTTTTGTTCTGTGTTTTCTTTCCATCTTATGTATTTTCTTGTTCTGATTTTCTTGTTCTGTGTTTTCTCTTCATGTTCTGTTTTTTCTTGTTCTGTGTTTTCTTTTCTTGTTCTGTTTTTTCCCTTCTTGTTCAGTATTTTTTTGTTCTGTGTTTTCTTTCTTTGTTATGTATTTTTTGTTCTGTGTATTCTTTCCTTGTTCTGTATTTTCTTTTTCTGCTTTTTCCCTTCTTGTTCTGTATTTTTTTGTTTTGAGTTTTCTTTCCTTGTTATGTATTTTTTGTTCTTTGTTTTCTTTTCTTGTTCTGTGTTTTCCCTTTTTGTTCTGTATTTTTTTGTTTTGTATTTTCTTTCCTTGTTATTTTTTTTTTGTTCTGTGTTTTCTTTTCTTGTTTTGTATTTTCTTGTTCCGTTCTTACCCTTCTTGTTCTGTATATTTTTGTTCTTTGTTTTCTTTTCTTGTTCTGTGTTTTCATTTTTTGTTCTGTAATTCTTGTTCTATGTTTTCTTTTCTTGTTCTATATTTTTTGGTTCTGGTTTTTTTTTTTCTTGTTCTGTAATTTCTTGTTCTGTGTTTTATTTTCTTGTATTGTATTTTTCTGTTCTGTGTAATATTTTCTTGTTCTGTGTTTTTTTTCTTGTTCTGTATTTTCTTGTTCTGTATTTTTTTTTCTTTATTTTTCTTGTTTTGTATTTTCGTTTCTTGTTCTGCATTTCTTGTTTTATGTTTTCTTTTCTTGTTCTGTATTTTCTTGTTCTTTGTTTTCTTCTCTTGTTCTGTATTTTTTGTTCTGTGTTTCCTTTTCTTGTTCTTTTTTTGATTTGTATTTATTTATTCTGTGTTTTATTTTTTTGTTTTGTATTTTCTTGTTCATTGTTTTCTTTTCTCTTTTTGCATTTTCTTGTTCTTCGTTTATTTTTCTTGTTCTGTATTTTCTTGTTTCGTGTTTTCTTTTCTTGTTCTGTATTTTCTTGTTTTTTGTTCTCTGTTCTTGTTCTGATTTTTTTTTTGGTTCTGAGTTTTCTTTTCTTGTTCTTTTTTTTGTATTCGGTATATTTTGTTCTGTGTTTTCTTTTATTTTCTGTATTTTCTTATTCCGTAGTTTTTGTTCGGTTTTCTTTTCTTGTTCTGTATTTTTTTGTTCTATTTTTTTGTTCTGTTTTTCTTTTTCATGTTCTATATTAACAAGTTCTCTGTTTCCCTTCCTTGACCAATTGTTTCTTGTTTTGTGTTTTATTTTCCTATAATAATTTATAACATTTCATTTTTAATTCATTTTTTTTCAAGTAAACCATTGAAAAATTTAGACTAGTTATTTCTTGTTTGGAATGAATGAATATACATTATAGTATTACGTATCTTCTCTTATTATCAGTTATTTAATATTGATTTTTTTTGATAGATTAAGCAAGGAAGGTTTACTAAGTATCTATTTATTGTTTAGAACTTTTAAACTTTTACAAGTTTTATAGGTAACGGTTTAGTTAGCCAATTATGATATTAATATCAGTTTTTTCATAGTTTTGAATTAGTCAGATATACGCCATCCCTTTTCTTTGTTTAGGTAGCTCATAAATTTGGAGGGTGAAGGCCTAAAAGATAAGCTAAGGAGAACATACGAAATAATAGACAGATCTATCTATCTTTCAAATAAGAATTAATTCAATTTATGAAAAAAATATAATAGTGTAAATTCAACAATAAAGTTCCACTGACCAACATTCAAGATTCCGTTTGATTCTCCTTTAAACATATATATGATGAAACTGAAATTAAGGATTATATTTTGTTTGTAATATAAATTTTATTTTATACATATTATCTATCACCCTAGTTTTTGAATGTACCAATGTATATTTAAATTTAAATCAGCGAAAATAATAGGTGGAATCAAAGAATAAATTTGACACGTACTGAAATAAAATGATTAATTAGTATTGATATATTTTAATATAAAAAAAGAAAATTTACCAATATGAAACTTTCTGAAACTGTATAATAGTCTCTATTGAAACTATAACAGGATAAATTTTAAAGATAATGCGTTTCAACTAAATTTTGAAAATAGAGTTAATTAATCAGGTAAATTGCGGTACATTAATTAACTCCGATGTGAAACCACAGACACACCGTTAACAATCATAACTTCAGAACTAACATAAGATATATAAATCATAACTCGCATATGGTTTCTTTTGATATGCATCATCTTAATATAAATTCGGTTCAGCAGGTCTCTGATTTAAATTGACTCTAAAGAAATAGACCTAAAAACACGCTTGTCATATTGCTGCTTAATATTAACCTTTTCAATAATGAAACCAAAAATAATATATTTTGTATCAAACATCAAAATCTGAACTTAGTGTTTCTGTTGATAGAATCAACAAGCTAAATTTATCAGTGTTGCCACAGGTTGATGTTCCAATACCAGCGTCATATTCTGTCCCGTTTGACCAGTTAAATATTTAATTCCTATATGATGGCCGGATTGTTAATTGTTTTATATTTAAAAGGAAGATTTGTTCATTTATAATTTTATAATTATCAATTACCTAGACTTAGAAATACATTTTAGAATAAACTGCTTATTTATGCTGTTCATTCGTATAGTTATTTCAAAATGGTGGAATCTTCCACGGTGGAATTTTCCTCATCCTGCATTTAACGCTGGTGCAATCTTGCTGGAGGAAATTTCCGCAGTGGAATTTACAGGCCACGGTTCAAAGAATTGGTTTCAGTTCATTTACGTTATAGGACTGTTGATTCGTTGACTACAACGGTGCTAATGTTAAAACTAAAGAGTTGCAGTTGTTTGTATCAATGATGATTTCTAAAAATATTTAACTTGGGAGTAAATATCCAAAAGTGTCGTGTTGAAATTTTCGTACTTACTGGTGACTAGATTCTGTACATCCGTTAACTTCTGAGACTCGTTGATGTTTCGACTCTATTTAAGTTAGCATAGGATGAACAGAGATAATTCACAAGTGTATTTTTTCAAACAATCATGATATTGGATAAAACAAAGAATATAAACTGAGTACATACCATATACCTATATTACTATTATATACATTAAACTACTTTATATCAAAACTTTTAGGCATCACCTTTTTTGTCCGTTTAAGTTCATTATTTTGCGTCGAATGTACGAATTTTCCGTGGGCGAATTTTCCATGGTCTCATGCTGAAACAATTTCAAAATTTGTATTGTTCCACCACTAGTTATAGTTTTCAATCAAATTTTTACTCTATATTTTCAATTATTTTGTTTACTAAAAGCTTCTTCTTTTTCAGACACTAAGATCGTCTCCGTTCTTACTTCAATCTCCGATAAGAAACTAAATAACGTTGTTATTCTTCAGTTAAGAAGATTCCAGTTGCAAAGTTTTTGATAAACAAACGCCACTTATCTTCAACTAAGAAGAAGGTACACTTATACCAAGGTATGTACTACAGTATTACTGCTAGGATTTATTCATATTTTACAGTTTGCATTAATTCAACCCTTCATTTCGAAATGTATCATATGGGATGCATTATTAGATAAACTAAACAAGTAAATTATTCTATCAATCCTGAATATATTTTTTTATTAAACGGTAAATAGCTTTCTTGCTCGTTCGCACAGATTTCATTTTGTTATTTTATCAATATATAAGATGTAAGTTTTTCTATCAATGTTCAGATATAAATTGTTTTATTCATCATAATATCATAGAATTGTCTCATTTTTAAAAAAAATATCATTTGTTGGTAATATTGTACTCGGTGAAAAATGGAGAAAACTGAGTTAGGGCTTAAATAGCTGAAAATATTATTCAAGAATTTAAATTGATACTATATTCATCTACTAACGAACATCTCATTCAATAATCGATTTAATATTCAATAATCCACTTCAATTTGTTATAAAACTTCCTCTAGTATTATATTCCAAATTTTCTATTCACATAATAATGCTAATTTGAACATATTTCTTTAATTTGTCCTACAATTTATATCAGAAGAAAATTTATTCAACACATAATTTAAGAATCAAAACTGAACTTTGATTTTTCAAGAGATGATAATGTCTAATAATTTTCCTATCTAATCAATAACATTAAGAAAGTAATCTGTCCTTGAAAAAGATGTGCACCAATAGTGGTAGTCATTATTTTCTTCATATGATATCCTAAAACTTGACAAGCTTACATAATTTGAAGATCAATTCAGAATTATAAACATGTGAGGGATTATATTTTCCTTCAAATTGGCAGAAATTAAAAGAAACAAATACACATACATACACAACTCATATTGCATATTAGGCTTTATAAATAATAAATGGCCCCCTGCCAGAAGAAACAGACCTTCTTTAAATAATTAAAAAAACAATTATCTTTATTTAGACAATGAATATAATAAAAACAAAATATATGCTACTCTGCTATACGACCATGGCTCCTACCATTGTCAATGGTAGTGGTCACAAAACGACTGTAAAGTGCCTATAGCAGGTCACAGGGCAACACCCTAACTACGGTCATCATACTTCTCCTTGACCGACGTCAGGATACTGAAAGCATAACCCCTTTATAAATAGTTCTGGGATAGTTCTTTTCAGTGGGTTATTACGAAATAGGGGAAACAGAACAACAAATGAAACATAGAAACATTTTTTTGAACTAAAAAATTATATGAGTATAATTATATGGGGCAACGACGAAAGCCCACACCGATAAAAGCCCACACCGACAAAATCCCACACCGACAAAAGCCCACACGACAAAAGCCCTATCGACAAAAACCAACACAGACAAAAGCCAACACCGATAAAAGCCCACACCGATATTCTTGCAATATAAATAATCCATATCATATATTTAAAGTTGGACGAATAATAATTTAACAGTTTCCTTTTTACGGAATCATTGTAAATTTTGTATTATGCACCATATTAGGGCGCTGCTATAGCAGAACTATTTTAAGACACATAAATTTACGTACTAAAACATTTAGTCAGATGTTAGGTAACCAGCAGAGGTCATACATAAGCCTCTGTAGACTTTGCTAGCTATAGTTTTAGATGCTATAGCCAATTGTTCTTCGTAAATACTATATATGGCTAAAATTATGTATGCCCCTTGTACATGTGTAATTAGGCAATTAGTATGGTTCTTGATGTCCAGAATACAGATATTATTCTGATATTCCATCAAACCGTGGAGCAACAGTTAGCATATAATTGTAAAATAACCGAAATGTTTTGTAGTTCCATATTGTTGTAGGAAAGCAACGACAACCTACAATTTATTTATATTTACCCTCACTTTCCATAGTCTAGTGTTTTAAAAATTTAAGTTCTGCGATAACAGCGCTCTAATTTGAGGCATAATGTAAATTTACAATGATTCCGTAGAAAGAAAACTTTTAAAGTATTATCTTCCTTCGTTCCAACTTTACATGTATGGATTATTTATATTGCAGGAATACTAATTTTATTTTCGTCGGTGTGGGCTTTTGTCGCTTTTGTCTGTGTGTGCTTTTGTCGGTGAGGGCTTTTGTCGGTGTGGGCTTTTGTCACCCTTTCTAATTATTTATGTCCTTACACTTACAACTCTTAGACGGAAAAATCTATGAGTCAACATGGAATATAAGTTCAACCCTTTTTAGATTTCAGGCATTAGAAGAACACTCCAATACACTAAAAAAATAGTAGAGTAACTCATTACAAATAAGGTTAAGATACAATACTTTTCTTTAGAAGAACACTCCAACACACTAAAAAAAATAGTAGAGTAACTCATTACAAATTAAGTTAAGATACAATACTTTCCTTTCATTCATACTACTTAATAATTATAACAATATGAATAATTAAAAGTATTTTCTTTTCCAGGAATTAAAATCAGCAAAAGAAAATTTATCAAGAAATCCTATTTACTTGAAGTATGGATTTGAAGATGAATCAGGAATCTCTGTACGGCTTCAGTTTGTTAGCCAAAAGATTTAGTCAAGAACCTTTCTTTTTGGGGGTTAATGTTATTTCAGGAGAACCGATTATTGGAGGATCATGGAAATTTCATTCTGACCCGGCATTGTGTGCTAATGAAGTGTGTGACGGTAATAGTCTGGAAGATATCGTAATATATCTCCTACATGTTAGACAATACCACTATAGCGGTAACTTTCTACCAAAAGAAAGTTTCGATATAGTACATAAAGTGATATCGAGAGTTTTTGAACGAATTGCCTCTGAAATCGTTCCTGAAAACCCAATAGATTTGGATACTGCAATGGCCGCTTATAACTTGATAACGGTATTTAGAGAAATTATTATAAATTCCTATTCCATTTTTTATCGTATCAATTCTATTGATGAGCTTCAAGAAAATTACACTTCACTCGATAGATTTCACTCAATGTTGTGCAGAGATTTCACGCACGGGTATGACAATATAAATCCCGCAATGGAAACCCTTTCTGCCAGTTGTTCAAACCTCAAACACAGTCTCATGGATGCCATTAGAATCACTAAGCACAATGATTTGAAAACCTTGAGTACCGAAATCGTAACACACTCAAATGAAAAGACATTTTTTGATATCTTTAATGGTGATATTGACGATCCATTTTTCAAAGAACCGTTAAGAGAGGTGATATTTTTAGAGGATAATGTAGATATCTCAGAATATTATAATTCTATTGATATTGAATTTGATGCATTACAAAGGGAACTTTCCAATAAAGCTGAAGATTTGAAAACTTTCAAAAGTCGTTCTGAAAATTTCATAATTAATAGCCATACTTTGAATAACTATAAAAAACTACAAAAATTGTGTAGAAATACGGAAATCAGTGTGTCTGAAAATATGGAGAAGTTCAACAAGATCACGAAAGATTTTACGATTCATTATTGGAAGAGAAGATCAAACAAAACTCAACTGAATGAATGCATTTTGTTCAAACCTGAGGAAACTCAGTTTATATTCAAGTTTACGATTTTAGTATTGGAATATTTGAAAAACATTCCTAGAGGCAGTCCAGAACATGAACAATTGCTTCAAGAAAATTTTACGGAATTTGGTAATATTTTAAATTCTCTCCGGTTCTTGGAAATTGACGATGCAATCACTTTGAAAACTTCTGCCATCCTCTCAAAAACTTTGGATGAACTGGTAACAGAGCCATCAGTTCAATGTTTTATCAAAAGAATGCCTGCAAAAATAATGCTTATGACAAGTAGAATCACAAATTATATAGGAATGGTGAGGAAAAACCAAGAGTATGTCTCTCTATTAGAAAATCCTAATGTTCTTAAATACTCTCTATCAAACGTGAGTCCCATTGAACATGTTAATCAAATATCCAAGATTAGGATAGATAAGTGGACTGCAATACTTAGTAACAGTTTACCTCTAGATAACTGTAACCAGTTCTACAACCAAGATGTATGTCCAGTTTGTCTCTGCGAACAGCAGAAAAATGATTCCTGTTTACTGTTATGTAAACACTCCATGTGTTCTTCTTGCACCAAAAATATCATCGAAAGGAATCAAATGTAAGTTGAATCATATTTCTTTTCTTTTCACCTCTATTTTAACAGTAAATAAATCAAATGACTCATTTTGATATTTGAGGATCAGTTCTCGTATTCAGTATCTATATTTCTTACATCAACAATATTATGTTTATATTTTTCTTATTCATTTTTTTCTTTTCCAGAACTCTCTGTCCGGTTTGCCGGTATCCATTATGCGAATATTTATCAAGTGGAAAATTGGAAGAAATATCCATATCTCTCCTTCAGTAATTGCCAGTTGCATGTGAACATCTATAAGTAGTATCAAAGATTAATGTATGCTTCTATTAATGTTCGATCATTAATTTAGATATTAGCTTATTTGTTAGAATGATTCAAATCACATTTTGAAATAAATTAAAGTTACATGTATTATAGGTAGGTTCGTGTTTAATGTAGGTTCGTGTTTGTAATTTATTGTTATTTCACGAATATTTTTCATTTAAGTGTTAGAAAAGAACTCAAGATACCAACTTCCATTACTCTTGTGCTCCATTTATCAACTGTTTGGTAACTAAATGGATCACTATTTTCAACAGTTCACTTTATAACGAAGGTAATAAGTAATGTATGTTATCACGAAATTATTAGTCTTCACATTATTACCACAAATTATTTGAACTATTATGTTACTAATTGGTAATTTGTAAATATTTTCTGACTTCTGTTTATTGGTAGTACTTTAGGTTTCATTTTTATAATTTAGGTTATTTTTTTTTTAATTTAGATAGTATGACACATTCATGGGATAATTATTTCTAATACATTTCTTATCATTATTGGTGATTTCCAAAATATAATATGTCAATGGTTATTTTATTTTGAATGTCATATTATTATGTGGAAATTATTACTACTAAATTATGATCATAAAATTTTAAAGTACAATTTTACTGATTGATAAATTTTAGGGTTGGAACAATATGCTTTTTAAATTTTAAATCTAAGAATATTATAGACGAAACAAAATGAAATGGTATCGAATACTCTGATAATGCAAAATGCTTCAAAATTGTTTAATTTTATAATATTTTCAGGATCTATGATTTTAAAAGCATATAGTCATAACCTTAATAATTTGTAAATATTTCCCGACTTCAGTTTTTTATTAGCACTTTAGGTTTTTATTTGTATAATTTAGGATTGTTTTTAATTTTCATTTGTATGACACATTTTTGGGAATATTATCAACTAGACATTCCAAATAATTGTTGTTGATTTCCAAAATATATTATTTCCATTGTGTATTTTAGTAAGATGACATATAATGTAGATATTATTAAGTCTTTAGAATTCATTGGTATTTTTTTATAAAATGTCTTATTTTCTATCTCATTAAATTATTTAGTCGAACCGTAACCAGTAACCAAATACTTCACACTAGGTGCATTATAATTGTCTCAGTTTTATTTTACCGACCGTGTCTTTATTACAGCATTAGCTTTTGTTTCATTGTGAAAAAATACCAATTTGTAAAATTAATTAATTACCTTTTTGATTAGTACCTTAGTAATTTCATAATTATAGTTGTTTGTTAATTTCTCCTGTTTTTTACTCAACCTATTTTTACTACCTAATTTTAACTTATTTATAGAATAATAATAAAAAAGATATTTTAGTAATTTAAAAAGTTTCAGTTGATTAAGCTATAATCTATAATTGATTATTTTGATTGTTTTTCATATTAAAAAACTCTATTTATTGTTCAAAATGATTATAGTTTAACTGGGAATACTTTAGCAAATAATATATATTCCTTATAATGATTATAGTTTGATATTGAAGATAGCAATGAATTCAACAAAGAAATAGAAATTAAATAATGAAGTATAATTCATAACGCATTTCCATCAAAACTTTCAACTCACGAATTCTTTTGTTTAATTGTCACATTTATTATTTCATCATTTGTTTATGTATTACTTAGAACTGGAAAAGAAAAAATAAGAGATTAGGCCATAATTAGTTTTATAAAAAGGTAAAGGTAGGCTTAGAAGTGGATTTAATAAAACAGAATATAGGACCAGAAATAACTTACACAAAATTTACGTGACTAGTATATATATGATTTTTGTAATTGGATGGTGTCCAAAGGATGAAATCAAACAAAAAATAACTCTATTAATCGAAATAAAATATATAAGGCAAAATCTGTAATAAAGGATTATTTAGAGCATTAGATCGAATTAAGGCTAATTTTTCGAAAGTCTTGTCTGATAGAGGAGATTTCTTCGGTGCCAGTGTCATTCCAGCTGGAGAAAAAAGTCTCTCAACATGAGCAGAAGATGGAATTGTTGTAGTGTAGATCAAAAATAATTCCTTCATTAATGGATGATTGTCGAGGCTTTGCAGGCTTCTTATCTTCTCGCATATCTACTGATAACAGTGATTTTGTTATTCTGACTCACGATCAAACAAAAAATAACCTTCTCAGGGTGCGCTCGACACAGTTTCGTATGTTCCTGTTACAGAGGGAGTTAAAATATCGTTAGCACTACGCTATAAAATATTCTTCACAATCTCTTCTTTCTCTTTGTGATTCCATCTTGCATTGATTGTGACCCACTTCAGCTTGAAATATAGATTAGTTACAGTTGCAATAATCGTCTTGTGAATTGCTGGTTCATTTTCCAAGTTGAAGAAGTCTTCAAATCACTTTTTGGAAACCTTGAGACATGACAAAGATGAGAGACTCACATTAGTGCGAGTCTTTTGTACCCAAATTGGTTTTTTTCTGATAAGTTGAGTTGAAAGAAATTCACCATTAAAATGTACCTTGTCACCTTGATGACGAGCAATCGCGATTGCAAATGGTACCAGCACATCAACATATTTAACTATGAACTTCACTTCAGTAGTTTTGAGAGGGTGGCAAACCAAGCTCAGTCATCAATTGGTGAAGTTTTCCCTTATGCATTATTATCACGATAAATGAATCATTTAATGAGTTTCAACGAGCAGGACACGGTAGACGAAGCTGACACTCATTTACGTTGTTGATAATTTCGGCTGATTTTGGTTATTAACTTTTTTTCCACAGAGCTGTATATTCAACCATAGACGAGTTATTAATTGAAGAAAATGATGCAACTTTTATAACTTTATTTAGGGCTGAGAGGTGACACGGTGTGTGCTATCATCAGCAACGGTACTAGGACAGAGTATCGTAAAACAACGTGTCGAAAGACAGGGTATAAAAAATTCGATCGAATTCATAATAATAGAGAATTGATTGAATGGAATTTTTTTTAAACTTTTATTTAAATTGATATTCATGATACCAATTTGATTAGAAATTGATTAATAATTATAATTACTATATTTTCTTTTCGGACGTGTCTGAAAATGTAGAACGTACCAATTAATAACTTGAAACTTAGTAAACTTCTTCCAAAAATATTTCATAGAGCATAAAATTGCTGTTTGTTCAATGTAACACAATAATTATGGAAATATAAGTGTCTATTAATTACTCACCTATACTCTGTGAGAGCAAATCTATGGTTGGACTTTAAAACCTTTAATAAGTTTACAGCTTTAAACTTATATAATACCCAATAATACCTTATTGAATTTAAAGACAGACATTACAAAGTTTCAATCATAACAAAAATGTATATAGCTACTTGTTATTTAATATACTTGTTACCTATTTAACATTAAAATGAAACATTGGTTAGATGATTTTTTTTAAAGTACCTTAAACTTGATTATGCATGTGCACTCGGTATAGCGCATTCCTCAGTTAAGCGAATAATAAGATAATAGATAAATAAATAAACGACGGGTAAAATATGAACTTTCCGCATTCTGCAAAAGTAATAAGATTACAATTATTTTCCAATTTTTAAAATTAAACAAAAATGAAAATGTTCTGCCTAACATTCTTTTTACAGAAACAGCAAGAGGAGTATGATATGCGTTAAGACTTCTAAATTATAACTAATTATTTAGATAATATGTATAAATAACTATACCTCTAATTGATAAAATAATAAATAATATTTAAATTTGATAAAAAATTTTCGATTTTTTTTATTTCAGTAATAGATATTTGATAGTGTCAAAAATCTTTATGGAAAATTTCATAGCGAGTGGATAATAGTGAGCATCGGGGTCTCACGGGGATTGAATGCCGCACAGAGCAACAAACGAATCTTTGAGTTTTTTTATCCTCATTTTCTGACACTTCTAAAAAGTATACAATTTTTGTATCTAAAAGTATGGAACCATTTTTTGGTTTAAGATATAGAACTGCAGTTTTCGCATTTCATTCGTCAGGAAATTCTATGCAAAGCGCTGAGAGCCGATTTCTTGAATTTCAAATGTTTTTTCGAAATATACAAAAAAGGATTCCTTGTTTTTCCATAGCCTCCAATTGACTAAAGACTTTTCCCCTCATGGCATAGGAAACAGGCCTTGAAAAACTTTGGTACTACATTTTCCTTCGACAGGAAAGATGCTGTAAAATCCTTGATGATACCAGGTGTATCTTAAAATGCTGAATCGTATTTATTCAAGATATGATCCAGATCAGTTACTTGTAGAATGTTCCTCCAGTCTAATTTTATAAATTGAAGCCAGTCTCTTCCCAATAGTGTAGGCCCGTTGCCTTCAACTACTTTCAAATAGGAGAAAATCGTGGAAATTGTCGTACTTCACCCTCATTTTAATTTCTCCTAGAAGTTTCAATTGCTCCATTGAGTAGGTGAACAACATACTCTTGCTGTGTTGAAGTTTTAAATCAGGAAACATAGATTTGAACGTAGACTCACTCATAACCGTTACAGCAGAACCAGTGTCTACTTCTATAGGAACACTCCTGTTCCATAGGAACAGATATCTTGACTTTTATTAGAGCACACTTTCCTGTCTTCTTGTCGTTAACTGCATAAAGAGAAAACTCCTCAGAATCGTTTTCACAGTGGTTACTGTGTAGAGTATTCGCCTTCGCAGCTCTACAGGCCCTTTCGTCTTACAGTTATTGCACTTGTAAGTTTTAAATCTGCATTTATCCTCTAGGTGATAGCCCTTAAATCGATAACATGTTTTATTTCCCTGTTGCATAGGTTCGAGGGGAGTTGCCACTGGGCGAATTGCCACTGGATGGATTACCACTGGGGGAACTGCCCATTTGGGGGAATTGCCACTGGGTGAACTGCCCATGAGGGAGAATTGCCACTGAGTGAATTGCCCATGTGGGAGAATTGCCACGGGGGGAATTGCCCATGTGAGGGAGTTGCCACTGGGTGAACTGCCCATGTGGGTGAATTGCCACTGGGTAAATTGACACTGGGTGAATTGCCACTGGGTAAATTGACAATGGGTGAATTGTCACTGGCTGAATTGTCACTGGGTAAATTGACACTGGGTGAATTGTATACCTGTACGTGCCGATGATACCTTATACTGTTAAACTCTTGAAAATGTACAGTGATAAAGTTCCTTTCAATATGTCCTTATTCGTGCTATCTCTATCCATCAAATCTCTATCCTGATTTATAAAACTCTTCTATATTGAACACTGAAGAGGTTTCAACAAATTCGCATTAATTTTAATTCAACTTGTATATTCTAATAATTTCAGCAGGTCTTGATCGACCACGGCCTTCTTTAAATACAGCAAAACATCGCTTTAGACCAGCCTCCTAGTAGACAAACCTCCTATTAGACCAAGAAATTTTTGAAACTGTACTGGAAAAAACCTCGTACTAGACATAACACAATTTTTGTCACCTGACAGTTATTCTAGTGTAAATATTACAAGGAGTAATAATTACAATACTGTTTTAATGATAATTCTCTAATTTGAATCATATATTATATTTATTCATGCTGTTTTTAGGATAAAACATAAGGCAGAATTGGTTTCAGATTTGATTGTAATGACTGTGCTAAAAAAATTGATGTGAAAAGTTATAGAAAACTAGATATAATGAAGACTATTCTAATTTCATAAAATGATAATTTAATTGAAAAAAATATTATATTCACTTTAATTGAAGCCAAAAAAATCATACTGTTTCTAATTTTGTTTCTCAATAAAATTGGTATGTTAGTCACCATTAATTTGGCATTAAAGTTTTCATAAACAAATAGAGCTATCGAAATGTTAAAGTCACCGCTTTAATTTTAAAGAAAAGGATTCTGGTCTAGTAGGAAACTAATAAGTTGAGTTTCTTACTAGACAAAACAAACTTGGAACATAACTCTGGTCTACTACGAGGTTTTGCTATACCCACAATCTTATTTTCTTTTGTTCTTCATCTAAAATAGCTACATTCTTACTTACTATTGGCTACAACCTAACTCATTCACTTTACAGGAGTTCACTATGTAGACTCATAGAGGTACTGTAACTATGAAATTTGTTTCTTATATGACCCATCTCAGAACAGAAATCTTATAGTAGTTTAAAAGAATAATAGTATTTATTCATGAAAATATTATGTTCTATTAAATTTTTTTTTTTCATAACGAGAATATTTTCTCATATAAAGAATATAATTTATTTTAATTATGCTCAAGACTATATTTTTATACAAAATGCATAATATTGCATCCCTAGTTATTACAGTAGTAATGGTCTTTAATTAAGTTAATACAGTAGACTCTTTACAAAATGGGTAAATAATATAATTGTCTTGGGGCCCAATTGTCGTTGGCCCAATTATTGTCGTTGGCCTAATTGTCCTCCTGGGCCCAACTGTCAGCAGGCCCAACTGTCAGCAGGCCCAATTGTCCTGGGCCCAACTGTCGGTGGGCCAAATTCTCGGTCCACGCTTATATTAGGAGGGAGGGGGTACACATAAACACATGGGGAGAGTGTGTTTTGTTTATCTCGTGTACGTAGTGATGCAGTCAGTGAGAGTGGTTCATCCAGTGGTAATTCACCCAGTTGTAATTCACCCTCATGGGCAGTTCAACCGGTGGCATTTCACCCACATGGGAAGTTTACCCACATAGGCAGTTCAGCAAGTGGCAGTTCACCCAGTGGCAATCGTCCCACATGGACAGTTCACCCAGTGGCAATTTGCCGTGCACCGTTGCTTAGTGGGTTTCTCTGTCGATTATTGAATTTAGGTCATTAATTATCTTTACTAGCATTAATCTTCATGACTGAAGACTCTTCAATTCCGTGTTTCAGCTCATTCGCAGTCTTATTAGTTAGTTCGAATGACCATGCAATTTTAACAGCTTGAAGTAAAATTTAAGGTTTTTCTGTAGTAGTTCACGCTGGATTCTGACGTCTGCAATACCTTCAACAAATTTATCTCGAAGTGCATTGTCTAGGAACGTGCTGTAATTGCATCTAGCAACTAACTTTTTTAAACCTGCAACATATTCCGCTATAGATTCACCACTACCCTGCCTTCTTCTCAAAAAATTGAAGCGCTCAGTTATTTCACTTTTAGCTGATGAATAGTAATTTGTCAGAACTGTTAACTATCTGATCAAATGTCTTGCTTGTTGAAAGAGCAGGAGATACTAAATCTCTCAGCACACCATAACACTTTTCGCCAATAAGGGTTAATAAAACAGGCACTTGCTTAGATTCTTCAATCGAATTAGCATCGAAGAATACGCGTAGCGTTTCAACATAAATTTTAAAGTTGCACACTGATGATTGAATTCGGATATGGAACCGATTTTAGGCATTGTGAGCTCTTCATCTTGTTGCCAATGTTATTTATTTACAAGGTATAGTAAAACTGTAATAGGTCAGGGTAAGGAAACACACAGTTATTGATCACTGTACTATAGCGGAATTCAGACTGACAATATGGGTATAAAACTAGCATGACATAAACTTTGAGGATACTTGTTCTATCAATTTCCTAGAGAGTAAATAGGATGAATTAACTAGAAGATAATGAGTTAATTTTAATAAATGTATATATGAGTATATAATATCCAGTTTTCGATAGGAAGTGGTTAGGAAGAATTTCTTCAGTAATCAGTGTACTGTGACAATTAGATTGAATGACATGGGAAATGGAAAAATCCTTCCTAGCCACTACACAGTACACAGAAACAAATCCTTCCTAGCCACTACACGGTTCACTGAAACAAATCCTTTCTAACCAGTACACGGTACACTGAAAGATCCTTCCTAGTTACTTCCTACCAAAAACTGAAAATCTATTTGTAACTTGCTATCTCCTACCGTGTCATATCTGTTATTGTGTCTTTACCCTATGTAAGTGTTTTTGTTTATTTCTCAGTTTATCTTTTGTTTCTGTAGGTACCATTAAGGTCTCATTCGAAGGACCAGAGTACCAGCTCTTTGACATCTTTACCAACTGTAGTTGATTCACAGGTGATGTACCGGTTACTCTAAGTACTTGGACGGAGGAAAGTAACGATGTAGAGGGTGAGTAAATTACCATCAGTTATTAGTAACTAAAATTACTGACAAAAAAACTGGTAATGAAGAACCTGATTTATTATGGTATTTTTATTGTAGTAGTTTGTAGAAGGAAATTCAGTATCGAATCTTCTGTTACATTATTTCTAGTTCGAATGTAGATACCGTTTAATGGCTATAATTCTGTCTAACTTATAAAAGTTTGATTCCATTTTCAAAAAATTATCACTATTCCTTCATTCACTCTTTTCCTGTTTCAGAAATTACTTCTGCCATATGCACACCAAGTGACAGCCTAGATGGCGCTAATTCTTCTGATGCGAAACTAAGCACTTCAGGGAGAGGGAGAGGTAAGACCTCTCATCCCATCACAAATAAATAAATGTATACAGATGTGATACCACTGTACAGATAGAAAATTTAATCCCAGTACAAATGAAAATGCGTTAGTAAAACAGTTACATAATAAAATAATTCATGAATATATCTAACTCTCATCTTTACTATCACAGAATATAGAAAACAGGAAGTTACTTCATCTCAATCCTGGTAGTCTGTACAAAGGGTAAATAATGAATATATTCTTCTAATAGGCCTAAGGGTATTTTTGGTTGCACACATCGTTTTAGAACCAGTACACTAATACATACCTACATAATACTAAAATACTCAAAATTATATATATTATACTAATATACTGACATCTGTTCAATGAAATCACTATAACAGTATTCAGATAAATGGAACAAAATTATAGCCGATAATTACTTGTCATCATTTCTTACTTATTGGAAATTTCCAGTCTATAAATAAATTCCTTTGATATATGTATATTGTATATACATATATACAAAGTATTTTATATGAACATTTTAAAAATCGGTTGCCTGGCAGGCTGGCCCAAAGATATCTGACGAACCGTCATCTGGCCGGAAAACATTTTCAGAACGGATAAATTTGGTCGACAGATATTTGGTTTGCGATTTATTTTTTGTAAAATTTATATCTTTGACACAAACTATTTTGTTTTGACACTATTTGGTTTGAACATTTATCACAACTGTATATCAAAAGTAGTTAAAGTATGAGATCAAGTAACACGTGGTGAATTTTCCGTTAGTTTCTTATTCAGCTTATAGCTACATGGTGGATTAGGATGGAGAAGAAACAACCTCTTTTCTGTTCAGTATTGGATGAGTCTTGTACGTGAACAGTCTTTGTGGTGATACAGTTAGTCTGTAATATTTCTCTAATTTAAAGTGGTAAAGTGCTACAAGTGAGAACAACAAAAAATACAAGGTAAGTTTCCATCAAATTATATATAGATAAATAGTTGTGATTTATATTGTATTATCGGAGAATTTAATTGTGACTACACTAGAATAAATAACCCTGGAGATTCCAATCAATATTTTGAAATAGGATCTCCTCATTTATCTAGTATCATCGAAATATATTTATTCCGGGTAATAATACAAGTTCTAATTACACAAAGTTGTAATATTATGGTAAAACAACAATTTATCTTTTCAAGATCATCTATATTCAGGAGATTTATGTATGTACAGTTGTACACAAAAGTTCATTAATCAAAACACGTGGGTTTTGAATGTCTCAGACTCGTTCTTGTACACTGAGTTTCACGTCAGCCCAAGTTTTGGCAGACGAAATTTTCAACAAATTGAGTCATTGGAGATCTTGAATGGGTTCCACTTACGTAAGATATTCCGACTAGGCTTGTCATGAAAATTAGGAGAAATATCATTTAAACTAAGTTTGGAAGGGTTAATGTCTAAACATAAAATAATGTGCAAAGAAATTCATCAGATAATTACACTTGTATAACTTTTCACTTGAATTTTCGTTATTTTAGGAACTTTTTCTCATATTTTTACTTTTTTTTTATCTGACATGTAAATGTTCGATAGTCAGAAACTGTACAGTGTGGGTAATGTATAAGAAACATAATGTAGGTTATAACCATGGGTGATACTTATAAACTATAATTATAATTTCTGAACTATTAAAACTAATAATAATACCATTTATATATATTTTTAAATTAGTTTTATTTAATAACATACTCAAAATTCTATCCACGCAAGTCAAATTCCTATAGGAATCTTTATATTTCTTAAATTTGTTTCCATGCATAACATATTATAGTTGACAGACCAGAAATTAATCAAAATAAGCAACGTTATTAATTACATAAAACATTTTTGAACTCGACTTTCACTATCTGACTTTCATCTGCATTGAGTTTAGAAATATAGATATACCTACAAAATTCATTACTAATCTTAAACATCACCTCAATTCATTGTGAAGTGGCTTTCTTTTAAGGTTCTGTATTTTTTGTTCTGCGTTTTCGTTTCTTGTTCTAAATTTTTTGTTCTGTGTTTTCTTTTCTTATTCTGCATTTTATTGTTCGGTGTTTTCTTTTCTTATTCTGCAATTTTTGTTCCGTGTTTTCTTTTCTTGTTCTGTATTTTTTTGTTCAGTGTTTTCTTTTCTTATTCTACATTTTTTTGTTCTTTGCTTTCTTTTTTTGATCTGTGTTTTATTTTCTTATTCTGCATTCTTTTTTTTTTCTTGTTTTGTGTTTTCATTTCTTGTTCTGTATTTTTTGTTCTGTGTTTTCTTTTCTTGTTCTGTATTTTCTTGTTCTGTGTTTTCTTTTCTTGTTCTTTTTTTCTGTTCTGTGTTTTCGTTTCATATTCTGCATTTTTTTGTTCTTTGTTTTCTTTTCTTGTTCTGTATTTTTTTGTTCTTTGTTTTCTTTTCTAGTTCTGTATTTTTTGTTCTGTGTTTTCTTTCCTTGTAGTGTATTTTTTGTTCTGTGTTTTCTTTCCTTCTTATGTATTTTCTTGTTCTGTATTTTCTTGTTCTGTGTTTTCTCTTCATGTTCTGTTTTTTCTTGTTATGTGTTTTCTTTTCTTGTTCTGTTTTTTCCCTTCTTGTTCAGTATTTTTTTGTTCTGTGTTTTCTTTCTTTGTTATGTATTTTTTGTTCTGTGTATTCTTTCCTTGTTCTGTATTTTCTTGTTCTGCTTTTTCCCTTCTTGTTCTGTATTTTTTTGTTTTGCATTTTCTTTCCTTGTTATTTTTTTTTTGTTCTGTGTTTTCTTTTCTTGTTTTGTATTTTCTTGTTCCGTTTTTTCCCTTCTTGTTCTGTTTATTTTTGTTCTTTGTTTTCTTTTCTTGTTCTGTGTTTTCATTTTTTGTTCTGTATTTCTTGTTCTATGTTTTCTTTTCTTGTTCTATATTTTTTGGTTCTGTGTTTTTTGTTTTCTTGTTCTGTAATTTCTTGTTCTGTGTTTTATTTTCTTGTTCTGTATTTTCTTGTTTTATGTTTTCTTTTCATGTTCTGCATTTTCTTGTTTTTTGTTTTCTTTTCTTGTTCTGTATTTTTTGTTCTGTATTTCCTTTTCTTGTTCTTTTTTATATTTGTATTTTTTTATTCTGTGTTTTATTTTTTTGTTCTGTATTTTGTTGTTCATTGTTTTCTTTTCTTTTTTTGCATTTTCTTGTTCTTCGTTTATTTTTCCTGTTCTGTATTTTCTTGTTTCGTGTTTTCTTTTCTTGTTCTGTATTTTCTTGTTCTTTGTTCTCTGTTCTTGTTCTGATTTTTTTTTTTGGTTCTGAGTTTTCTTTTCTTGTTCTTTTTTTTTGTATTCGGTATATTTTGTTCTGTGTTTTCTTTTATTTTCTGTATTTTCTTATTCCGTAGTTTTTGTTCGGTTTTCTTTTCTTGTTCTGTATTTTTTTGTTCTATTTTTTTGATCTGTTTTTTTTTTCATGTTCTATATTAACAAGTTCTCTGTTTCCCTTCCTTGACCAATTGTTTCTTGTTTTGTGTTTTATTTTCCTATAATAATTTATAACATTTCATTTTTAATTAATTTTTTTTTCAAGTAAACCATTGAAAAATTTAGACTAGTTATTTCTTGTTTGGAATGAATGAATATACATTATAGTATTACGTATCTTCTCTTATTATCAGTTATTTAATATTGATTTTTTTTGATAGATTAAGCAAGGAAGGTTTACTAAGTATCTATTTATTGTTTAGAACTTTTAAACTTTTACAAGTTTTATAGGTAACGGTTTAGTTAGCCAATTATGATATTAATATCAGTTTTTTCATAGTTTTGAATTAGTCAGATATACGCCATCCCTTTTCTTTGTTTAGGTAGCTCATAAATTTGGAGGGTGAAGGCCTAAAAGATAAGCTAAGGAGAACATACGAAATAATAGACAGATCTATCTATCTTTCAAATAAGAATTAATTCAATTTATGAAAAAAATATAATAGTGTAAATTCAACAATAAAGTTCCACTGACCAACATTCAAGATTCCGTTTGATTCTCCTATAAACATATATATGATGAAACTGAAATTAAGGATTATATTTTGTTTGTAATATAAATTTTATTTTATACATATTATCTATCACCCTAGTTTTTAAATGTACCAATATATATTTAAATTTAAATCAGCGAAAATAATAGGTGGAATCAAAGAATAAATTTGACACGTACTGAAATAAAATGATTAATTAGTATTGATATATCTTAATATAAAAAAAGAAAATTTACCAATATGAAACTTTCTGAAACTGTATAATAGTCTCTATTGAAACTATAACAGGATAAATTTTAAAGATAATGCGTTTCAACTAAATTTAGAAGATTGAGTTAATATTAACCTTTTCAATAATGAAACCTAAAATAATATATTTTGTATCAAACATCAAAATCTGAACTTAGTGTTTCTGTTGATAGAATCAACAAGCTGAATTTATCAGTGTTGCCACAGGTTGATGTTCCAATACCAGCGTCATATTCTGTCCCGTTTAACCAGTTAAATATTTAATTCCTATATGATGGCCGGATTGTTAATTGTTTTATATTTAAAAGGAAGATTTGTTCATTTATAATTTTATAATTATCAATTACCTAGACTTAGAAATACATTTTAGAATAAACTGCTTATTTATGCTGTTCATTCGTATAGTTATTTCAAAATGGTGGAATCTTCCACGGTGGAATTTTCCTCATCCTGCATTTAACGCTGGTGCAATCTTGCTGGAGGAAATTTCCGCAGTGGAATTTACAGGCCACGGTTCAAAGAATGGGTTTCAGTTCATTTACGATATAGGACTGTTGATTCGTTGACTACAACGGTGCTAATGTTAAAACTAAAGAGTTGCAGTTGTTTGTATCAATGATGATTTCTAAAAATATTTAACTTGGGAGTAAATATCCAAAAGTGTCGTGTTGAAATTTTCGTACTTACTGGTGACTAGATTCTGTACATCCATTAACTTCTGAGACTCGTTGATGTTTCGACTCTATTTAAGTTAGCATAGGATGAACAGAGATAATTCACAAGTGTATTTTTTCAAACAATCATGATATTGGATAAAACAAAGAATATAAATTGAGTACATACCATATACCTATATTACTATTATATACATTAAACTACTTTATATCAAAACTTTTAGGCATCACCTTTTTTGTCCGTTTAAGTTCATTATTTTGCGTCGAATGTACGAATTTTCCGTGGGCGAATTTTCCATGGTCTCATGCTGAAACAATTTCAAAATTTTTATTGTTCCACCACTAGTTATAGTTTTCAATCAAATTTTTACTCTATATTTTCAATTATTTTGTTTACTAAAAGCTTCTTCTTTTTCAGACACTAAGTTCGTCTCCGTTCTTACTTCAATCTCCGATAAGAAACTAAATATCGTTGTTATTCTTCAGTTAAGAAGATTCCAGTTGCAAAGTTTTTGATAAACAAACGCCACTTATCTTCAACTAAGAAGAAGGTACACTTATACCAAGGTATGTAGTACAGTATTACTGCTAGGATTTATTCAAATTTTACAGTTTGCATTAATTCAACCCTTCATTTCGAAATGTATCATATGGGATGCATTATTAGATAAACTAAACAAGTAAATTATTCTATCAATCCTGAATATATTTTTTTATTAAACGGTAAATAGCTTTCTTGCTCGTTCGCACAGATTTCATTTTTTTCTTTTATCAATATATAAGATGTAAGTTTTTCTATCAATGTTCAGATATAAATTGTTTTATTCATCATAATATCATAGAATTGTCTCATTTTAAGAAAAATATCATTTGTTGGTAATATTGTACTCGGTGAAAAATGGAGAAAACTGAGTTAGGGCTTAAATAGCTGAAAATATTATTTAAGAATTTAAATTGATACTATAGTTATCTACTAACACATATCTCATTCAATAATCGATTTAATATTCAATAATCGACTTCAATTTGTTATAAAAGTTCCTCTTGTATTATATTCCAAATTTTCTATTCACATATTAATGCTAATTTGAACATATTTCTTTAATTTGTCCTACAATTTATATCAGAAGAAAATTTATTCAACACATAATTTAAGAATCAAAACTGAACTTTGATTTTTCAAGAGATGACAATGTCTAATAATTTTCCTATCTAATCAATAACATTAAGAAAGTAATCTGTCCTCGAAAAAGATGTGCACCAATAGTGGTAGTCATTATTTTCTTCATATGATATCCTAAAATTTGACAAGCTTACATAATTTGAAGATCAATTCAGAATTATAAACATGTGAGGGATTATATTTTCCTTCAAATTGGCAGAAATTAAAAGAAACAAATACACATACATACACAACTCATATTGCATATTAGGCTTTATAAATAATAAATGGCCCCTTGCCAGGAGAAACAGACCTTCTTTAAATAATTAAAAAAACAATAATCTTTATTTAGACAATGAATATAATAAAAACAAAATATATGCTACTCTGCTATATGACCATGACTCCTACCATTGTCAATGGTAGTGGTCACAAACCGACTGTAAAGTGCCTATAGCAGGTCACAGGGCAACACCCTAACTACGGTCATCATACTTCTCCTTGACCGACGTCAGGATACTGAAAGCATAACCCCTTTATAAATAGTTCTGGGATAGTTCTTTTCAGTGGGTTATTACGAAATAGGGGAAACAGAACAACAAATGAAACATAGAAACATTTTTTTGAACTAAAAAATTATATGAGTGTAATTATATGGGGCAACGACGAAAGCCCACACCGATAAAAGCCCACACCGACAAAATCCCACACCAACAAAAGCCCACACGACAAAAGCCCTATCGACAAAAACCAACACAGACAAAAGCCAACACCGACAAAAGCCCACACCGATATTCTTGCAATATAAATAATCCATATCATATATGTAAAGTTGGACGAATAATAATTTAACAGTTCTCTTTCTACGGAATCATTGTAAATTTTGTATTATGCACCATATTAGGGCGATGCTATAGCAGAACTATTTTAGACACATAAATTTACGTACTAAAATTTTAGTATATACTACTGGAACATTTAGTCAGACGTTAGGTAACCAGCAGAGGTCATACATAAGCCTCTGTAGACTTTGCTAGCTATAGTTTTAGATGCTATAGCCAATTGTTCTTCGTAAATACTATATATGACTAAAATTATGTATGCCCCTTATACATGTGTAATTAGGCAATTAGTATGGTTGTTGATGTCCAGAATACAGATATTATTCTGATGTTCCATCAAACCGTGGAGCAACAGTTAGCATATAATTGTAAAATAGCCGAAATGTTTTGTAGTTCCATACTGTTGTAGGAAAGCAACGACAACCTACAATTTATTTATATTTACCCTCACTTTCCATAGTCTAGTGTTTTAAAAATTTAAGTTCTGCGATAACAGCGCTCTAATTTGAGGCATAATGTAAATTTACAATGATTCCGTAGAAAGAAAACTTTTAAACTATTATCTTCCTTCGTTCCAACTTTACATGTATGGATTATTTATATTGCAGGAATACTAATTTTATTTTCGTCGGTGTGGGCTTTTGTCGCTTTTGTCTGTGTGTGCTTTTGTCGGTGAGGGCTTTTGTCGGTGTGGGCTTTTGTCACCCTTTCTAATTATTTATGTCCTTACACTTACAACTCTTAGACGGAAAAATCTATGAGTCAACATGGAATATAAGTTCAACCCTTTTTAGATTTCAGGCATTAGAAGAACACTCCAATACACTAAAAAAAATAGTAGAGTAACTCATTACAAATTAAGTTAAGATACAATACTTTTCTTTAGAAGAACACTCCAACACACTCTAAAAAAATAGTAGAGTAACTCATTACAAATTAAGTTAAGATACAATACTTTTCTTTAGAAGAACACTCCAACACACTAAAAAAATAGTAGAGTAGCTCATTACAAATTAAGTTAAGATACAATACTTTCCTTTCATTCATACTACTTAATAATTATAACAATATGAATAATTAAAAGTAGTTTCTTTTTCAGGAATTAAAATCAGCAAAAGAAAATTTATCAAGAAATCCTATTTACTTGAAGTATGGATTTGAAGATGAATCAGGAATCTCTGTACGGCTTCAGTTTGTTAGCCAAAAGATTTAGTCAAGAACCTTTCTTTTTGGGGGTTAATGTTATTTCAGGAGAACCGATTATTGGAGGATCATGGAAATTTCATTCTGACCCGGCATTGTGTGCTAATGAAGTGTGTGACGGTAATAGTCTGGAAGATATCGTAATATATCTCCTACATGTTAGACAATACCACTATAGCGGTAACTTTCTACCAAAAGAAAGTTTCGATATAGTACATAAAGTGATATCGAGAGTTTTTGAACGAATTGCCTCTGAAATCGTTCCTGAAAACCCAATAGATTTGGATACTGCAATGGCCGCTTATAACTTGATAACGGTATTTAGAGAAATTATTATAAATTCCTATTCCATTTTTTATCGTATCAATTCTATTGATGAGCTTCAAGAAAATTACACTTCACTCGATAGATTTCACTCAATGTTGTGCAGAGATTTCACGCACGGGTATGACAATATAAATCCCGCAATGGAAACCCTTTCTGGCAGTTGTTCAAACCTCAAACACAGTCTCATGGATGCCATTAGAATCACTAAGCACAATGATTTGAAAACCTTGAGTACCGAAATCGTAACACACTCAAATGAAAAGACATTTTTTGATATCTTTAATGGTGATATTGACGATCCATTTTTCAAAGAACCGTTAAGAGAGGTGATATTTTTAGAGGATAATGTAGATATCTCAGAATATTATAATTCTATTGATATTGAATTTGATGCATTACAAAGGGAACTTTCCAATAAAGCTGAAGATTTGAAAACTTTCAGAAGTCGTTCTGAAAATTTCATAATTAATAGCCATACTTTGAATAACTACAAAAATTGTGTAGAAATACGGAAATCAGTGTGTCTGAAAATATGGAGAAGTTCAACAAGATCACGAAAGATTTTACGATTCATTATTGGAAGAGAAGATCAAACAAAACTGAACTGAATGAATGCATTTTGTTCAAACCTGAGGAAACTCAGTTTATATTCAAGTTTACGATTTTAGTATTGGAATATTTGAAAAACATTCCTAGAGGTAGTCCAGAACATGAACAATTGCTTCAAGAAAATTTTACGGAATTTGGTAATATTTTAAATTCTCTCCGGTTCTTGGAAATTGACGATGCAATCACTTTGAAAACTTCTGCCATCCTCTCAAAAACTTTGGATGAACTGGTAACAGAGCCATCAGTTCAATGTTTTATCAAAAGAATGCCTGCAAAAATAATGCTTATGACAAGTAGAATCACAAATTATATAGGAATGGTGAGGAAAAACCAAGAGTATGTCTCTCTATTAGAAAATACTAATGTTCTTAAATACTCTCTATCAAACGTGAGTCCCATTGAACATGTTAATCAAATATCCAAGATTAGGATAGATAAGTGGACTGCAATTCTTAGTAACAGTTTACCTCTAGATAACTGTAACCAGTTCTACAACCAAGATGTATGTCCAGTTTGTCTCTGCGAACAGCAGAAAAATGATTCCTGTTTACTGTTATGTAAACACTCCATTTGTTCTTCTTGCACCAAAAATATCATCGAAAGGAATCAAATGTAAGTTGAATCATATCTTTTTCTTTTCCTCTATTTTAACAGTAAATAAATCAAATGACTCATTTTGATATTTGAGGATCAGTTCTCGTATTCAGTATCTATATTTCTTACATCAACAATATTATGTTTATATTTTTCTTATTCATTTTTTTCTTTTCCAGAACTCTCTGTCCGGTTTGCCGGTATCCATTATGCGAATATTTATCAAGTGGAAAATTGGAAGAAATATCCATATCTCTCCTTCAGTAATTGCCAGTTGCATGTGAACATCTATAAGTAGTATCAAAGATTAATGTATGCTTCTATTAATGTTCGATCATTAATTTAGATATTAGCTTTTTTGTTAGAATGATTCAAATCACATTTTGAAATAAATTAAAGTTACATGTATTATAGGTAGGTTCGTGTTTAATGTAGGTTCGTGTTTGTAATTTATTGTTATTTCACGAATATTTTTCATTTAAGTGTTAGAAAAGAACTCAAGATACCAACTTCCATTACTCTTGTGCTCCATTTATCAACTGTTTGGTAACTAAATGGATCACTATTTTCAACAGTTCACTTTATAACGAAGGTAATAAGTAATGTATGTTATCACGAAATTATTACTCTTCACATTATTACCACAAATTATTTGAACTATTATGTTATTAATTGGTAATTTGTAAATATTTTCTGACTTCTGTTTATTGGTAGTACTTTAGGTTTCATTTTTATAATTTAGGTTATTTTTTTTTTAATTTAGATAGTATGACACATTCATGGGATAATTATTTCTAATACATTTCTTATCATTATTGGTGATTTCCAAAATATAATATGTCAATGGTTATTTTATTTTGAATGTCATATTATTATGTGGAAATTATTACTACTAAATTATGATCATAAAATTTTAAAGTACAATTTTACTGATTGATAAATTTTAGGGTTGGAACAATATGCTTTTTAAATTTTAAATCTAAGAATATTATAGACGAAACAAAATGAAATGGTATCGAATACTCTGATATTACAAAATGCTTCAAAATTGTTTAATTTTATAATATTTTCAGGATCTATGATTTTAAAAGCATATAGTCATAACCTAAATAATTTGTAGATATTTCCCGACTTCAGTTTTTTATTAGCACTTTAGGTTTTTATTTGTATAATTTAGGATTGTTTTTAATTTTCTTTTGTATGACACATTTTTGGGAATATTATCAACTAGACATTTCAAATAATTGTTGTTGATTTCCAGAATATATTATTTCCATTGTGTATTTTAGTAAGATGACATATAATGTAGATATTATTAAGTCTTTAGAATTCATTGGTATTTTTTTATAAAATGTCTTATTTTCTATCTCATTAAATTATTTAGTTGAACCGTAACCAGTAACCAAGTACTTCACACTAGGTGCATTATAATTGTCTCAGTTTTATTTTACCGATCGTGTCTTTATTACAGCATTAGCTTTTGTTTCATTGTGAAAAAATACCAATTTGTAAAATTAATTAATTACCTTTTTGATTAGTACCTTAGTAATTTCATAATTATAGTTGTTTGTTAATTTCTCCTGTTTTTTACTCAACCTATTTTTACTACGTAATTTTAACTTATTTATAGAATAATAATAAAAATGATATTTTAGTAATTTAAAAAGTTTCAGTTGATTAAGCTATAATCTATAATTGATTATTTTGATTGTTTTTCATATTAAAAAACTCTATTTATTGTTCAAAATGATTATAGTTTAACTGGGAATACTTTAGCAAATAATATATATTCCTTATAATGATTATAGTTTGATATTGAAGATAGCAATGAATTCAACAAAGAAATAGAAATTAAATAATGAAGTATAATTCATAACGCATTTCCATCAAAACTTTCAACTCACGAATTCTTTTGTTTAATTGTCACATTTATTATTTCATCATTTGTTAATATAATACTTAGAACTGGAAAAGAAAAAATAAGAGATTAGGCCATAATTAGTTTTATAAAAAGGTAAAGGTAGGCTTAGAAGTGGATTTAATAAAACAGAATATAGGACCAGAAATAACTTACACAAAATTTACGTGACTAGTATATATATAATTTTTGTAATTGGATGGTGTCCAAAGGATGAAATCAAACAAAAAATAACTCTATTAATCGAAATGAAATATATAAGGCAAAATCTGTAATAAAGGATTATTTAGAGCATTAGATCGAATTAAGGCTAATTTTTCGAAAGTCTTGTCTGATAGAGGAGACTTCTTCGGTGCCAGTGTCATTCCAGCTGGAGAAAAAAGTCTCTCAACATGAGCAGAAGATGGAATTGCTGTAGTGTAGATCAAAAATAATTCCTTCATTAATGGATGATTGTCGAGGCTCTGCAGGCTTCTATCTACTCGCATATCTACTGATAACAGTGATTTTGTTATTCTGACTCACGATCAAACAAAAAATAACCTTCTCAGGGTGCGCTCGACACAGTTTCATATGTTCCTGTTACAGAGGGAGTTAAAATATCGTTAGCACTACGCTATAAAATATTCTTCACAATCTCTTCTTTCTCTTTGTGATTCCATCTTGCATTGATTGTGACCCACTTCAGCTTGAAATATAGATTAGTTACAGTTGCAATAATCGCCTTGTGAATTGCTGGTTCATTTTCCAAGTTGAAGAAGTCTTCAAATCACTTTTTGGAAACCTTGAGACATGACAAAGATGAGAGACTCACATTAGTGCGAGTCTTTTGTACCCAAATTGGTTTTTTTCTGATAAGTTGAGTTGGAAGAAATTCACCATAAAAATGTACCTTGTCACCTTGATGCCGAGCAATCGCGATTGCAAATGGTACCAGCACATCAACATATTTAACTATGAACTTCACTTCAGTAGTTTTGAGAGGGTGGCAAACCAAGCTCAGTCATCAATTGGTGAAGTTTTCCTTTATGCATTATTATCACGATAAATGAATCATTTAATGAGTTTCAACGAGCAGGACACGGTAGACGAAGCTGACACTCATTTACGTTGTTGATAATTTCGGCAGATTTTGGTTATTAACTTTTTTTCCACAGAGTTGTATATTCAACCATAGACGAGTTATTAATTGAAGAAAATGATGCATCTTTTATAACTTTATTTAGGGCTGAGAGGTGACACGGTGTGTGCTATCATCAGCAACGGTACTAGGACAGAGTATCGTAAAACAACGTGTCGAAAGACAGAGTATAAAAAATTCGATCGAATTCTTGATAATAGAGAATTGATTGAATGGAATTTTTTTTTAACTTTTATTTAAATTGCTATTCATGATACCAATTTGATTAGAAATTGATTAATAATTATAATTACTATATTTTCTTTTTGGACGTGTTTGAAAATGTAGAACGTACTAATTAATAACTTGAAACTTAGTAAACTTCTTCTAAAAATATTTTATAGAGCATAAAATTGCTGTTTGTTCAATGTAACACAATAATTATGGAAATATAAGTGTCTATTAATTACTCACCTATACTCTGTGAGAGCAAATCTATGGTTGGACTTTAAAACCTTTAATAAGTTTACAGCTTTAAACTTATATAATACCCAATAATACCTTATTGAATTTAAAGACAGACATTACAAAGTTTCAATCATAACAAAAATGTATATAGCTACTTGTTATTTAATATACTTGTTACCTATTTAACATTAAAATGAAACATTGGTTAGATGATTTTTTTTAAAGTACCTTAAACTTGATTATGCATGTGCACTCGGTATAGCGCCTTCCTCAGTTAAGCGAATAATAAGATAATAAATAAATAAATAAACGACGGGTAAAATATGACCTTTCCGCATTCTGCAAAGGTAATAAGATTACAATTATTTTCCAATTTTAAAATTAAACAAAAATGAAAATGTTCTGCCTAACATTCTTTTTACAGAAACAGCAAGAGGAGTATGATATGCGTTAAGACTTCTAAATTATAACTAATTATTTAGATAATATGTATAAATAACTGTACCTCTAATTGATAAAATAATAAATAATATTTAAATTTGATAAAATCAACCGAAACGCAAGAAAAGTTTCAATGATCTCAGTTGAAGCATAAGTGCACCTTTACATTAATATTATTTTGACATAAAACTTGAATGAAATCTTCAAAAATTAGCTAAAATTGGAGTGCATTGGGTCAGAATTTCTGTAAAATTCTTCTTCAAAATTGGCAAATTAGCTACTATATGAAATTCAATTGTTTTTGAAGGAAAAAAAATACATGGAAAAATCTGAAAATCTTATCGATTTTTTTTATTTCAGTAATAGATATTTGATAGTGTCAAAAATCTTTATGGAAAATTTCATAGCGAGTGGATAATAGTGAGCATCGGGGTCTCGCGGGGATTGAATGCCGCACAGAGCAACAAACGAATTTTTGAGTTTTTTTATCCTCATTTTCTGACACTTCTAAAAAGTATACAATTTTTGTATTTAAAAGTATGGAACCATTTTTTGGTTTAAGATATAGAACTGCAGTTTTCGCATTTCATTCTTCAGGAAATTCTATGCAAAGCGCTGAGAGCCGATTTTTGAATTTCAAATGTTTTTTCGAAATATAAAATTTTGAATTTTTTTAAATTGATTTTTTCGGAAACTAATACGCTATTCAAAAATCAGCTTCCAGCAATTTGTAGAGAATCGAATTGCAATTCGAATGCAGAAAACCTCAAAGCCGTAGCTTCAAAATTGTCGGAGTTCTATAATTTTAAAAGACGGTTCAAAATTAGTTCAAATTTCGAATAACTCATTTTCTATGCGTCCAATCGAAAAAATGTCGTGAGATAAAATGTCTTTGAAATTCAATTTTATATATACGTACAAAGTTTCATAAACAGAACTACATTAATATTTTTTTCCGAAATCCATGTACGGTCCCCTTAAATATACAAACCTAGGAAAATAGCAGACTGCAAGAACTGGTAAACTGTTCCCCTAGGAATGGAACAAGTTATATGTGAAAATGTAATTATTATGTAAATACTAAGAGGGATATAAATAAATATCTTTTAGAAGACAGCTTCAATTGTATTCGCTAATCGCTTTGATGATATGAGTTGATCGTTATTAGTAGGTATAAGCTTAACATAAAGTAAAGATAGAGAGAGAGAGTATATAAGAAATCGTAAATTCCATATTTGTTAATTTGTTATTCGCTATTTCCCTAGCTAACACTAAGAGGAAGAAATCGAAAGCAGTTGAATAAGTCTTAATTCGCTATTCGGTACAGTAGAATGGAAGTACACACTAGAGCAGAGACGTACAGTAGAATGGAAGTACACACTAGAACAGAGACGTACAGTAGAATGGAAGTACACACTAGAGCAGAGACGTACAGTAGAATGGAAGTACACACTAGAACAGAGACGTACAGTAGAATGGAAGAACACACTAGAGCAGAGACGTACAGTAGAATGGAAGTACACACTAGAGCAGAGACGTACAGTAGAATGGAAGTACACACTAGAACAGAGACGTACAGTAGAATGGAAGTACACACTAGAACAGAGACGTACAGTAGAATGGAAGTACACACTAGAGCAGAGACGTACAGTAGAATGGAAGTACACACAGAACAGAGACTTACAGTAGAATGGAAGTACACGCAAGAGCAGAAACGTACAGTAAAATGGAAGTCCACAGTAGAGTATAGACGTACAGTAGAATGGAAGTACACGCTAGGGCAGAAACGTACAGTAGAATGGAAGTCCAAACTAGAGCAGAGACGTACGGTATAATGGAAGTACACACTTCCACTTGTTTGTAGGCTCGTGACAAGTCAAGTTGCGTGAATTTCTTTCCACCACTCAATGTAGCGAACAGATCTTGCGTAGTTGGAAACGGTTACGTGTTAATTTCAATACTCTTGTTCACAGTACTTCTGTAGTCTCCACAGATCCGTATATTTCCTTCTTTCTTAGGAATGCAAACCATCGGAGTTGCCTATCTGCTATGATCAGTTTTCTCAAGGATTCCTTGTTTTTCCATAGCCTCCAATTGACTAAAGACTTTTCCCCTCATGGCATAGGGAACAGGCCTTGAAAAACTTCGGGACCACATTTTCCTTCAACAGGAAAGATGCTGTAAAATCCTTGATGATACCAGGTGTATCTTAAAATGCTGAATCGTATTTATTCAACATATGATCCAGATCAGTTACTTGTAGAATGTTCCTCCAGTCTAATTTTATAAATTGATCCAGTCTCTTCCCAATAGTGTAGGCCCGTTGCCTTCAACTACTTTCAAATAGGAGAAAATCTTGGAAATTGTCGTACTTCACCCTCATTTTAATTTCTCCTAGAAGTTTCAATTGCTCCATTGAGTAGGTGAACAACATACTCTTGCTGTGTTGACGTTTTAAATCAGGAAACATAGATTTAAACAACAGAACCAGTGTCTACTTCCATAGGAACACTCCTGTTCCATAGGAACACTCCTGTTCCATAGGAACAGATATCTTGACTTTTATTGGAGCACACTTTCCTGTCTTCTTGTCGTTAACTGCATAAAGAGAAAACTCCTCAGAATCGTTTTCACAGTGGTTACTGTGTAGAGTATTCGCCTTCGCAGCTCTACAGGTTCTTCCGTCTTACAGTTATTGCACTTGTAAGTTTTAAATCTGCATTTATCCGCTAGGTGATAGCCCTTACATCGATAACATGTTTTATTTCCCTGTTGCATAGGTTCGAGGGGAGTTGCCACTGGGCGAATTGCCACTGGATGGATTACCAGTGGGGGAACTGCCCATTTGGGGGAATTGCCACTGGGTGAACTGCCCATGAGGGGGAATTGCCACTGAGTGAATTGCCCATGTGGGAGAATTGCCACGGGGGGAACTGCCCATGTGGGTGAATTGCCACTGGGTAAATTGACACTGGGTGAATTGCCACTGGGTAAATTGACAATGGGTGAATTGTCACTGGGTGAATTGTCACTGGGTAAATTGACACTGGGTGAATTGTCTCTGGGTGAATTGTATACCTGTACGTGCCGATGATACCTTATACTGTTAAACCCTTGAAAATGTACAGTGATAAAGTTCCTTTCAATATGTCCCTATTCGTGCTATCTCTATCCATCAAATCTCTATCCTGATTTATAAAACTCTTCTATATTGAACACTGAACAGGTTTCAACAAATTCGCATTAATTTTAATTCAACTTGTATATTCTAATAATTTCAGCAGGTCTTGATCGACCACGGCCTTCTTTAAATACAGCAAAACATCGCTTTAGACCAGCCTCCTAGTAGACAAACCTCCTATTAGACCAAGAAATTTTTGAAACTGTACTGGAAAAAACCTCGTACTAGACATAACACAATTTTTGTCACCTGACAGTTATTCTAGTGTAAATATTACAAGGAGTAATAATTACAATACTGTTTTAAAGATAATTCTCTAATTTGAATCATATATTATATTTATTTATGCTGTTTTTAGGATAAAACATAAGGCAGAATTGGTTTCAGATTTGATTGTAAAGTCTGTGCTAAAAAAATTGATGTGAAAAGTTATAGAAAACTAAATACAATGAAGACTATTCTAATTTCATAAAATGATAATTTATTGAAAAAAATATTATATTCACTTTAATTGAAGCCAAAAAAATCATACTGTTTCTAATTTTGTTTCTCAATAAAATTGGTATGTTAGTCACCATTAATTTGGCATTAAAGTTTTCATAAACAAATAGAGCTATCGAAATGTTAAAGTCACCGCTTTAATTTTAAAGAAAAGGATTCTGGTCTAGTAGGAAACTAATAAGTTGAGTTTCTTACTAGACAAAACAAACTTGGAACGCAACTCTGGTCTACTACGAGGTTTTGCTATACCCACAATCTTATTTTCTTTTGTTCTTCATCTAAAATATGTAGCTACATTCTTACTTTCTATTGGCTACAACCTAACTCATTCACTTTAGAGGAGTTCACTATGTAGACTCATAGAGGTACTGTAACTATGAAATTTGTTTCTTATATGACCCATCTCAGAACAGAAAACTTATAGTAGTTTAAAAGAATAATAGTATTTATTCATGAAAATATTATGTTCTATTAAAATTTTTTTTTTTCATAACGAAAATATTTTCTCATATAAAGAATATAATTTATTTCAATTATGCTCAAGACTGTATTTTTATACAAAATGCATAATATTGCATCCCTAGTTATTACAGTAGTAATGGTCTTTAATTAAGTTAATACAGTAGACTCTTTACAAAATGGGTAAATAATATAATTGTCTTGGGGCCCAATTGTCGTTGGCCTAATTGTCCTCCTGGGCCCAACTGTCAGCAGGCCCAACTGTCAGCAGGCCCAACTGTCAGCAGACCCAATTGTCCTGGGCCCAACTGTCGGTGGGCCCAATTCTCGGTCCACGCTTATATTAGGAGGGAGGGTGTACACATAAACACATGGGGAGAGTGTGTTTTGTTTATCTCGTGTACGTAGTGATGCAGTCAGTGAGAGTGGTTCACCCAGTGGTAATTCACCCAGTTGTAATTCACCCTCATGGGCAGTTCAACCGGTGGCAATTCACCCACATAGGCAGTTCACCAAGTGGCAGTTCACCCAGTGGCAATTGTCCCACATGGACAGTTCACCCAGTGGCAATTTGCCGTGCATCGTTGCTTAGTGGGTTTCTCCGGTCGATTATTGAATTTAGGTCATTAATTATCTTTACTAGCATTAATCTTCATGACTGAAGACTCTTCAATTCCGTGTTTCAGCTCATTCGCAGTCTTATCAGTTAGTTCGAATGACCATGCAATTTTAACAGCTTGAAGTAAAATTTAAGGTTTTTTCTGTAGTAGTTCACACTGGATTCTGACGTCTGCAATACCTTCAACAAATTTATCTCGAAGTGCATTGTCTAGGAACGTGCTGTAATTGCATCTAGCAACTAACTTTTTTAAACCTGCAACATATTTCGCTATAGATTCACCACTACCCTGCCTTCTTCTCAAAAAATTGAAGCGCTCAGTTATTTCACTTTTAGCTGATGAATAGTAATTTGTCAGAACTGTTAACTATCTGATCAAATGTCTTGCTTGTTGAAAGAGCAGGAGATACTAAATCTCTCAGCACACCATAACACTTTTCGCCAATAAGGGTTAATAAAACAGGCACTTGATTAGATTCTTCAATCGAATTAGCATCGAAGAATACGCGTAGCGTTTCAACATATATTTTAAAGTCGCATACTGATGATTGAATTCGGATATGGAACCGATTTTAGGCATTGTGAGCTCTTTATCTTGTTGCCAATGTTATTTATTTACAAGGTATAGTAAAACTGTAATAGGTCAGGGTAAGGAAACACACAGTTATTGATCACTGTACTATAGCGGAATTCAGACTGACAATATGGGTATAAAACTAGCATGACATAAACTTTGAGGATACTTGTTCTATCAATTTCCTAGAGAGTAAATAGGATGAATTAACTAGAAGATAATGAGTTAATTTTAATAAATGTATATATGAGTATATAATATCCAGTTTTCGATAGGAAGTGGTTAGGAAGAATCTCTTCAGTAATCAGTGTACTGTGACAATTAGATTGAATGACATGAGAAATGGAAAAATCCTTCCTAGCCATTACACAGTACACAGAAACAAATCCTTCCTAGCCACTACACGGTCCACTGAAACAAATCCTTTCTAACCAGTACACGGTACACTGAAAGATCCTTCCTAGTTACTTCCTAGTTACTTCCTTGGTGTGCCATATGCACACCAAGTGACAGCCTAGATGGCGCTAGTTCTTCTGATGCGAAACTAAGCACTTCAGGGAGAGGTAAGACCTCTCATCCCATCACAAATAAATAAATGTATACAGATGTGATACCACTTTACAGATAGAAAATTTAATCCCAGTACAAATGAAAATGCGTTAGTAAAACAGTTACATAATAAAATAATTCATGAATATATCCAGAGATGGGCGAAAAGTACATCGAAAGTACTTAAGTACTAAGTACAAGTACTCGTAAATCAATGTACTTGAAGTAGTTGCCCAAGTACTCAAATAAAAAAGTACTTCCAAAGTACAAGTACCAAGTACTTTTTAAAGTACTTAGAAGTACCAAGTACATTTACTATACAATTAAAAAACTAATAATTTATACTGTTAACTCTGATAGTACATCTCTTCAGTGACTTTTTTACTGATAGTACCTTCTCAGTGACATTTTTCTCTGATAGTACATCATCATAATGACTCTTTTCTCTGATAGTACATCATCGCAGTGACTCTTTTCTCTGATAGTACATCATCAAAGCGACTCTTTTCTCTGATAGTACATCATCACAGTGACTCTTTTCTCTGATAGTACATCATCATAATGACTCTTTTCTCTGATAGTACATCATCGCAGTGACTTTTTTCTCTGATAATACATCATCAAAGCGACTCTTTTCTCTGATAGTACATCATCACAGTGACTCTTTTCTCTGATAGTACATCATCACAGTGACTCTTTTCTCTGATAGTACATCATCAAAGCGACTCTTTTCTCTGATAGTACATTATCACAGTGACTCTTTCTCTGATAGTACATCATCACAGTGACTCTTTTCTCTGATAGTACATCATCACAGTGACTCTTTTCTCTAATAGTATTTCATCACAGCGACTCTTTTCTCTGATAGTACATCATCACAGTGACTTTTCTCTGATAGTACATCATCGCAGTGACTCTTTTCATTGATAGTACATCATCACAGTGACTCTTTTCTCTGATAGTACATCATCACAGTGACTCTTTTCTCTGATAGTACTTCATCACAGTGACTCTTTTCTCTGATAGTACATCATCACAGTGACTCTTTTCTCTGATAGTACATCATCACAGTGACTCATTTCTCTGATAGTACATCACCACAGTGACTCTTTTCTCTGATAGTACATCATCACAGTGACTCTTTTCTCTGATAGTACATCATCATAATGACTCTTTTCTCTGATAGTACATCATCACAGTGACTCTTTTCTCTGATAGTACATCATCATAATGACTCTTTTCTCTGATAGTACATCATCACAGTGACTCATTTCTCTGATAGTACATCACCACAGTGACTCTTTTCTCTGATAGTACATCATCACAGTGACTCTTTTCTCTGATAGTACATCATCATAATGACTCATTTCTCTGATAGTACATCATCACAGTGACTCTTTTCTCTGATAGTACATCATCAAAGCGACTCTTTTCTCTGATAGTACATTATCACAGTGACTCTTTCTCTGATAGTACATCATTACAGTGACTCTTTTCTCTGATAGTACATCATCACAGTGACTCTTTTCTCTGATAGTACATCATCACAGTGACTCTTTTCTCAAATAGTATTTCATCACAGCGACTCTTTTCTCTGATAGTACATCATCACAGTGACTTTTCTCTGATAGTACATCATCGCAGTGACTCTTTTCTCTGATAGTACATCATCACAGTGACTCTTTTCTCTAATAGTACATCATCACAGTGACTCTTTTCTCTGATAGTACTTCATCACAGTGACTCTTTTCTCTGATAGTACATCATCACAGTGACTCTTTTCTCTGATAGTACATCATCACAGTGACTCATTTCTCTGATAGTACATCACCACAGTGACTCTTTTCTCTGACAGTACATCTTCACAGTGACTCTTTTCTCTGATAGTACATCATCACAGTTACTCTTTTCTCTGATAGTACATCATCACAGTGACTCTTTTCTCTGACAGTACATCACAGTGACTCTTTTCTCTGATAGTACATCACCACAGTGACTCTTTTCTCTGATAGTATATCATCACAGTGACTCTTTTCTCTGATAGTACATCATCACAGTGACTCTTTTCTCTGACAGTACACCTTCACAGTGACTCTTTTCTCTGACAGTACATCACAGTGACTCTTTTCTCTGATAGTACATCACCACAGTGACTTTTCTCTGGTATTACATCAACACAGTGACTCTTTTCTCTGATAGTATATCATCACAGTGACTCTTTTCTCTGATAGTATATCATCACAGTGACTCTTTTCTCTGATAGTACATCACCACAGTGACTTTTCTATGGCATTACATCAACACAGTGACTCTTTTCTCTGATAGTACATCACCACAGTGACTTTTCTCTGGCATTACATCAACACAGTGACTCTTTTCTTTGATAGTATATCATCACCAGGGCTGGGACAATATGCTCTAAAAACTATAGATCCCAAAATATTATAGACGGAAAGAATTAAAGAGTATTGAATGGTTCTTCACCGGCGGTATATAGTATTCGATACCATTTCATTTCGTTTCGTCTATGATATTTTCTGGATCTATAGTTTTTAGAGCATATTGTCCCAGCCCTAATCATCACAGTGACTCTTTTCTCTGATAGTATATCATCACAGTGACTCTTTTCTGTGATAATATATCATCACAGTGACTCTTTTCTCTGATAGTATATCATCACAGTGACTCTTTTCTCTGATAGTACATCATCACAAATCACAATGACTCTTTACTCTGATAGTAAGTACATCATCACAGTGACTCTCTGTACACGTCCACACGCTTATAATTCGTCAATGTGTTTGGTAAATATTGGTTGTGATATCTAGGTATCAAAAATAATTATATTCAATGTACTTAAATTGGTCAATATAACTCAGTCTCTATACATGATTGTATGTCAGAATATATAAATATTCACCGTCACATAAAAGTATACAATGTCTTACAGTCTTAGTTTTCGATTCAACTGTTTGACAAAGTTTTCAATTTTACTGCTTGACAAACAATTTTCCAACATGTTGGACCTCTTCAAACTCTAGTTTTTATCCAGTTGCTGTAAATACAGTTTTGATGAGAAAAAGAATTAATTTTGTACAGATTTTAGAACTATTCTTTCAAAATCTCTTGACTGAAAGGAAAAATGTACTTTGCAAAGTACTTTTTACTTGGAAAGTAACAAGTACTTGTAAAAAGTACTTCTCAGTAATTATTCAAAGTACTTTTTGGAAAGTACTTCAAGTAGTACTTGAAGTACTTACTTGTTACTTAGTACTTTTACTTGGTACTTGGGAAGTACTTTCCTGCCCATCTCTGAATATATCTAACTCTCATCTTTACTATCACAGAATATAGAAAACAGGAAGTTACTTTATCTCAATCCTGGTAGTCTGTACAAAGGGTAAATAATGAATATATTCTTCTAATAGGCCTAAGGGAATTTTTGGTTGCGCACATCGTTTTAGAACCAGTACACTAATACATACCTACATAATACTAAAATACTCAAAATTATATATATTATACTAATATACTGACATCTGTTCAATGAAATCACTATAACAGTATTCAGATAAATGGAACAAAATTATAGCCGATAATTACTTGTCATCATTTCTTACTTATTGGAAATTTCCAGTCTATAAATAAATTCCTTTGATATATGTATATTGTATATACATATATACAAAGTATTTTATATGAACATTTTAAAAATCGGTTGCCTGGCAGGCTGGCCCAAAGATATCTGACGAACCGTCATTTGGCCGGAAAACATTTTCAGAACGGATAAATTTGGTCGACAGATATTTGGTTTGCGATTTATTTTTTGTAAAATTTATATCTTTGACACAAACTATTTTGTTTTGACACTATTTGGTTTGAACATTTATCACAACTGTATATCAAAAGTAGTTAAAGTATGAGATCAAGTAACACGTGGTGAATTTTCCGTTAGTTTCTTATTCAGCTTATAGCTACATGGTGGATTAGGATGGAGAAGAAACAACCTTTTTTCTGTTCAGTATTGGATGAGTCTTGTACGTGAACAGTCTTTGTGGTGATACAGTTAGTCTGTAATATTTCTCTAATTTAAAGTGGTAAAGTGCTACAAGTGAGAACAACAAAAAATACAAGGTAAGTTTCCATCAAATTATATATAGATAAATAGTTGTGATTTATATTGTATTATCGGGGAATTTAATTGTGACTACACTTGAATAAATAACCGTGAAGATTCCAATCAATATTTTGAAATAGTATCTTCTCATTCCTCTAGTATTATCGAAATATATTTATCCCGGGTAATAATACAAGTTCTAATTACACAAAGTTGTAATATTATGGTAAAACAACAATTTATCTTTTCAAGATCATCTATATTCAGGAAATTTATGTATGTACAGTTGTACACAAAAGTTCATTAATCAAAACACGTGGGTTTTGAATGTCTCAGACTCGTTCTTGTACACTGAGTTTCACGTCAGCCCAAGTTTTGGCAGACGAAATTTTCAACAAATTGAGTCATTGGAGATCTTGAATGGGTTCCACATACGTAAGATATTCCGACTAGGCTTGTTGTGAAAATTATGAGAAATATCATTTAAACTAAGTTTGGAAGGGTTAATGTCTAAACATAAAATAATGTGCAAAGAAATTCATCAGATAATTACACTTGTATAACTTTTCACTTGAATTTTCGTTATTTTAGGAACTTTTTCTCATATTTTTACTTTTTTTTTATCTGACATGTAAATGTTCGATAGTCAGAAACTGTACAGTGTGGGTAATGTATAAGAAACATAATGTAGGTTATAACCATGGGTGACACTTATAAACTATAATTATAATTTCTGAACTATTAAAACTAATAATAATACCATTTATATATATTTTTAAATTAGTTTTATTTAATAACATACTCAAAATTCTATCCACGCAAGTCAAATTCCTATAGAAATCTTTTTATTTCTTAAATTTGTTTTCATGCATAACATATTATAGTTAACAGACCAGAAATTAATCAAAAAATAAGCAACGTTATTAATTACATAAAACATTTTTGAACTCGACTTTCACTATCCGACTTTCATCTGCATTGAGTTTAGAAGTATAGATATACCTACGAAATTCATTACTAATCTTAAACATCACCTCAATTCATTGTGAAGTGGCTTTCTTTTAAGGTTCTGTATTTTTTGTGCTGCGTTTTCGTTTCTTGTTTGAATTTTTTGTTCTGTGTTTTCTTTTCTTATTCTGCATTTTTTTGTTCGGTGTTTTCTTTTCTTATTCTGCAATTTTTGTTCCGTGTTTTCTTTTCTTGTTCTGTATTTTTTTGTTCTGTGTTTTCTTTTCTTATTCTGCATTTTTTTGTTCTTTGCTTTCTTTTTTTGATCTGTGTTTTATTTTCTTATTCTGCATTCTTTTTTTTTTCTTGTTCTGTGTTTTCTTTTCTTGTTCTGTATTTTTTGTTCTGTGTTTTCTTTTCTTGTTCTGTATTTTCTTGTTCTGTGTTTTCTTTTCTTGTTCTTTTTTTCTGTTCTGTGTTTTCGTTTCATATTCTGCATTTTTTTGTACTTTGTTTTCTTTTCTTGTTCTGTATTTTTTTGTTCTTTGTTTTCTTTTCTAGTTCTGTATTTTTTGTTCTGTGTTTTCTTTCCTTGTAGTGTATTTTTTATTCTGTGTTTTCTTTCCTTCTTATGTATTTTCTTGTTCTGAATTTTCTTGTTCTGTGTTTTCTCTTCATGTTCTGTTTTTTCTTGTTCTGTGTTTTCTTTTCTTGTTCTGTTTTTTCCCTTCTTGTTCAGTATTTTTTTGTTCTGTGTTTTCTTTCTTTGTTATGTATTTTTTGTTCTGTGTATTCTTTCCTTGTTCTGTATTTTCTTGTTCTGCTTTTTCCCTTCTTGTTCTGTATTTTTTTGTTATGTGTTTTCTTTCCTTGTTATGTATTTTTTGTTCTGTGTTTTCTTTTCTTGTTCTGTGTTTTCCCTTTTTGTTCTGTATTTTTTTGTTTTGTATTTTCTTTCCTTGTTATTTTTTTTTTTTGTTCTGTGTTTTCATTTCTTATTTTGTATTTTCTTGTTCCGTTTTTTCCCTTCTTGTTCTGTATATTTTTGTTCTTTGTTTTCTTTTCTTGTTCTGTGTTTTCATTTTTTGTTCTGTATTTCTTGTTCTATGTTTTCTTTTCTTGTTCTATATTTTTTGGTTCTGTGCTTTTTGTTTTCTTGTTCTGTAATTTCTTGTTCTGTGTTTTATTTTCTTGTATTGTATTTTTCTGTTCTGTATTATATTTACTTGTTCTGTGTTTTTTTTCTTGTTCTGTATTTTCTTATTTTGTATTTTTTTTTTTTTCTTGTTTTGTATTTTCGTTTCTTGTTCTGCATTTCTTGTTATATGTTTTCTTTTCTTGTTCTGTATTTTCTTGTTCTTTGTTTTCTTTTCTTGTTCTGTATTTTTTGTTCTGTGTTTCCTTTTCTTGTTTTTTTTTATTTGTATTTTTTTATTCTGTGTTTTATTTTTTTGTTCTGTATTTTCTTGTTCATTGTTTTCTTTTCTTTTTTTGCATTTTCTTGTTCTTCGTTTATTTTTCTTGTTCTGTATTTTCTTGTTCTTTGTTTTCTTTTCTTGTTCTGTATTTTTTGTTTTGTGTTTCCTTTTCTTGTTTTTTTTTTATTTGTATTTTTTTATTCTGTGTTTTATTTTTTTGTTGTGTATTTTCTTGTTCATTGTTTTCTTTTCTTTTTTTGCATTTTCTTGTTCTTCGTTTATTTTTCTTGTTCTGTATTTTCTTGTTTCGTTTTTTCTTTTCTTGTTCTGATTTTTTTTTTTGGTTCTGAGTTTTCTTTTCTTGTTCTTTTTTTTGTATTCGGTATATTTTGTTCTGTGTTTTCTTTTATTTTCTGTATTTTCTTATTCCGTAGTTTTTGTTCGGTTTTCTTTTCTTGTTCTGTATTTTTTTGTTTTATTTTTTTGTTCTGTTTTTTTTTCATGTTCTATATTAACAAGTTCTCTGTTTCCCTTCCTTGACCAATTGTTTCTTGTTTTGTGTTTTATTTTCCTATAATAATTTATAACATTTCAATTTTAATTCATTTTTTTTCAAGTAAACCATTGAAAAATTTAGACTAGTTATTTCTTGTTTGGAATGAATGAATATACATTATAGTATTACGTATCTTCTCCTATTATCAGTTATTTAATATTGATTTTTTTTGATAGATTAAGCAAGGAAGGTTTACTAAGTATCTATTTATTGTTTAGAACTTTTAAACTTTTACAACTTTTATAGGTAACGGTTTAGTTAGCCAATTATGATATTAATATCAGTTTTTCCATAGTTTTGAATTAGTCAGATATACGCCATCCCTTTTCTTTGTTTAGGTAGCTCATAAATTTGGAGGGTGAAGGCCTAAAAGATAAGCTAAGGAGAACATACGAAATAATAGACAGATCTATCTATCTTTCAAATAAAAATTAATTCAATTTATGAAAAAATATAATAGTGTAAATTCAACAATAAAGTTCCACTGACCAACATTCAAGATTCCGTTTGATTCTCCTATAAACATATATATGATGAAACTGAAATTAAGGATTATATTTTGTTTGTAATATAAATTTTATTTTATACATATTATCTATCACCCTAGTTTTTAAATGTACCAATATATATTTAAATTTAAATCAGCGAAAATAATAGGTGGAATCAAAGAATAAATTTGACACGTACTGAAATAAAATGATTAATTAGTATTGATATATTTTAATATAAAAAAAGAATATTTACCAATATGAAACTTTCTGAAACTGTATAATAGTCTCTATTGAAACTATAACAGGATAAATTTTAAAGATAATGCGTTTCAACTAAATTTAGAAAATAGAGTTAATTAATCAGGTAAATTGCGGTACATTAACTAACTCCGATGTGAAACCACAAACACACCGTTAACAATCATAACTTCAAAACTAACATAAGATATATAAATCATAACATATAAGATTCTTAACTGTCACACTGTCAAGACGTGTGGTGTCGTGGAAGCTCAAGAAAGTTAATATTATTTGATAAACCACTTGTTCAATATCATGTCTCGCTCGGATAGTATCGATAGTCTTGATACATTCGACGAGGATATTGAGAGTGAATCGGAGTGTACCACGGAATTGGATGGTTTGAGATCCGAGGCAGATAAAATAGCAGCAGCTGTGAAAAACCTAAGAAGCTATCAACCAGTTACAGTGAAAAGAGTAGGAAGACCAAAGAAAAATAGTTCACCAAACCACAACCAAGCTCAAACATCAGACCCAATTCAAGCTATTCCCTCTTCAATAGTAGAGTTTCAAAATACTCTCTTACATAAATTATCATCCATAGATAATAGGAATAGAGAGCTGAGCAAACAGCTCTCTACACTACAAGGGACTTCTAATAGTAGACAGACTTCCAACCAGCCTCTATTTAGTGAAATAGTGTTAAAAGTAGCAACCAAAACCCAACCCAGAGAACCTAACATAGACAAAATCACTGCAAAGCTTGATTGGATAGAGCAGGCTTCTCTCGAAAAAGTCGTGAAACTGGACGGAGAGAAGATCGCAGAGTTGGCAGGCAGAATCCAGAGAAAAGAGGTAACTGACGCAAGGGAAAGCGTAGTGGAACTGTTAAGGACTGTGGAAGGTGGATTGACTGGGGAGAGCGTAGTTAGTGTGAAGGCGTTTGGGAGGGAGAAGAAACATTTGAAGGTTACGGTGAGAGACAGGCAATGTAAGTTTGGCCTGCTCAAAAAATTCAAAACTGATAAACCAGCAAATTTTTATATTAGTGAATATTCAACTAAAACTAGGGCACTTTTATTTTTTAAACTCAAACAACTAAAAAATCTTAATACAAAAATATAATCTGTATATACTTTTAACGGCAATATTTGTACAAAAGTTGAAGGAAGTGACAAGTTCCATTACATAAATACCTCTGCTAATTTTAATCATTTTAATTTAACTGTTCTTAACTCCAAAAGCCAAATTAATTCCTCAACATAGAAAAATGCATCAGAACAAAATTTTATTTGATAACAATGAAAACTACCCTATAATACATTGCAATAGTCTAGATCTAGACAGTTACAAAGAACTGCTTCTACCACCTCAATCTTTTAGTCTACTTTGCGTTAATATAAGGAGCTGTAGGAGAAATTTCCCAAAACTAGAGGCATTTTTATCATTAAACAATAGAATCCATTTCGACATTATAGTTTTAACTGAAATTTGGCTTGAGGAAAATTTTGATCATTGTTTTAACTTGCCTGATTTTAATAAATTCAATTTATATAGAAATAAACATGGGGGTGGTATATGTATCTATGTGAGAAACCATTTTAACGCACAAATTTTACCTGACTTCACTTTTATAAATGACAACCTTGAAGTTTTATCTTTGTCAATTAGTAACAAAAACCTGAAATTTAACCTCACTGGATTTTATAGACCATCCTCATCACCAATTACTAATTTTAATGATTTTCTAGTTGACTCTTTTCTGCCGTCTATTGCATCTTTTAATACTGTCATATGTGGAGATTTTAATATTAATATTTTAAATCCCTCAAACTCTTTACGATTAACAATTTTACTAACACAATGGCAGGATATAACTTTTACCCATTAATAGACAAACCAACAAGGTACTCTAACGATGAAATATTTTTAATGGAACTGTAATTGATCATATTTGGATGAATTTTATCCCTCATAACAATTTACAGTCTGCCGTTGTCGAATGCGACATCTCTGACCATAGGCCTATTTTATTCCATTTTAAAACTGCAATCGAACAAACTAAGCAGAATTTTACTTATAGGAATTTTAAATCCGAATCTAATAGAAATAATTTTATAGATCAAATCAGACAATGCAATTTTATTCATGACAGTAACGATCCTAATATTTTAGCTAATGACTTTTGTGACAAACTATACAATATTTTTAATTGCTGTTACCCTATAAAGACTGGTAACCGTAATTTTAAAAAATCTGCTTGGATGACCCCTGACTTATAGTTTTTAATACATAAAAAATGTAAGCTAGCGAAATTAGCAAGGCTAGGATTGATTTTAAAACGTTCTTATACATATTTTAGAAATAAACTGACTGAAATTTTAAGAAAATCAAAGAATCTTTTTTATCAAACTGAACTGCTGAAATCTGAAAGTCCTAAAGAAACCTGGAGTTTTATTAACAATATTTTAAATCGCAATAAAAAACAAACAGATTTTAAAGTGAAACATTTAGATAGAATTTTATCAGGAAAAGAACTCTGTGACCATTTTAACAATCATTTTAGCTCAATAGCCCAAACTCTGTCAAGCAGAATGCCTAGTCACAATATCCCTTTTAATTTATCTACTCCCCGTAATTTTAACTCAATAGAAATAACTGAAATTAGTATTGCCAAGGTCAGAGATGTCATTTTATCTTTTAAGAATAAAACTAGCCATAAAAATGAAATACCACCTTTTCTTTTAATAAAAATATTAGATTTTATTTGTCAACCTCTAGGTAGAATTTTTAATTGTAGTATTTTAGCAGGTATATATCCAGACCCTTTTAAAATTGCTAGAGTTGTGCCCATTTTTAAATCTGGTTTTAAAGAAGATGTTAATAATTTTAGACCTATATCCACTATACCCATTTTATCGAAAATCTTTGAGAAAATTCTAAATACTCGACTTGATATTTTTACTATTTTAAACAATTGTCAATTTGGTTTTAGAAAGAAAGTCACTACAACTCATGCAATTTTAAATCTTTTACATTATGTTTTAAAATCTTTTAATGAAAAAAATACTGTATAGCATTATTTTTAGACCTGAAAAAGGCATTTGACACGGTAGACGTAAACATTTTAATGAAAAAACTCCACCACTATGGCATTAGGGACAATTTTAATAAAGTTTTATCTAGTTATCTTAGCAACAGACGGCAATATGTTCAAATAAACGATTTTACCTCAGACTGTACTACACTTAATATTGGTTTGTACCAAGGAGCCATTTTAAGCCCGATTTTATTCAATTTGTATTTTAATGATGTATGTAACGTAGGTAAGGATATAGGTTTTAATTGTACTTTATTTGCGGACGATGCAGTTTTTTATTGTAGGGATAAATGTTTAGATAGTCTTGTTTTAAAATTAAATGCTTTTATTAGGGAATTATCTCAATGGCTGGATTTTAATAAACTCACCCCTAACATTTCGAAAACTAAAGTAATGATTTTTAATCCCCGTAAACAATTAACCTATAATAATTTATAACATTTCATTTTTAATTCATTTTTTTTCAAGTAAACCATTGAAAAAATTTAGACTAGTTATTTCTTGTTTGGAATGAATGAATATACATTATAGTATTACGTATCTTCTCTTATTATCAGTTATTTAATCTTGATTTTTTTGATAGATTAAGCAAGGAAGGTTTACTAAGTATCTATTTATTGTTTAGAACTTTTAAACTTTTACAAGTTTTATAGGTAACGGTTTAGTTAGCCAATTATGATATTAATATCAGTTTTTTCATAGTTTTGAATTAGTCAGATATACGCCATCCCTTTTCTTTGTTTAGGTAGCTCATAAATTTGGAGGGTGAAGGCCTAAAAGATAAGCTAAGGAGAACATACGAAATAATTGACAGATCTATCTATCTTTCAAATAAGAATTAATTCAATTTATGAAAAAAATATAATAGTGTAAATTCAACAATAAAGTTCCACTGACCAACATTCAAGATTCCGTTTGATTCTCCTTTAAACATATATATGATGAAACTGAAATTAAGGATTATATTTTGTTTGTAATATAAATTTTATTTTATACATATTATCTATCACCCTAGTTTTTAAATGTACGAATATATATTTAAATTTAAATCAGCGAAAATAATAGGTGGAATCAAAGAATAAATTTGACACGTACTGAAATAAAATGATTAATTAGTATCGATATATTTTAATATATAAAAGAAAATTTACCAATATGAAACTTTCTGAAATTATATAATAGTCTCTATTGAAACTATAACAGGATAAATTTTAAAGATAATGCGTTTCAACTAAATTTAGAAAATAGAGTTAATTAATCAGGTAAATTGCGGTACATTAACTAACTCCGATGTGAAACCACAGACACACCGTTAACAATCATAACTTCAGAACTAACATATGATATATAAATCATAACTCGCATATGGTTTCTTTTGATATGCAGCATCTTAATATAAATTCGGTTCAGCAGGTCTCTGATTTAAATTGACTCTAAAGAAATAGACCTAAAAACACGCTTGTCATATTGCTGCTTAATATTAACCTTTTCAATAATGAAACCTAAAATAATATATTTTGTATCAAATATCAAAATCTGAACTTAGTGTTTCTGTTGATAGAATCAACAAGCTAAATTTATCAGTGTTGCCACAGGTTGATGTTCCAATACCAGCGTCATATTCTGTCCCGTTTAACCAGTTAAATATTTAATTCCTATATGATGGCCGCATTGTTAATTGTTTTATATTTAAAAGGAAGATTTGTTCATTTATAATTTTATAATTATCAATTACCTAGACTTAGAAATACATTTTAGAATAAACTGCTTATTTATGCTGTTCATTCGTATAGTTATTTCAAAATGGTGGAATCTTCCACGGTGGAATTTTCCTCATCCTGCATTTAACGCTGGTGCAATCTTGCTGGAGGAAATTTCCGCAGTGGAATTTACAGGCCACGGTTCAAAGAATGGGTTTCAGTTCATTTACGATATAGTACTGTTGATTCGTTGACTACAACGGTGCTAATGTTAAAACTAAAGAGTTGCAGTTGTTTGTATCAATGATGATTTCTAAAAATATTTAACTTGGGAGTAAATATCCAAAAGTGTCGTGTTGAAATTTTCGTACTTACTGGTGACTAGATTCTGTACATCCGTTAACTTCTGAGACTCATTGATGTTTCGACTCTATTTAAGTTAGCATAGGATGAACTGAGATAATTCACAAGTGTATTTTTTCAAACAATCATGATATTGGATAAAACAAAGAATATAAACTGAGTACATACCATATACCTATATTACTATTATATACATTAAACTACTTTATATCAAAACTTTCCGTGGGCGAATTTTCCATGGTCTCATGCTGAAACAATTTCAAAAATTTTATTGTTCCACCACTAGTTATAGTTTTCAATCAAATTTTTACTCTATATTTTCAATTATTTTGTTTACTAAAAGCTTCTTCTTTTTCAGACACTAAGTTCGTCTCCGTTCTTACTTCAATCTCCGATAAGAAACTAAATATCGTTGTTATTCTTCAGTTAAGAAGATTCCAGTTGCAAAGTTTTTGATAAACAAACGCCACTCATCTTCAACTAAGAAGAAGGTACACTTATACCAAGGTATGTACTACAGTATTACTGCTAGGATTTATTCAAATTTTACAGTTTGCATTAATTCAACCCTTCATTTCGAAATGTATCATATGGGATGCATTATTAGATAAACTAAACAAGTAAATTATTCTATCAATCCTGAATATATTTTTTTATTAAACGGTAAATAGCTTTCTTGCTCGTTCGCACAGATTTCATTTTGTTATTTTATCAATATATAAGATGTAAGTTTTTCTATCAATGTTCAGATGTAAATTGTTTAATTCATCATAATATCATAGAATTGTCTCATTTTTAGAAAAAATATCATTTGTTGGTAATATTGTACTCGGTGAAAAATGGAGAAATTTGAGTTAGGGCTTAAATAGCTGAAAATATTATTTAAGAATTTAAATTGATACTATATTTATCTACTAACACACATCTCATTCAATAATCGATTTAATATTCAATAATCGACTTCAATTTGTTATAAAACTTCCTCTAGTATTATATTCCAAATTTTCTATTCACATAATAATGCTAATTTGAACATATTTCTTTAATTTGTCCTACAATTTATATCAGAAGAAAATTTATTCAACACATAATTTAAGAATCAAAACTGAACTTTGATTTTTCAAGAGATGATAATGTCTAATAATTTTCCTATCTAATCAATAACATTAAGAAAGTAATCTGTCCTTGAAAAAGATGTGCACCAATAGTGGTAGTCATTATTTTCTTCATATGATATCCTTAAACTTGACAAGCTTACATAATTTGAAGATCAATTCAGAATTATAAACATGTGAGGGATTATATTTTCCTTCAACTTGGCCGAAATTAAAAGAAACAAATACACATACATACACAACTCATATTGCATATTAGGCTTTATAAATAATAAATGGCCCCCTGCCAGAAGAAACAGACCTTCTTTAAATAATTAAAAAAACAATTATCTTTATTTAGACAATGAATATAATAAAAACAAAATATATGCTACTCTGCTATACGACCATGGCTCCTACCATTGTCAATGGTAGTGGTCACAAACCGACTGTAAAGTGCCTATAGCAGGTCACAGGGCAACACCCTAACTACGGTCATCATACTTCTCCTTGACCGACGTCAGGATACTGAAAGCATAACCCCTTTATAAATAGTTCTGGGATAGTTCTTTTAAGTGGGTTATTACGAAATAGGGGAAACAGAACAACAAATGAAACATAGAAACATTTTTTTGAACTAAAAAATTATACGAGTGTAATTATATGGGGCAACGACGAAAGCCCACACCGATAAAAGCCCACACCGACAAAATCCCACACCGACAAAAGCCCACACGACAAAAGCCCTATCGACAAAAACCAACACAGACAAAAGCCAACACCGACAAAAGCCCACACCGATATTCTTGCAATATAAATAATCCATATCATATAAGTAAAGTTGGACGAATAATAATTTAACAGTTTTCTTCCTACGGAATCATTGTAAATTTTGTATTATGCACCATATTAGGGCGCTGCTATAGCAGAACTATTTTAAGACACATAAATTTACGTACTAAAATTTTAGTATATACTACTGAAACATTTAGTCAGACGTTAGGTAACCAGCAGAGGTCATACATAGGCCTCTGTAGACTTTGCTAGCTATAGTTTTAGATGCTATAGCCAATTGTTCTTCGTAAATACTATATATGGCTAAAATTATGTATGCCCCTTATACATGTGTAATTAGGCAATTAGTATGGTTGTTGATGTCCAGAATACAGATATTATTCTGATGTTCCATCAAACCGTGGAGCAACAGTTAGCATATAATTGTAAAATAACCGAAATGTTTTGTAGTTCCATATTGTTGTAGGAAAGCAACGACAACCTACAATTTATTTATATTTACCCTCACTTTCCATAGTCTAGTGTTTTAAAAATTTAAGTTCTGCGATAACAGCGCTCTAATTTGAGGCATAATGTAAATTTACAATGATTCCGTAGAAAGAAAACTTTTAAACTATTATCTTCCTTCGTTCCAACTTTACATGTATGGATTATTTATATTGCAGGAATACTAATTTTATTTTCGTCGGTGTGGGCTTTTGTCGCTTTTGTCTGCATGTGCTTTTGTCGGTGAGGGCTTTTGTCGGTGTGGGCTTTTGTCACATTTTCTAATTATTTATGTCCTTACACTTACAACTCTTAGACGGAAAAATCTATGAGTCAACATGGAATATAAGTTCAACCCTTTTTAGATTTCAGGCATTAGAAGAACACTCCAATACACTAAAAAAAATAGTAGAGTAACTCATTACAAATTAAGTTAAGATACTATACTTTTCTTTAGAAGAACACTCCAACACACTCTAAAAAAATAGTAGAGTAACTCATTACAAATTAAGTTAAGATACTATACTTTTCTTTAGAAGAACACTCCAACACACTCTAAAAAAATAGTAGAGTAACTCATTACAAATTAAGTTAAGATACAATACTTTTCTTTAGAAGAACACTCCAACACACTCTAAAAAAATAGTAGAGTAACTCATTACAAATTAAGTTAAGATACTATACTTTTCTTTAGAAGAACACTCCAACACACTCTAAAAAAATAGTAGAGTAACTCATTACAAATTAAGTTAAGATACAATACTTTCCTTTCATTCATACTACTTAATAATTATAACAATATGAATAATTTAAAGTATTTTCTTTTTCAGGAATTAAAATCAGCAAAAGAAAATTTATCAAGAAATCCTATTTACTTGAAGTATGGATTTGAAGATGAATCAGGAATCTCTGTACGGCTTCAGTTTGTTAGCCAAAGGATTTAGTCAAGAACCTTTCTTTTTGGGGGTTAATGGTATTTCAGAACCGATTATTGGAGGATCATGGAAATTTCATTCTGACCCGGCATTGTGTGCTAATGAAGTGTGTGACGGTAATAGTATGGAAGATATCGTAATATATCTCCTACATGTTAGACAATACCACTATAGCGGTAACTTTCTACCAAAAGAAAGTTTCGATATAGTACATAAAGTGATATCGAGAGTTTTTGAACGGATTGCCTCTGAAATCGTTCCTGAAAACCCAATAGATTTGGATACTGCAATGGCCGCTTATAACTTGATAACGGTATTTAGAGAAATTATTATAAATTCCTATTCCATTTTTTATCGTATCAATTCTATTAATGAGCTTCAAGAAAATTTCACTTCACTCGATAGATTTCACTCAATGTTGTGCAGAGATTTCACGCACGGGTATGACAATATAAATCCCGCAATGGAAACCCTTTCTGCCAGTTGTTCAAACCTCAAACACAGTCTCATGGATGCCATTAGAATCACTAAGCACAATGATTTGAAAACCTTGAGTACTGAAATCGTAACACACTCAAATGAAAAGACATTTTTTGATATCTTTAATGGTGATATTGACGATCCATTTTTCAAAGAACCGTTAAGAGAGGTGATATTTTTAGAAGATAATGTAGATATCTCAGAATATTATAATTCTATTGATATTGAATTTGATGCATTACAAAGGGAACTTTCCAATAAAGCTGAAGATTTGAAAACTTTCAAAAGTCGTTCTGAAAATTTCATAATTAATAGCCATACTTTGAATAACTATAAGAAACTACAAAAATTGTGTAGAAATACGGAAATCAGTGAGTCTGAAAATATGGAGAAGTTCAACAAGATCACGAAAGATTTTATGATTCATTATTGGAAGAGAAGATTAAACAAAACTGAACTGAATGAATGCATTTTGTTCAAACCTGAGGAAACTCAGTTTATATTCCAGTTTACGATTTTAGTATTGGAATATTTGAAAAACATTCCTAGAGGCAGTCCAGAACATGAACAATTGCTTCAAGAAAATTTTACGGAATTTGGTAATATTTTAAATTCTCTCCGGTTCTTGGAAATTGACGATGCAATCACTTTGAAAACTTCTGCCATCCTCTCAAAAACTTTGGATGAACTGGTAACAGAGCCATCAGTTCAATGTTTTATCAAAAGAATGCCTGCAAAAATAATGCTTATGACAAGTAGAATCACAAATTATATAGGAATGGTGAGGAAAAACCAAGAGTATGTCTCTCTATTAGAAAATCCTAATGTTCTTAAATACTCTCTATCAAACGTGAGTCCCATTGAACATGTTAATCAAATATCCAAGATTAGGATAGATAAGTGGACTGCAATTCTTAGTAACAGTTTACCTCTAGATAACTGTAACCAGTTCTACAACCAAGATGTATGTCCAGTTTGTCTCTGCGAACAGCAGAAAAATGATTCCTGTTTACTGTTATGTAAACACTCCATGTGTTCTTCTTGCACCAAAAATATCATCGAAAGGAATCAAATGTAAGTTGAATCATATCTTTTTTCTTTTCCTCTATTTTAACAGTAAATAAATCAAATGACTCATTTTGATATTTGAGGATCAGTTCTCGTATTCAGTATCTATATTTCTTACATCAACAATATTATGTTTATATTTTTCTTATTCATTTTTTTCTTTTCCAGAACTCTCTGTCCGGTTTGCCGGTATCCATTATGCGAATATTTATCAAGTGGAAAATTGGAAGAAATATCCATATCTCTCCTTCAGTAATTGTCAGTTGCATGTGAACATCTATAAGTAGTATCAAAGATTAATGTATGCTTCTATTAATGTTCGATCATTAATTTAGATATTAGCTTATTTGTTAGAATGATTCAAATCACATTTTGAAATAAATTAAAGTTACATGTATTATAGGTAGGTTCGTGTTTAATGTAGGTTCGTGTTTGTAATTTATTGTTATTTCACGAATATTTTTCATTTAAGTGTTAGAAAAGAACTCAAGATACCAACTTCCATTACTCTTGTGCTCCATTTATCAACTGTTTTGTAACTAAATGGATCACTATTTTCAACAGTTCACTTTATAACGAAGGTAATAAGTAATGTATGTTATCACGAAATTATTACTCTTCACATTATTACCACAAATTATTTGAACTATTATGTTACTAATTGGTAATTTGTAAATATTTTCTGACTTCTGTTTATTGGTAGTACTTTAGGTTTCATTTTTATAATTTAGGTTATTTTTTTTTAATTTAGATAGTGTGACACATTCATGGGATAATTATTTCTAATACATTTCTTATCATTATTGGTGATTTCCAAAATATAATATGTCAATGGTTATTTTATTTTGAAGGTCATATTATTATGTGGAAATTATTACTACTAAATTATGATCATAAAATTTTAAAGTACAATTTTACTGATCGATAAATTTTAGGGTTGGAACAGTATGCTTTTTAAATTTTAAATCTAAGAATATTATAGACGAAACAAAATGAAATGGTATCGAATACTCTGATATTGCAAAATGCTTCAAAATTGTTTAATTTTATAATATTTTCAGGATCTATGATTTTAAAAGCATATAGTCATAACCTTAATAATTTGTAAATATTTCCCGACTTCAGTTTTTTATTAGCACTTTAGGTTTTTATTTGTATAATTTAGGATTGTTTTTAATTTTAATTTGTATGACACATTTTTGGGAATATTATCAACTAGACATTTCAAATAATTGTTGTTGATTTCCAAAATATATTATTTCCATTGTGTATTTTAGTAGGATGACATATAATGTAGATATTATTAAGTCTTTAGAATTCATTGGTATTTTTTTATAAAATGTCTTATTCTCTATCTCATTAAATTATTTAGTCGAACCGTAACCTGTAACCAAGTACTTCACACTAGGTGCATTATAATTGTCTCAGTTTTATTTTACCGACCGTGTCTTTATTACAGCATTAGCTTTTGTTTCATTGTGAAAAAATACCAATTTGTAAAATTAATTAATTACCTTTTTGATTAGTACCTTAGTAATTTCATAATTATAGTTGTTTGTTAATTTCTCCTGTTTTTTACTCAACCTATTTTTACTACGTAATTTTAACTTATTTATAGAATAATAATAAAAATGATATTTTAGTAATTTAAAAAGTTTCAGTTGATTAAGCCATAATCTATTATTGATTATTTTGATTGTTTTTCATATTAAAAAACTCTATTTATTGTTCAAAATGATTATAGTTTAACTGGAAATACTTTAGCAAATAATATATATTCCTTATAATGATTATAGTTTGATATTGAAGATAGCAATGAATTCAACAAAGAAATAGAAATTAAAAAATGAAGTATAATTCATAACGCATTTCCATCAAAACTTTCAACTCACGAATTCTTTTGTTTAATTGTCACATTTATTATTTAATCATTTGTTTATATATTACTTAGAACTGGAAAAGAAAAAAATAAGAGATTAGGCCATAATTAGTTTTATAAAAAGGTAAAGGTAGGCTTAGAAGTGGATATAATAAAACAGAACCTAGGACCAGAAATAACTTACACAAAATTTACGTGACTAGTATATATATAATTTTTGTAATTGGATGGTGTCCAAAGGATGAAATCAAACAAAAAATAACTCTATTAATCGAAATAAAATATATAAGGCAAAATCTGTAATAAAGGATTATTCAGAGCATTAGATCGAATTAAGGCTAATTTTTCGAAAGTCTTGTCTGATAGAGGAGATTTCTTCGGTGGCAGTGTCATTCCAGCTGGAGAAAAAAAGTCTCTCAACATGAGCAGAAGATGGAATTGTTATAGTGTAGCTCAAAAATAATTCCTTCATTAATGGATGATTGTCGAGGCTCTGCAGGCTTCTATCTACTCGCATAACTACTGATAACAGTGATTTTGTTATTCTGACTCCCGATCAAACAAAAAATAACCTTCTCAGGGTGGGCTTGACACAGTTTCGTATGTTCCTGTTACAGAGGGAGTTAAAATATCGTTAGCACTACGCAATAAAATATTCTTCACAATCTCTTCTTCTCTTTGTGATTCCATCTTGCATTGATTGTGACCCACTTCAGCTTGAAATATGGATGAGTTACAGTTGCAATAATCGCCTCGTGAATTGCTGGTTCATTTTCCAAGTTGAAGAAGTCTTCAAATCTCTTTTAGAAACCTTGAGACATGACAAAGATGAGAGACTAACATTAGTGCGATTCTTTTCTACCCAAATTAGTTTTTTTCTGATTAGTTTAGTTGGAAGCAATTCACCATAAAAATGTACCTTGTCACCTTGATGATGAGCAATCGCGATTGCAAATGGTACCAGCATATCAACATATTTAACTATGAACTTCACTTCAGTAGTTTTGAGAGGGTGGCAAACCAAGCTCAGTCATCAATTGGTGAAGTTTGCTCTTATGCATTATTATCACGATAAATGAATCATATAATGAGTTTCAACGAGCAGGACACGGTAGACGTAGCTGACACTCATTTACGTTTTTGATTATTTCGGCAGATTTTGGTTTTCAACTTTTTCCACAGTGTTGTATATTTAACCATAGACAAGTTATTAATTGAAGAAAATGATGCAACTTTTAAAGCTTCATTTATAGCTGAGAGGTGACACGGTGTGTGCTATCATCAGCAACGCTACTAGGACTGAGTATCGAAAAACAAAGAGTCGAAAGACAGAATACAGAAAAACAAAGTATAGAAAATTCGATCGAATTCATAATAATGGAGAATTGATCGAATGGAAAATTGATCGAATAGGGAGAATGGAGAATAATTTTAACTTTTATTTAAATTGGTATTCATGATACCAATTTGAATATAAGTTGAATAATAATCATAATTATTTTCTTTTCTTTTCGGACGTGTCTGAAAATGTAGAAATTACAAATAACTTGAAACTTAGTAAACTTCTTTCAAAAATATTTCATAGAGCATAAAATTGCTGTTTGTTCAATGTCACACAATAATTATAGAAATCTAAGTATCTATTAATTAATCCCCTATACTCTGTGAGAGCAAAGCTATGGTTGGATTTTAAAACCTTTAGTAAGTTCACAACTTGAAACTTGAAACACTGAATCAGTGTATAATAATAGGGTTATATAGTACTTTAACTTTAAGACAAATTTTATTTCGTAACTCATAGAAAATGAGATATATAATAAATGAGTGACAATTATAAATTTCTTTTTCTCGTTTTCGTTACCGTTTGGTAATTAAACTGAGTTGTGCTTTGGTAATTTAAGTGGGGGATGCCTGTAAAACAAACTAGCGGATACACCAAACTACATTAAATGATGAAATCTTATGAATAATTGCATCATACAAATTATATAAGAAATAAAGTAAAATGAGAGAGGAATGTAAATTAAAAAAAAATTATTTTGTTATATGTATGGGATATTTATTAATTACGTATATTTATTTAATGATAATTTTAATTTTACTAAAAAAAAACGATAAATAACAGAAAAAGATGTAACTGTCGAACTAATGCAGTACTTCTTAGATTTCCTGTCTTTCTAACTTGGAATGGCAGAAATATCATCTCTAGCTCTAACTTGTATGTTCTGCTGAATAACGTGAATGGGGCAAAATTGATTTCAGAAGTAATTTTGCTAGTTTGACGCAAAACGCGACACGAGGTGCTGACCCAACAGCGAGAAAACGAGCGTGAAAACGAGATTTGTTGAAAGTTCTCAATCCTTCAGTACCTAATATCCCTGAAAACATTGCAGTACCAGGCCAACGTCGGTAAACGTTGGCAAAATAAAGGCACGATCGGGCATTGGCACTCCAGTGCTATTACACAATGAGCCAATGTATGGTAAACGACATTGGGCCAACGGTTGTCAAACAGCACTGGCCCATTAAAGGGAAACATTGGTTAACCGATCGAGTGATTTTTTTCTATTTACCAGTATATTTGCAATGCTAGTCTACCGGTTCTACTTAGCAGTTTTCGTCAGAAAATAAGAGATTGTAGGTGTAAATGACCTCTCCCAACTTTAATTACACCAAATATTTAATTTAAAATCCTCAATTATGTAAATCTTTGAACTTGTAGCTGTTTCTGCCATTTTAGTATAAATAGCTGAGATGAGGTTGCTCCTTCAAATATTAATTTATCACTTTATTTATTTCCTTCATAAAAATGAGCTTGGCCGCTAGTTGATTCATATATTTAATATTAGAAGTTATTTTTGTTTGAAATAATTATTCTCATTGACAATTATAGTTTCTATTCAATTTTAAATAAAAAAAATATATTATTATTTGGTTAAAATAGCGTTGATAAAATAATATAGATTTGAGATTGAGTTGGCAACTGTTCTATTTTTATAACCCTAATTTTGATCTGTAAAATGTATTTGTAGGACAGTTACTAAATTGTTGGAAGTAACTGTTGTCTTCACGTGTTCTGTATAGCGTAACCTATTTAATACATCTCATATATATGAAAATAGTGCTGGCCGTAGACATGCATGAAATCGGCAACGTTAAGTATTGCCGGTAGGTACCAATAATTCTTTTTTACGTGGTTATACTGCTCTGAGCCGGTGGACATCAGTGAGATGGGCCAACGTCGGATCTTTGCTGGCCCAATACACAGAGACCAGCATGACAACGCTAGCCCAGAGTTTCGTTCTGAATTTGGCCAACATTAATTGGCCAAACATTGTAATTTTTACTGGGATACATAGGGAATAAATATCTTCAAACCCTCATATCTCAAAAAGTATTAGTATCTAAATGTTATGATTTTCGGATTCTATGGACAAAAGTACATAAGAAAAGTTAATTTAAATTAAATTTGATGGAGGCCGTCAAATGGGAAAGATCCTGTTTTTATTATAAAAATCTTAAAAATATATATTTGCAATCAAATTTCATGGGATTTGCAGCAAAATAAGAAAATAATAATAGCCTCTGTTGTTGAGTAGTTATATGCAGTGGCCATATTTGGATAAATGTGGGAGAAATAGATCGGAACACTTTAAAGTAAATTAAACCTTTTATTTAAGTACTCGCGGTACATAGTCGCAGTGAGAGCAAACGATTATGAGCACCTCACTCGACGTTATCTACTAATTTACTGACAAGTTGGCAACAAAGAAACTGACAGATACGTGACCTATTTGACCTTGAAGATGATCTTCATATTTCCTTTTAATAACATATAAAACAATATATCAATAGAGGAGATTATAACATAATACATATATGAATATAGCTGTATGAGCTTACTCTAACACCCCCTCTTAAGCTTATACTTATAAATGAAAAAATATTCAAATTTAAATCATGGTTACTAATTAGATTCAAAAACAAAAATACACATAATAAATGAATTCAAAATGTTTCTAAATAAACATAAATACCATACAATAATAATTTTTTACCTTAAAAAATAGCAATCATTGAGATAAACAAAACATCAAAATATGAAAATCTTATGGAATTTATATGAATAGACATTAATGATTATCAATCTATTTTAAGTAAGTCCAAGTGCTGGAATGAAATTGCTTAATAATATCTTTGGCACAGATTTAGTGAACATATCTGAAATATTTTCTTTAGTGTTAATATACTGTAAAGAAATTCTGTTATCTTGAATTTCAGATCGAATGAAATGGTAACGTACATCAATGTGCTTAGTACGTTGATGATGTACTGGATTTTTTGCTAATGCGATTGCTCCCTGATTGTCTACATTCATTTTAACTGGGGAGCTTTGAACCACATTCAAATCTTGAAGCAACATCGTTAGAAATTTTGCCTCTTTTGTAGCCTCAGTGATTGCAATGTATTCGGCTTCAGTCGAAGACAATGCAGTCACGTTTTGCTTCTTTGATCGCCATGAGATCACAGGACCATTTGAACACAACTTAAAACAGTAACCTGTGACGCTCTTCCTATCATTTTGGTCATTAGCCCAATCTGAATCACAATATCCCTCTAATGCTAATTTATCTGATCTTTTGAAATTCAAACAATAATCTGAAGTTCCCTTCAAGTACCTGATTACATCTTTAGCTAGATTCAGATGAGAAATAGTTGGATTTTGCATGTACTGAGATAACTTTGACACAATGAAACAAATATCTGGACGAGTACATGTCATAACATAAATCAGTGAACCGATGATCTCTTGGTATAATCTCTTATCAGCTGGTTTTGAATGAGGGTCGTCAAAAGATTTTATATGTGCTTCACTCGGAAGTGATTTTGGATGACAATTTGTCATTCCAAACCTTTCTACTAACTTTTCAATATTCTTAGTTTGACTCATTTGGATTGAATCTTTACTCACTTCAAAATTTATACCAAGGAACCATGAGAGTTCACCCAAATCTTTCATTCTAAATGCATTTGAAAGTGCTGCCTTAATACCAATCAAAGAATTATCATTATTGGAAGCAATAAGCACGTCATCAACCCAAATTATCAGTATAGTTATTGAATTAGAGTCTGACTTAGTGTAAACACAAGGATCTGATAAAGATTGAGTGAATCCATTTGTAGTGAGGAACGAGTGGAACAGTTCGTTCCAGTTCCGACCACTTTGTTTGAGACCGTAAAGTGATTTTCTGAGTCTCCATACAAGCTTCTTCCCATCTTTACCCTTTTCTTCAAATCCTTCAGGTTGATCCATTTATAAGTCTCTCTCTAGGTCAGCATTCAAATATGCGGATTTGACATCCATCTGGTTGATTTTGTAATTGTTTTGTACAGCAAGTTGTACCAATGTTCGAATAGAAGTAATTCTGGCCGTAGGAGAAAACGTTCCTGAATAATCAATTCCCTGAACTTGACTGTAACCCTTTGCAACTAGTCTTGCCTTGTACTGTTCTTCATCGTTGGGGCCTAGTTTGACTGCATAAACCCACCTACTTTTGATAGTTTTCTTCCCCTCAGGCAAAGTAGTCAATTCATAGGTGTCGTTCTCCTGCAAAGCTTCTATCTCAGAATCCATAGCTCTCTTCCATGATTCTGCTTAACTTGAATTCACTGCATCGCTGAAACTCTTCGGAACATCCATCATTCTGTAACAGAAATCATATGAGTATTGTACATAATCTTCCAAATATTTTGGTTTGTTTCTGGGTCTCGTTGGGTTTCTTCGGTTGTCTTCGTCAGTTCTATCGTCTTCAGTGTTGACATCATTTGACTTGTGAGGAGTAGGATTATTTGGCAGAATCATTTCATTTTCTAATGTTTCTTCATCTACCTCATCATCGTGTCTTTCGCTAATCATGTTCTCTGGAAACTTCACCATTCTTACTTTGCTGATCTGTCCTGTTTCTTGGAAATAAACGAAGTAAGATGGACTGCGATCATCGTATCCAACGAAGATTCCTTGTCTCGCTCTGTCATCCAACTTCTTTGTACCGTGAACGTAAGCAAAACATTTCTGTCCGAAGGTGTACATTGTACCTAAGTTGGGTCTCTTTGATGTCAATACTTCATAAGCTGTCAAACCTGTTCTTCGGTTGTAACATCTGTTTCTAATAAATGCAGCTGTTTTGAAAGCATAACTCCATAGAGTCTTGGGTAGCTTCGCTTCGATCAGTAAACATCTGGTCATCACCATCAATGACTTCCAAGCACGCTCAGCTGTCCCGTTTTGATGTGGAGAGTATGGGAACGAGAACTCATGCTTCACCCCCCTCTCACGTAGAATGGATTCAAATTCATTACATTTAAATTCTAAAGCATTGTCAGATCTGAGACACTTAACTGTACCATAGGGAGCTGAATCAGCGAGAAAATGTCCAAGAGCTAAACAAGCATCACTCTTATTCTTAAGTACGTACACGAAAATATATCCTGACTTATCATCAACAAAATTAATGCCATATTTGAAACCATCTCTAGCAATGGGTTCAACTGGCCCTACAATATCACAATGAATAACATCCAAAATATTTTTAGCCTTGGCATCTGGAAGTCTATTCCTATATTGAGCAAATTTACCTTTAATGCAAACATCACAGTTAAATTTATCTTTACTAGTTATTTTCATGCCCTTAACTACATTAGAAACTTTAATTACATCATCTTTATTGCAATGTCCTAATGTTACATGCCAATCAGTTAAAGATCTTTTAGTTACTTTCAACCTTAATAATGAATTACAATTTACCCCTTTTTTCAATGTCAATTGTCGTGACATTATTAGTTTTCAAATCTGCGGTATCTGGGGAGAAATTTACAGTAACGCCTTGCTGATTTGCAGCTTGCACACTAAAAATATTTTGTTTGAAGCTAGGAATACATAGGGCATTCCTCAAGGTCACTTCATCTTCATTACCTAAATTATCAGTCATCATAATATTTGCATCACCTCTAGCTTTAACTAAATCAGAACTGCGACTTCCATCAGCTAACTCGATAAAATGGTTAGATGGGTTAAAATTATAGTCAATATTAATGAACTTACTCCTATCATTAATAATATGTGAAGTGCAGCCTGTATCAACCAATAAAGAATCTGCATTATTTATATTATCATTGCAAGTTGCAAACGTGTGTAGTTCTGCTTTCATAATAAAGTTCTCACCACTATCACGTGTATCACGATAACAGTTCCTATTTTCTCCATCCATGTTTTCTCGGCTTGAGGTTGCTCCTTTTATGCTGGTGTTGTTTGTTTGCTTCCTACAATACTTCGTGTCATGCGCAGTTGCGCGGCAAAAGTTGCACCATCTCTTTGACTTATTTTCTTGACTGCCTTTCTTGCATTGAAACTACTTGTGGCCCTGTTTACCACATTTAAAACACTTTAAGTTTCTATCACCAACGTTGAAAACTTTATCTTCTTTTCTTCTCGATTTTTCAGTTTCTTCATAGGACTTTAAAGAACTTTTAAATTCACTAAACTTGATGTCTTTTTCCTTCTGCGTAATGACTGTAGCAAAAGCAGAATATGACGCAGGCAATCCTTTTAAGGCCATTGCTACAAGCAATCCTTCGGAAACTGTTTCCCCTGCTTGTTCTAGTGCCGATGTTATCTTCTCTGTCCTAATAATATAACTCGTAACTGATTCATCTTCTTCTTTCTTCAGTGAAGTCAGTTCAGTGTACAACGCAATTATTCGTGGCTTGCTGGAACCTAGGTAGTGTCCACGCAATATTTCTAGCGCTTTCTTCCCGTCATTTTTGGCTTCACGAATAATGAGTGATAAACTTTTATCATCTAATTTCTGAACTAATTCAGCATAAACACGTGTGTTCTTTACCTCTAAATCATAACTGCTGTTAGATTCGTCATCTTCATTGTTGTCTTCATCAAATTCAGTGCCTTCAATTACATCAGCTACCTAGGTTCTGAAGTCTCAGATGCGCAATAAACTTTACTTCCCACAATTCGTATTTATCCTCGTCACCATCAAATATTAGTCGACTACTGGGCCCATAACCTGTTGTTGAGTAGTCATATGCAGTGGCCATATTTGGATAAATGTGGGAGAAATAGATCGGAATTAAACCTTTTATTTAAGTACTCGCGGTACATAGTCGCAGTGAGAGCAAACGATTATGAGCACCTCACTCGACGTTATCTACTAATCTACTGACAAGTTGGCAACAAAGAAACTGACAGATACGTGACCTATTTGACCTTGAAGATGATCTTCATATTTCCTTTTAATAACATATAAAACAATATATCAATAGAGGAGATTATAACATAATACATATATGAATATAGCTGTATGAGCTTACTCTAACAGCCTCATTGATTAGAAAAAATATGTGTTTGGGGAGGACAAAATTAAAAAAAAAATGCTTGTAGTTGTAGGGACCTGAGCAAAAATGATTAATTTATCATTTTAATCGATTTTTTTAATTTATAGGTATAGTTTTCTTATATGTCCGAGGCTGTCGATAACTCAGAATTTACACTATGCCCCAATTTTATCTTTAGAGTCACTCAGGTTAATTTTGAATTGCCTTCTCATCGGCTTCAACGTCCATGGTCTTCATCAAAAATCCTCAACCGTTTCATTCGTCTCCTCTTCTTTCTAGCACTCTCCTCTTCCTCTACATCTTTATCAAAATTTCGCTCTTCTTTCTCCTTCCCCCCTGTCCAAACAAGAACTCACCCACCACAGTCTGCCTCTCCTCAACTCTCGGTCTCTGCAACTCCAACGCCTCCCTCCTCTCCTCCTCCAGCTCTCCACAATCTAACACAAAATGCAACAGGTCTTTCAATCCTCTCTCTCCACATATCAAGCATCTCTCCTCATCCCTCTCTCTTCTCTTGTCTCCCAGCCACAAGCAGTTTGTTCCAGCTCTGAACCATATCCTGTCCCTCTCACCTCCCTCGTAATCCCCCTGCCTCATATCCCTCTTGTACTCTCTGAGAACTCTTAATCTTTCTTCTCTCATTTCAACAGTAACACAATTTGTTAACATAGAAAGTCGATTTACAGTCAGATTGATGGCAACGCGGGAAAATTAAATAAATTGTTTATCAAATTACCAACAACTCAACAAGGAAGTTGGCTCTAGTTAAGAATATCTATGTTTGTTATAAATTATAATGTTGAAACGATTTTACACGTTAATTGAGAAACTGCACACAGTGCACAGGCTTTCTTAAATATACTTATGGGAAGAAATTTACAGTTGCTTATAAAGTTGAAGTAAATCTGACTGGAGTCTGGTTTGATTATCAGTTTTCACTCTGTTTTTTGTCTTGTGAAAACTGAAAATCTTTTTTTTTTAGATATAGAATAGTACTTGCAACCTAGGTATATCTACAATTATAAGAGCAATATTATAGATCATGTCACTGTATGTCTGTATCCAGACTGAGACTGCAGAAACTGGTAAAGTGTTCGTAGTCTAATCGTAGAGATTTTTCATTCTGTTCATAGCAAAATTAATGTACCTAAATATAGGAATTAATTTAAAATTGTTCTGAGAGAATATCCCATATTCTGCAGACTGGGTCTCCAAGTAACATAGTATGTCTCATAAACTCACCATTTGTCTCTCCAGCTCTCTCCAAAATTCAACAAATTCTCTGAATTTCTCTCCAAAATGATCAAATTTTCATAAATTCTCTCCTAAATAACATTGTATGATTGTAGCATAGGAGAAAAATAGATGAAACTCACCATTTGCAATTGAAGGGCTCAAAAAAACTGTCACAAACTCGCCATTAAAATGGCGAGTTTGGACATGCTTCATTACTTGGCTGGGTCTGTATCACTGTCAGTAAAAGCCCTGGTAGTCTGCTGCCTGCATCTGCATGCAGCATTATAGCATAATGAGTATCAAGACCACAGAACATTGAATAGAAGAAGAAGTGTAGATCCCATTATATTACTCTTGAGTGCCACTTACAGTGACGTCACTTAAACTAGAGCCTCTCAGCCAATCAGAGGCTTCGTTTCACCAGTTCTGTTTGAGTCCGTATTTTGAAAGCGTTTTACAACCGAAATGGTGTCAATTTGTGTTTGTTGCAAAGAAGATTAGTTTAGTACTATTGCTTACTAGAATATAGATAATCGTGTACATAATTTGGTAGGAAGATATGACTCCCAGCAAAGATAATGAGCTGAGGTAGAATGCACGCTCAAACTGTTTTCGAGAGAGTGTTTATAGTGACGTCAGCGATCAATGGACGTGATTGGTTGAAATTTTTTGACTGTGTACACCATGTGTACACGTTCGATCTGAGCTTCTTCTTATTCAATGTTCTGTGATCAAGACTGCAAAAGATGCATGAAGTTGTGAAGTTTATCCGGTGACTAGGTATTGATGGCTTGAAATTAGTCTCCTGACAATTTCCCAATTACCTAATTCCTATGTTTACATGTTATTAGAAAATTGTTAGCCATATTTCAAAGTATGCCAGTCTGTATTTAGTGCAAAAAATTCCACTGACTTTTTAAAAAAGTTGAAAAAAATCCACCATGAATTTCCAGTTATTTGGCTGTTCCACCAAGTTACCAACATTTTACCCATTTTTCTGGTCTAAAATTAATGCTAACATAGGAATAAATAGCAAACACCGACTTTGCCAGAATATTATTTTCGATGTAGAAAAATTCCACCGACATATTTAGTGAATTTACCATGAAATACAGTCAGGAAAGTATGGACAATGTCGGTGCCAGTATTCTGGCAACTTTTGAGGGGTGAAATAAGTTTAGAATTTAGAAACCTGGAAATAAGTCAAATAACAAGTAAATCACTCATAGATACCAGTTTGTTACTGTTTGTATTTGGTACACTGAACTCCTCTGACTCCATGTTACAGAGTATGTCAGAATATAATGTCAGTTAAAGACTTAAAGCCAATTAATTGGCTTAGATTTCATTCATTTCAAATGGTCAAAACTCAGATATGTCTAATTGGCTTTAAATATTGAATTAATTCCTATGTTCCCATGTTAATTTTGACTTGAAATCTTCAAAATATGAGCCAAATTGGCTTGGCTCAGAATTTTTTTTTTTTCAGCCTCTGAAACATGGCTCTGACTTTTTCAAAAATCTGAGGAATAGCTGTCAACATTGTTCATCAATTTGTCTAGTCCTCCAACATTTTTTCAGTTTCTCCTACATAAATTAATGGTAATATAGGAATTAATTGCTAAATATCCTGTAGCAATTAATATTGCCAATGATATCTCGGGTGATATTCAATTTCTCTAATAAAAAAATTCCTGCAATGTCAGAGGATATTTAGCTATTAATTCCTATATTACCCTTAATTTTTGGAGGAGAAACTGAAAAAATGTTGGAGGACTAGACAAATTGATGAAAAATGTTGGCAGCTATTTCTCAGATTTTTGAAAAAGTCAGAGGAGTTCAGTGCACCAAATACAAACTGGACATGATGCATAAGGATGTTTTCAAATGTAAAATCTTCACTAGAATGTCCCATTTCTTCAAAGTATCTTAAATGTGGCGACCTTGATCCATTTTCTCACCAAACTGGCGACTTTCCTGCCACACTTTGAAACTAGGATTGTTAACTTTTGTTGCCGCATAATTCAGGACCGATTAAACAGTAGAATATGGGAGATATTTGGGATATTGTTGCCAAACAATTTTGAATTAATTCCTATATTTACATCAATTTTGCTACCAACACTTTGAATAAATCCCTATAGGCTACATACATTTATTTTGCTACAAACAAAACAGAATAAGAGATCTCTAGTTAGTATTCTCTATTCTCTACCAAGTTACCAACACTTTACAAGTTTCTGCAGACTGGAGAAAATGGATCCCAGACTGTATTTCCATTTCGTGGTAAATTCCACTGACTTGTCGGTGGAATTTTTCCGTTTAAAAATAATATTCTTGCAAAGTCAGTGGATTTTTAGCTATTTATTTCTATGTTACCATTAATTTTTGGTGGAAAAATGAGTAAAATGTTGGTGGATCAGCCAAATTACTAGATGTTTATGGTGGATTTTTTGGCTTTTCGAAAAAATCGGTGGAATTTTGTGCACCGATTGCAGACTGGAATGGATCCAGGTCAAGGTAGCCAGTACTAGCCACATCTAAGTCTAGATACTTAAAGAAGAAATTTGACTTCCAAGTGAAGATTTTACAGTTGAATATATTCTTATGCTTCATGTACTAGGTATATGATGCGTTGCTTGTGCCAGATTGCATTCTATGTGAATTAACTTTGAAACTTGCGGTCTTCTTAAAGACATTTATATGAAGTTTCAAAACTTCGCAGCTTATGAAATGTGAATTTTCACTTCTTCAAATATTCCCGGTCCATTGACATGTTAATTTTTCGTTTTTTTCCAGGTTCCTAATTGGCAATGAGTTCTCCATACCTATACAATTTAGGCACTCTGCACAATCATTTGTTATTTAGCTTATTCAATATAAGTATTCAGTTACTTGAAAGTTAATTACAGGTAACCAACTCTAGTAATCGCTCCTTGACCATCCAACACGGCTCTCTTTATCTCCCACGGGTTGCAGTTTTTATCCCACAGCTCACAGTTTTCATAACACGGCTCAGATATGATATTTCCTACGGCTCTTCAAATAACCTATTGGTGAAGTGGCGGCTCTTGGATAACAACTATTGCAATCTGGTGCATGTGCATCTTTATGATCTCTTGAGACTATTTTACTAGTCATTTTCACCAGTCTGCAGAATATGGGACATTTTTAACATTTTCTGTGTGAACATGTTGAAATTTTAGTTAAATGTATTACACACTCTTATATATGTTTAATGTTAACTTCCTGTTAGACTAGCTCAGCTATATTAAATTACCTATTGTTTAAATAACCATGTATTACTTTTATGAGAAACGGACGTAAGGTCTAAAGTCTATTACATATCCGGCTAGTGTTAAATAACACTGCTTGTAGTTTCTGAAGGCAGTCTGTTTTTGCATTACTCAGAGAGAGATGTGATCCTCTCATCTCTCTAATATTCTTCTCTCTGTATAACATATAAACTCTTTAAATAAACTCTATGTCTTAACGTTGTTAACCCACTGTAATTTAACCTAATTCTAACAGGTTATGGGCCCAGTGAACGATAAGAGTTTATACATCAAATTATGTTTAACAATGAGAAGTCTATTATATAGTAATCAATAGGAACGATGTACAGTGAACAAGTGCTAAACTAAATGAAACATATACGCACGAACGATAGTGTAAGCATATCGTATTAACGCGCTAATGAGGTCGATTATATTGACTGCTTGAGCGAAAATGTACTTGTTTCCTATAGTATAATTATTTAGTATTCGTGCGGAAGAGGTGTCAAGAGAGGTCACAAATTATCTTTAAATCTGTGACCTTATCCTTTGGTAAACAGTCTTTCAACAAAAGGTTCTTGCGAACTAAGACTTGTGTTGCTGTTCCAATTGAATATTAATAATTATATTCTGTGAAATTATTCTTATGAATTAGAATAATTTTTAAAACATCAATTCAGTTAAACAGTAAATCAATTTAACTGCTTTGTTTGTTTATGTTTGTTAAGTATTGAATGATAATAAATACTTTGAAAACATGTATTCAAATAAGTTACAGGGGATTGTTCCCCTAGACGGAAATAATTACCCTACATGGAGGATACAAATGAAGATGTATCTCTTACGAGAGAAACTGATGGATCTAAACCAGTTCCAATTGATTCAGCTTCAACTGATGTGAAGAATGCCTATCCTAATAATTATAATAAGGCTCTGGCAGATATAGTACTATCTATTTCACCGGATCAATTGTACTTAGTTGGACAACCGACGGATCCACACGCTGTCTGGACCACCCTTCAAGAAACGTTTCAGAAAAACACGTGGGCGAACAAATTTCGTGTGAAGAAAAAGCTCTACAATCTAAAATTGAAGTCTCCCGAACTACTCGACTTTCATTTGAAAGAACTAACTGAAGTTTTTCAAGAGCTTGCCTTGTTAAATCAAGTGATCAGTGAAGAGGATAAAGTTATTTGTCTCCTGTCATCACTACCAGGGCCGTTTGAAGTGCTTGTCACCGCACTTGAAGCTCAGACAGACATCCCTAACTGGATTACCGTAGCTGACACACTCCGGAGAGAAGCTGAAAAGTTGAGTATTAAATCCAATAATGCATAAGCATTATCCAAGACTCAGAATTATGCTGGAGTAAATAAACAGTCCATCATTTGCCATTTCTGCAAAAAGATGGGACACCTGAAAAAAGACTGCTTTAAATTTAAACGGTCTTCTCAAACTAACAGAACTCAAAACCAGCCAAATGTTGTAAATGTTAGTCATATAGAACTAAATCACACAATGTATGCTAATGATATCGCTCTTTGTAATAAATATGCCGACAGTAATATTTGGATAATAGATTCAGGCTCTTCATCACACATGAGTGGTGATAAAAATTTATGTAAAGATTTTGCAAATATTAGCAAACCTATCAATGTTAAAGTAGGTAATGGAGATGACTTACAAGCTATTTCACTAGGAAATGTTTCTGTTATTGTGAATATACCAGGTGGTGGAAGTAGAACATGTAAAATAAATGATGTACTATATGTGCTAAATCTAGCTTTTAATCTACTATCAGTGTCAAAAATGACAAGTAATAATAAATCTATTATTTTTGAAGATGATAAATTTAAAATTTTGAACGAAAATAAAGAGTTAATGGCTGAGGCTAACTGTGTTGGTCAACTCTATTATCTTAATACTTTAGTTCATAAAGCTGCAGTAACTGTTGATCAAAATAAAGTAAACATTCTATGGCACAGAAGGCTCGGTCATATAGGTAACGACAACTTGACTATAATGATCCGAACTAAATCAGTAAATGGTCTGGATAGTAAATTAAAAGCTATAGAAGGCGTGTGTGAACACTGCTGTAATGGGAAAATGCATAAAATACCTTTTTCTACAAGCATTAAGAAAAATTGTAAACCTCTTGATTTAATCCACACAGATGTCTGTGGGAAAATTACTCCCACTTCCAGGGGTAATAATTCATATTTTCTGACCTTTATTGATCATGCTACTCGATACTCCTGGATATATGTTATTGCACATAAGAGTGATGTGTTTCAGAAGTTTTTGGAATGGAAAGCTATGGTTGAAAATATTTATGAAAGGAAAATTAAAACCTTGCAGTCAGATAATGGAGGAGAATATACCTCAAATAAGTTTGAATCATATTTACTAAATGAAGGTATCATTCACCAGAAATCTATTCCTAAAACTCCTGAACAAAATGGGTTAGCTGAAAGATTTAATAGAACTATTATGGAAAAAGTTAGATGTATGTTATCTGATTCAGGAATTGATAAGGAATTCTGGGGTGAAGCACTATATACTGCAAATTATCTAAATAATAGATGCATTAATTCATTTTTAGTAAATAAAACTCCATATGAAGCTTTAAATCTTAGAAAACCCAACGTTAGCCATATAAAAGTTTTTGGATGCACAGGGTATGCACATATCTCTCGAGATGAATGATCAAAATTTGAAAATAAAGCTACCAAATGTCTGTTTATTGGCTATGGCACAGTTACTAAAGGGTATAAGATGTATGATGTTGAATCTAAAAGAATCTTCTTTTCCAGGAATGTAACCTTTGATGAATCAATTTCATCTAAGATTGAGAGCCCTCAACTGAGTGAGACTCCTACCTCTCCACTGGTGTTCCATTCAGAAGATTCAGAACCTGCTGGGCCTGAGAATCAAACTCCTGACGATAATCCTCCAATAATCCTCCCTGAGGCGCAACCTGTACCAGCTATCAGTCCTGATGAGGATCTTAGACGATCGTCTAGAATTCGTAGAGCTCCTATTAGATATGGTAGTTGGGAGTATGATCAGTTTGAGGAGGAGGAGGGTTTATTAGTCAATGGGAATATCAATATCGAACCTGTTAGAATTAGGTTAAATAACAGTGGGTTAACAACGTTAAGATATAGAGTTTATTTAAAGAGTAAATATATTATACAATTAGAAGTCTTTTGAGAGATGAGTGGAACACATCTCTCACTGAGTAATGTAAAGAACCGACTGCCTTAGGGTTCTACAAGCAGTGATATTTAACGCTCGACGGAAGTGTAATAGACTTTAGACCTTACGTCCGTTTCTCATTAAAAGTAATACATGGTTATTTAAACAATAGGTAATTTAATATAGCTGAGCTAGTCTAACAGGAAATTAATATTAAACATATAACGAGTGTGTAATACATTTAACTAAAATTTCAACACTCCTCCTCACACGACATTATATATTTTTCATGCCTATTAATTCAACTAATTTGGTAAATCTATCAATAGGCAACGGTTTAGTGAATATGTCAGCAAGCATAGTTTCACTGGGGCAATCAATACACAAGTTTAATTGTGTTTGAAGTAACAAGATCTCTAATGTAATGAAATTTAATATCAATGTGTTTCGATCTAGGATGATTTTTAGCAATACAAATAGCTGACTGATTATCCTCAAACAAAACTATAGGATTCTTATTTGGTACTTTAAGATCTAATAGTAATTTATTTAGAAATACAGCTTCTTGGGAGGCTCCAGAGAGGGAAACATATTCAGCTTCAGCCGTTCATAAAGCAACACATGACTGTTTCACAGAGCGCCAAGAAATAATGGAAATATTTAACATAAAGCATTGGCCAGAAGTACTTTTCCTATCAACTCTGTTTCGTACCCAGTCGGCATCAGAATAACCTATCAACTCAGAATCTTCATTACCATATGTAATGCCAAGATCAGGAGTGCCCTTTAGGTATCTAAATATTCTCTTAATTGCAGACCAGTGCTTAGTGTTTGGATTGGAACAAAATTTAGAGACATTTCCAACTGCATAAGTTATGTCCGGTCTAGTTTTAGTAGATAGATACAGTAAGGCACCTACAGCTGACTGATATTTAGTTTTGTCTACTAGTTCACAATCATCAGTAGTTGGTTCCAAATGGGAATTAACATCAGCAGGGGTTGAAACAGGTTTGCAATTTTTGAATTCAAATCTATCTAATAACTCGTTGACAAATGAAGATTGATATAGGGCTATTTTATTTTCGTCTTGTACGACTTTTATGCCTAAGAAGTAGGATAATTTTCCTAAGTCTTTCATCTCAAATTTAGCACTTAAATCAATCTTGATTTTAGTCAGATCATCATAGTTCTTACATGCTACAATAATATCATCTACATACACAGAAATGAAACATGGAGAGTTATTGATTAATTTAACATATATACATGAGTCACAAGAGGACTGAATAAATCCTAAGGATTTAAGATATGCATCCAACGCATCATTCCAACATTTGGGTGATTGTTTTAATCCATACATAGATTTATTAAGTTTACATACTAAATCTTCTTTTCCTGGAATAGCATAGCCAGGAGGCTGTCTAATATAAACATTTTCTTTAAGATCCCCATTCAAAAAAGCAGAATTTACATCCAAGTGATGTACAAATAATTTTTGGTTAGCTGCTAAAGATAACATGGTTCGCACCGATTCAAATCTCACTACAGGAGCAAAAATTTCATCATAGTCGATTCCAGGTCTCTGTAAAAAACCCTGAGCGACTAATCTAGCTTTATATGAAACCACTCTACCATCAGATCCCTTTTTTCTTTTAAACACCCATTTAGATTTAATTATGTTTAAATCTGAGGTAGGTTTTACGAGTTCAAAAACTTTATGTTTCTCAAAAGCATTTAATTCCCTCTCCATGGCATGTTTCCATTTAGAGGATTCAGAACCGCTATTAAGAGCCTCAGATACCGACCTAGGTTCGATATTGATATTCCCATTGACTAATAAACCCTCCTCCTCCTCCTCAAACTGATCATACTCCCAACTATCATATCTAATAGGAGCTCTACGAATTCTAGACGATCGTCTAATTTCAAGTTCAGGAAGATCCTCATCTGGTCTGATAGCTGGTACAGGTTGCGCCTCAGGGAGGATTATTGGAGGATTATCGTCAGGAGTTTGATTCTCAGGCCCAGCAGGTTCTGAATCTTCTGAAGGGAACACCAGTGGAGAGGTAGGAGTCTCACTCAGTTGAGGGCTCTCAATCTTAGATGAAATTGATTCATCAAAGGTTACATTCCTGGAAAAGAAGATTCTTTTAGATTCAACATCATACATCTTATACCCTTTAGTAACTGTGCCATAGCCAATAAACAGACATTTGGTAGCTTTATTTTCTAACTTTGATCTTTCATCTCGAGAGATATGTGCATACCCTGTGCATCCAAAAACTTTTACATGGCTAATGTTGGGTTTTCTAATATTTAAAGCTTCATATGGAGTTTTATTTACTAAAAATGAATTAATGCATCTATTATTTAGATAATTTGCAGTATATAGTGCTTCACCCCAGAATTCCTTATCAATTCCTGAATCAGATAACATACATCTAACTTTTTCCATAATAGTTCTATTAAATCTTTCAGCTAACCCATTTTGTTCAGGAGTTTTAGGAATGGATTTCTGGTGAATTATACCTTCATTTCGTAAGTATGATTCTAACTTATTTGAGGTAAATTCTCCTCCATTATCTGACTGCAAGGTTTTAATTTTCCTTTCATAAATGTGTTCAACCATAGCTTTCCATTCCAAAAACTTCTGAAACACATCACTCTTATGGGCAATAACATATATCCAGGAGTATCGAGTAGCATGATCAATAAAGGTCAGAAAATATGAATTATTACCCCTGGAAGTGGGAGTAATTTTCCCACAGACATCTGTGTGGATTAAATCAAGAGGTTTACAATTTTTCTTAATGCTTGTAGAAAAAGGTATTTTATGCATTTTCCCATTACAGCAGTGTTCACACACGCCTTCTATAGCTTTTAATTTACTATCCAGACCATTTACTGATTTAGTTCGGATCATTTTAGTCAAGTTGTCGTTAACTATATGACCGAGCCTTCTGTGCCATAGAATGTTTATTTTATTTTGATCAACAGTTACTGCAGCTTTATGAACTAAAGTATTAAGATAATAGAGTTGACCAACACAGTTAGCCTCAGCCATTAACTCTTTATTTTCGTTCAAAATTTTAAATTTATCATCTTCAAAAATAATAGATTTATTATTACTTGTCATTTTTGACACTGATAGTAGATTAAAAGCTAGATTTAGCACATATAGTACATCATTTATTTTACATGTTCTACTTCCACCACCTGGTATATTCACAATAACTGAAACATTTCCTAGTGAAATAGCTTGTAAGTCATCTCCATTACCTACTTTAACATTGATAGGTTTGCTAATATTTGCAAAATCTTTACATAAATTTTTATCACCACTCATGTGTGATGAAGAGCCTGAATCTATTATCCAAATATTACTGTCGGCATATTTATTACAAAGAGCGATATCATTAGCATACATTGTGTGATTTAGTTCTATATGACTTACATTTACAACATTTGGCTGGTTTCGAGTTCTGTTAGTTTGAGAAGACCGTTTAAATTTAAAGCAGTCTTTTTTCAGGTGTCCCATCTTTTTGCAGAAATGGCAAATGATGGACTGTTTATTTACTCCAGCATAATTCTGAGTCTTGGATAATGCTAATGCATTATTGGATTTAATACTCAACTTTTCAGCTTCTCTCCGGAGTGTGTCAGCTACGGTAATCCAGTTAGGGATGTCTGTCTGAGCTTCAAGTGCGGTGACAAGCACTTCAAACGGCCCTGGTAGTGATGACAGGAGACAAATAACTTTATCCTCTTCACTGATCACTTGATTTAACAAGGCAAGCTCTTGAAAAACTTCAGTTAGTTCTTTCAAATGAGAGTCTAGTAGTTCTGGAGACTTCAATTTTAAATTGTAGAGCTTTTTCTTCAGACGAAATTTGTTAGCCCACGTGTTTTTCTGAAACGTTTCTTGAAGAGTGGTCCAGACAGCTTGTGGATCCGTGGGTTGTCCAACTAAGTACAATTGATCCGGAGAAATAGATAGTACTATATCAGCAAGAGTTTTATTCTTGTTATTCGCATAGGCAGATTTAACATCAGTTGAATCGGAATCTATTGGAACTGGTTTAGTTCCATCAGCAAAGTCCATCAGTTTCTCTCTTAAGAGATACATCTGCATCTGTATCCTCCATGTAGGGTAATTATTTCCGTCTAGGGGAACAATCCCCGGTAACTTATTTGAAGACATGTTTTCAAAGTATTTATTATCATTCAATACTTAACAAACATAAACAACCAAAGCAGTTAAATTGATTTACTGTTTAATAACTGAATTGATGTTTTAACATTATTCTAATTCATAAGAATAACTGAATATAATTATTAATATTCAATTGGAACAGCAACACAAGTCTTAGTTCGCAAGAACCTTTTGTTGAAAGTATTTATTATCATTCAATACTTAACAAACATAAACAACCAAAGCAGTTAAATTGATTTACTGTTTAACTGAATTTGATGTTTTAAAATTATTCTAATTCATAAGAATAACTTCACTGAATATAATTATTAATATTTAATTGGAACAGCAACACAAGTCTTAGTTCGCAAGAACCTTTTGTTGAAAGACTGTTTACCAAAGGATAAGGTCACAGATTTAAAGGTAATTTGTGACCTCTCTTGACACCTCTTCCGCACAAATACTAAATAATTATATTATAAAACAAGTGCATTTTTCGCTAGAGCAATCATTATAATTGACCTCATTAGCGCGTTAACACGATATGCTTACGCAAGCGTTCGAGTGATATGTTTCATATAGGTTAACACTTTTTCACTGCACTTCGTTTTTATATTTATTACTGTTATAAACTTCTAATTTGTTTAAACATAATTTGATTTATAAACTCTTATCGTTCACTGGGCCCATAACCTGTTAGAATTAAGTTAAATAACAGTGGGTTAACAACGTTAAGACATAGAGTTTATTTAATGAGTAAATATGTTATACAATTAGAAGTCTATTGAGAGATGAGTGGAACACATCTCTCACTGAGTAATGTAAAGAACCGACTGCCTTAGGGTTCTACAAGCAGTGATATTTAACGCTCGACGGAAGTGTAATAGACTTTAGACCTTACGTCCGTTTCTCATTAAAAGTAATACATGGTTATTTAAACAATAGGTAATTTAATATAGCTGACCTAGTCTAACAGGAAATTAATATTAAACATATAACGAGTGTGTAATACATTTAACTAAAATTTCAACAGAACCTAAGTCGGTATCTGAGGCTCTTAATAGCGGTTCTGAATCCTCTAAATGGAAACATGCCATGGAGAGGGAATTAAATGCTTTTGAGAAACATAAAGTTTTTGAACTCGTAAAACCTACCTCAGATTTAAACATAATTAAATCTAAATGGGTGTTTAAAAGAAAAAAGGGATCTGATGGTAGAGTGGTTTCTTATAAAGCTAGATTAGTCGCTCAGAGTTTTTTACAGAGACCTGGAATCGACTATGATGAAATTTTTGCTCCTGTAGTGAGATTTGAATCGGTGCGAACCATGTTATCTTTAGCAGCTAACCAAAAATTATTTGTACATCACTTGGATGTCAATTCTGCTTTTTTGAATGGGGATCTTAAAGAAAATGTTTATATTAGACAGCCTCCTGGCTATGCTATTCCAGGAAAAGGAGATTTAGTATGTAAACTTAATAAATCTATGTATGGATTAAAACAATCACCCAAATGTTGGAATGATGCGTTGGATGCATATCTTAAATCCTTAGGATTTATTCAGTCCTCTTGTGACTCATGTATTTATGTTAAAGTAATCAATAACTCTGCATGCTTCATTTCTGTGTATGTAGACGATATTATTGTAGCTTGTAAGAACTTTGATGACCTTACTAAAATCAAGACTGATTTAAGCGCAAAATTTGAGATGAAAGACTTAGGAAAATTATCCTATTTCTTAGGCATAAAAGTCGGACAAGACGAAAATAAAATAGCTCTAAATCAATCTTCATTTGTCAACGAGTTATTAGATAGATTTGAATTCAATAATTGCAAACCTGTGTCAACCCCTGCTGATGTTAATTCCCATTTGGAACCAACTACTGATGATTGTGAACTAGTAGACAAAACTAAATATCAGTCAGCTGTAGGTGCCTTACTGTATCTATCTACTAAAACTAGACCGGACATAACTTATGCAGTTGGAAATGTCTCTAAATTTTGTTCCAATCCAAACACTAAGCACTGGTCTGCAATTAAGAGAATATTTAGATACCTAAAGGGCACACCTGATCTTGGCATTACATATGGTAATGAAGATTCTGAGTTGATAGGTTATTCTGATGCCGACTGGGCAGGAAACAGAGTTGATAGGAAAAGTACTTCTGGCCAATGCTTTATGTTAAATAATTCCATTATTTCTTGGCGCTCTGTAAAACAGTCATGTGTTGCTTTATCAACGGCTGAAGCTGAATATGTTTCCCTCTCTGGAGCCTCCCAAGAAGCTGTATTTCTAAATAAATTACTATTAGATCTTAAAGTACCAAATAAGAATCCTATAGTTTTGTTTGAGGATAATCAGTCAGCTATTTGTATTGCTAAAAATGCTAAAAATCATCCTAGATCGAAACACATTGATATTAAATTTCATTACATTAGAGATCTTGTTGCTTCAAACACAATTAAACTTGTTTATTGCCCCAGTGAAACTATGCTTGCTGACATATTCACTAAACCGTTGCCTATTGATAGATTTACCAAATTAGTTGAATTAATAGGCATGAAAAATATATAATGTCGTGTGAGGAGGAGTGTTGAAATTTTAGTTAAATGTATTACACACTCTTATATATGTTTAATGTTAACTTCCTGTTAGACTAGCTCAGCTATATTAAATTACCTATTGTTTAAATAACCATGTATTACTTTTATGAGAAACGGACGTAAGGTCTAAAGTCTATTACATATCCGGCTAGTGTTAAATAACACTGCTTGTAGTTTCTGAAGGCAGTCTGTTTTTGCATTACTCAGAGAGAGATATGATCCTCTCATCTCTCTAATATTCTTCTCTCCGTATAACATATAAACTCTTTAAATAAACTCTATGTCTTAACGTTGTTAACCCACTGTAATTTAACCTAATTCTAACAGAACAATCCTTAATTTTCTCCTATATTTACATTTATTTTACTGAGAACAGAAACCAGATTCAAGAATTTTTGGTAAACACTTTACCAGTTCCTTCAGTCTGGCATATACATGTTTTTCAACTTATTTCACACCTCGAAATTCGCCAATATACCTACTGACGAGTGGCGACATTGTCCATAATTTGAAACATGAAAACTTCACAACTTCCAGTTAATCAAACTGTATTGAAATGCCATGTTTCAGAGGCTGGAAAATTGTAAGCTAATTTTTTATACAAAATTTTACAAAAATTCTGAGCCAAACCAATTTGGCTCATTTTTTTTAATATTTCATGCCAAAATTAACATGGCAACATAGGAATTAATTCAAAATTTTAAGGGGACCGCCCCCAAAATTTTGAAAAAAATTTATTATTGAAGATATGGTTCTGAAACCTTGTATGTATATATAAAAGTGAATTATCTATCATTTTTGTTCTTATTCGAATTTCGAACCATTTTCAAAAAACCCCACCTGTTTTTTGGTTGAAGCTAGAGCATTGCGGTTTTTTGCATTAGATTCTCCATACTGATATATACTATATGATTGACTTCGATTTTTGATTTTCGAATATGTTTTCTAAATTTTGACTTTTTCATAAAAGTAAACCAAAATTTCTGAAAATAAAATTTTGTCGGAAAAAATTTTCTACAACAAATTCGAAAATCAAAAATTGAAGGTAATCATATTGTAGATATCATTATGGAGTATCAAATGCAAAAAACCGCAATGCTCTAGCTTCAACCAAAAAACAGGTGGGATGTTTTGAATTACAAGATTTGTAGATATCAAAATTAGTAGGAATTTCCTTTCAAAGTTTGATGATCTGACACGCAGCGTCCATCCGCTTCGAAGGTTTAGCGATAACTGAGCAATCTTTCTTTGCATTCATTGGTGCGGGCGTGCTACACTGGTATGTTAGATACCAGATATAGCGATATAATTAATTATTACGAATTATAATTGGCTGAGAGTTGGTTTTTGGAGTACATATTGACTCCCTACCCCCCGGCCTACTTTTCCCTTTCTCCCTCTCCCCCGGGGGGTATAGAGTTATACGATACATCTGGTATTTTGCACACACTATAAGAAGGTTAAAAAGCAACTATTTACACAATAAAAAATAATGATAAAATTACGATATTTCCTCGGGGGGACGGTCCCCTTAAGCCTATTAGACATATCTGATTTTTTACCTTTTGAAATCTAAGCCAATTAAGAGGACTCAATGGTTTTTTTATATTTATTTTATTAATAAAGATAGAAATTTGAAACTCCACATACGTTTGTATCATGAGTAATGCAGAAATTCTTATTTAGTAAAAAAAAATCATGACCTCCCTTCTAAACCCCGTGGGGGGTACTTCAAAAAAATTGCTACTTCTCACAAACTAAACCAGATAGAAACAAACCGATTTTGGAAATGAATTCCTGAGACATTTTCACATAATTGCTATTTAGGTTTTTCTTATTTTTTGCATTCAGTTTTTTAATATCTTGAAAAAAATATTTTAAAAAATCAATTTTTTTTTTCTTAAATCTATATGCCATAAATTGAAAAAAACCCAAATAGCAAATATAACTGATCATTATGCACTTTACAGATTTTATCTAGGTTACCTATAACCAAAGAAATAGGCTTTTGAAGTATGAAAATGCTACTTTTCACGACAGGGCAATTTGTCCACAGAAGAAGACACTCACCTTCCCGCCTTAGTATGCGTTTCACATTAGTTAGGTTTATAAGAACTAAGACAAAGTTGTACCTACCATCAACCTTTGCTTCTTTTTAGAGAAGCAAACTTACTGTTCGGTGGGTAAATTATAAATGTTGGTGGATCAGCAAATCTACTGGGAATTTATTGTGGATTTTTTCAGCTTTTTGTATAAGTCAGTGGGATTTTGTACAAAAAATACAGACTGACATTATTCCAAGACTCCAGTCAGAAAAGAAGGTCTCCACAGAGTCACAGACCCCAGTCTGCAAAGGATGCACAATCATTCTCCAGATATTTAATTTTTGGAGCGATTCGTCTCCAAAGATTTTCATATTTCTCTCCATAATGACCAAAAATCTCAAAATTCTCTCCACTAATTACATTTTAACAGGAATTAATTAGGAAATTTTCGCCGGGTAATTCAGGAGACTAATTTCAAGGCCTCAACAGTCGGCTGATGAACTTCACAACTTCATGCATCTTTTGCAGACATGCACAGACCCAGGATTCTTTACAGAAATTGGGATTTAGACGCAGCAATTAACATGGATGCGAACATGGGAATTAAATAGGACTTAGGTGCAGGATTAATTCAATAAATCCTTCTGTACTTTTCAGACTGGCAAAGAATCTCTGTGACAAATCTGAGACCATTTTTGAAATAGGAGATCTTGAATTAATTCCCATCTTAATCTTGCCATTAATTTAGCTGCTGTAGATTCTGAATCTGCCACTGAGAATTAGATTATCAGATACAGGGTGGGGTGTAAGTTTGGAAGCAAATGAAAGTGCATATTATAATCCAACGAAAAATATATTTAATAATTTACAGTTATGTATTATTACTTAAGGGTTTTAAGAATTCAAAAATCATAAATTTATTCAAAATGTCCCCCCTTGTTTTTAATAACAGCCTCAAATCTCCTCCGAACTCCTCCTACTGTGGCACGCAACTGTTCTTGTGAAATTTCCTTCCAAGATCTCTGGAGCGAACGCTTTAAATCATCCACACTGCGATGGAATTTACCACAGGCCTTTGATTCAAGAATGGACCATACCGAAAAGTCCAAAGGATTAATATCTGGGGAGCAGGGAGGCCACATTTCTTTGGACCAAAACCATGGAAGATGGTCATGGCACCAGTTTTGAGTGACACTTGCAGTATGTGAAGTCATGCCGTCTTGCTGAAATGTCCATAGAGTGTCATTACCGAAGTGATCCTTAGCTGACTCCAACATTGGCATCAAAATATTCTCAATATAACATTTAGCATTGATTTTGGCGCCTTGTTCCACAAAAATTAAAGGAGATCTCCAAGTTTCTGAAACGGCGGCCCAGACCATTACTGAAGCAGGTTTCATGGTTCTGTGAACAGTTTTTTGGTTGTATGGGATGTCTTTTTTTTCACTTTTACCAATTATTCTGTCATTCCTCCGGTTGTGAGCCATTTCCACTGTGAAATTTTTTTCGTCAGACCAAACAATTTCACCAGCCGTGCCAGACTTCAATTCTGTCAGAAGTGCTTTGCTTCTCTCCAATCTCTTTTTCTTTACAGCTTCTGACAGAGTCTGTCTCTTTTGGAGGGTGAAAGAGGACATCTTTAGGTCTTCTTTGTCAACTCTTCTCATTGTTCTGGGACTCACATTAGCTGTTTTGGCTAACAATCGTATTGACCTTTTCGGGTTCCTCCTGATCTTCTCTCGGGCACATTTTATCAGTTGTTTGGTGCGTTGTGAGCGTGGTCTACCACTTCTTGGACGATCAGTCAAGACTCCTCTCTCATTAAAACGCTTCACACACTTCCAAACAGTCAATCTCGCTATTGAGAGAGTCTTTGATATGACGGAATCTGACTTCCCGGCACAGTGTAGAGCAATAATGGCTTCTCTTTTGTCTGACATTTTTGAATTGACTAAATTTTTGTAAAAAAAAATAACACTGCCACGTCATTATGTAGTGTCTCTACTATAGTTCAAACCCTATCACCTACTTAGGAACTTATTTTTAAGAATTATATTTATGTTTGAAAAATTGCTTCCAAACTTACGCCCCACCCTGTAGTTCAAGTAAAATAGTATGATAAACTCTCCATTTATCTCTTCAAAATTCACCAAATTTCTCTCCAAAATGAGTTAAATTCTCTTCAAAATAACATTGTAGCCACAGACTAAGCATTGGAGAAAATTAAATATTTCTCGCCATTTGCAATTGAAGGGCTCAAAATAAATGTCACAAACTTGCCATTAAAATGGCAAGTTTGAACATGCTTTATTACTTGGCAGATAGTAATTAGTAAGTGTCTCTCAAATTTAAATCTCTGTGGGAGAAGAGACACATTATGCAGAGTGGAATTAATTTCATTTAATTTGATCATTTCGGAGAGAAATTTGGTGATTTTGGAGAGAGCTGGAGAGACGAAGTCTGACAAATGAATACCTAGTTTATAAGCCATACTATTTTACTTGGCACAACTTCATGCATCTTTTGCAGAGCAAGACTCAGCAGACTGGATTAGCTATTCTTCCTCTTCTGTTATTTTATTAATTATTTGAAATGAGGTATCATTGATAATTAAAATAAATAAATATAATAAAAAGGGAAATAAGTAGATAGGTATAGCCTACCCTACTTGCTTTGACTTATTTAATAGCATAATGTAATACTTTATTGAATTAAAATGCAGGCATTACAAAGTTTTAATCATAACAAAAGAATATATACCATAGCTACTGTATTTCATGGTAAATTTATTTGACTTGTTGGTGGAATTTTTCTCCTTTGAAAATAATATTCTAACAAAGCGGTGGATTTTTAACTACTCTGCATAATGTGTCTTTTCTCCCGCATAGATTTTAATTTGAGAGACTGTTACTCTCTGACTCTTGGTAGCTGATTCTGCGATTCAGAATCTCCTGCAGCTAAATTAATGGTTACATAGGAATTAATTAGGGCTGTACCGAAACCATAATTATTGCCGATATCGATAAGAGTACCTACCGATACTAGGTTTTGGTAATCTGCCGATACTGATACTTAAAAATCACCAATATTCAGAGACTCCTGATACCGATACACCAATATTTTTTAATTACACATTATTATTATAAATTTTATTTACCGATGTACTAAATGTACCGAATCTGATGCAATGGTATCAGATTTGGCAAGTCTGATATGTACCGTATAATTAACATATTACGTAGGTATGCACAATCTGTTATCTACCAAATACTTCAATTCAATGTTCTTATGACCATAAATGTGCACTGTTATTGGTTGGAAGCATTGATGACGTATGAGTAGAGTAATGGATGTAATGAATTGGTATATTTGTGGCTCCGTCCAGGTTGTTTTAAAAATATAATATTAACAAGTTTCAAGTATTGTAATCATTGTTTATAATCCAATTCATGAAACCATTATTCTTAATACTTTGCTTATATTCATTTAATAGCAACAACTTATTCTATATAACCGTTTTCGTACAAGTTTGATACATGTCCGAGTCTGTTTGGAATATACCTACCTATAGTGCGTCATCAGACAGCTATTTTGTTTACAAACTTACGTACGCCACACCACGTGAGCGTATGATTTATATATTTAAATCACATGTTTTTAAAATTAAAAATTTCTTACTAATAACAATTTAACCAAAATAGTAATTCTTACCACCTATTTAATCATTAAAACCATAATACATACGTATGTTTGTCATAATTGGTTCAGTTGCTCGTCTGAACATATTACTGAATATTTTTCAGTTTATTGTTGTCTGCTGCCGCTAAACTTGAGAAAAGACACTTTAAACAAAATTAATAGTTATGATGATATTCATCGTATATTTTTTCAACAATAGAAACTAGAGCAATAAAAGATGTAATAATTGAATTTTTGATAAAATAAGACTTTTTAATAGTATCGGTGGTATCTGCATTTTTTAATTAATAAATATCGATTACCGATACCTAAAAAATGGCCGATATAACGAGTACCGATACAGATAGTATCGGAACAGCCCTAGAATTAATTCAAGATCTCCCACAGAGATATACAATTTCTATAGTTGGGCTCAGATTAGTCGCAAAGTCTTGGAAAATTGTTCCATATTCTTCAGTCTGGATTTTTAACTATTCATTTCTATGTTGTCATTAATTTTCAGTGGATAAATCGGGAAAATGTTGGTGGATCAACCAAATTGTCCAGTCTGCAGAAACTGATAGTGTTTGTAGGGATCTCTTATTCTGTTTGTAAATATAGGGATTAGCGTCAACCGGGGTATTCCATCTCACTCAGAGTATCGGGTTAATTAATCTCACCCTTTTTTTAACAGTGAAGGAATAATTATTTCGGAAAACAGATTACACCATTGAAAAGATCGCAATTTTTTCTATAAATACTGTAACCTTCATTCATTTTCGTTAGATGAAAGTATAAAATTATTTAGAGTAGGTTTTTTTTCACCCTATAAAAACTTTATTTCAAATTTTACTAAAATCCAGCAACTTCAACACTGGATTGGACAATAATGTTTGAAATCCCACCCAAATTTTCATGGACACAGTTAAATTTTTTTTTTTTTTTTTTTTTTGTTTAAAAAGACAACATTTTTCCATTAAAAACAAGAAGGATAAAATCTTTACAGAAGAGGAAATTCCTTCAGGAACTACGAGTGAGGGGTTGAGTTCCCTGAAGGGGTGGACCCGACCCTCTAAAACCTCTCCTTCGCGGCTGAGAGGATGCTGAAGGCATTCCCTCTCTGAATCGCAAGAGCCATTCCCTGTTGGAACCAGGCAGACTCCCTTGGATCATTCGTTGTCTCAACAAGGCGTCTACCTATGGACTTCATGATTAAGGAGGTTGTTCTACCGTACACTCCTGTGGTCTCTATAGCAATTGGCTCAAATATGTATGTAGTTAAATATGCCATCATAATGAAATATAAACGGTTTTATAAAATATGCACTATTACGGTAGTTACAGCATGACAAGGACAAAATTGCTCCAAATACGAAAAAGTGCATGGGTAATTAATTGCACACATCATGGGGTAGCTAATTAATTGCAGTTTCCTTGGAGATAATCAATGCATTTATATGAAATCATATGTATAAATAAATATTTAAAGTTCAACTCATTATTACGTCACATTAGTTAAAATACATCTGCCCCGAACTGCTATGACGCTGCCCTGAACTGCAATGATGCTGCCCCGAACTGCAATGACATTGCTGAGAATCTGCCCTGAATTGCAATGACGCTGCCGTGAATCTGCCCCGAATTGCTATGACGCTGCCGTAAATCTGTCCCTAACTGAAGTGAATCTGCAATGACTCTGCCGTGATCTACCCTTAACTAACTGCTATGACACTGCCCCGAACTACTATGACGCTGAACCGAACTACCGTGAATCTGCCCCAAACTGCCATGAATCTGCCCCGATCTGCTATGCTACTGCCCTGATCTGCAATGCTACTGCTGTGAATCTGCCCCGATCTGAAATGCTACTGCCGTGAATCTGCCCCGATCTGCACTGCAATTAATTACCCCAAAAGTGTGAGACAATCACCGCAATTCTCAGTTATAGTCAATCGCGTAGTTTTATTATTAATAAGTAACGAACCATAGGAGGTAAAAGGTTGAAATTTAGTATTGGTCATTATCAAAGTGATATCTTAAAGATGGTGTAAGTATGAAGTTTCTACCTTGCTTAGTTTTTTATGCTAGATCAAAGTGCGATGGAATACCCCGGTCAATGCTAATTCAGAAATGTTTGTACCAAAATTATTTAAATGTAGAAATTAATTCACAGTTGTTCAGAGAGAGTATCTCGATTATCTCTCCATATTCTATTATTCTGCAGACAGGCAAATTGTTGGTGGATATTTTCAGCTTTTTGTTTTTGAGAAAGTCAGTGGAATTTTATGCCCCGAAAACAGACTGATGTATATACTTACCTACTTGATATTTAATAGCTATACTTGTTACCTACCTATTTAACATTAAAATATAACATTGGTTAGATGATTTTTCTATTTTTAAAGTACTTCAATTAAGATTACAATTATTTTCCTATCTTTTACAAATGAAATAAAAATGTTCTATCACTGTTATTTTTATTTTTGCAGACACAGTGAGAGGAATATGCGATAAGACTTCCAAATTATAATTAAGTAGGTAATATGTATAAGTAACTATGATACCTACCAGTACCACAACCACACTTTTTTATTTAATTAATATTTAAATTTAACAAAACAACAGAAGAGCAAGAAAAGCTTAAATGATCTCAGTTGAAGTCTAAGTGGGTCCGAATTTTTGTAAAATTTTGATTCAAAATTGACAAATTGGTTACTAGCTATATGAAATTCAATTATTTTTTAAATATACATACCTAGGAATATATCAGACTGCAGGAACTGGTGAACTGTTCTTCAAGAATTCTCTATTTTGACTTCTGTTTTCAGTCAAAATACATATAAATATTGGAGTAAGAGGCATTCCATGACAAGTGGACCAAAAAATATGAAATTTAACACCACACCCCCTCAGATTTGCATGAAAGTTGGTACAAAGGGTGCTTGACTAAATTCGTAATTTGTGAAACTCTACTTCTATATTACTTTTCAAAATTATGTTCTTTTCTTTTCCAACCTATAGCAAAGTAGTCATCTACATTTTTTGTTCTAATAATTTTTTTGTCAGGTGGGGCCTTTGAGGGTAAAGGTCAAAGTCAAAGAGGGTAAGTGCCCTTTTTCGTTTAAAATATTAAAATTTTGTACACTTGAAAGATTGCCTAGCTTATTCTGAACAAAAAACATGCTGAACTTTTTGTTCTAGGTCTAATAATAAGAAAGTTATGACCTTTCAAAAATGGCGATGTCAAGGCATTTTGTCCTTTTTTTCTAAAGTTCACAAGGTCGTAACTTTTGACCTATAAGAGCTAGAGAGCTGAGATTCTCAGAATAAAGTTTTTTGGGCACAAACACCCTTTGTACCAACTTTCATGCAAATCTAAGGGGGTGTGGTGTTAACCCTTGGTCCACTTTTCCTGGAAAATTAAAGATTGTTCACACAGAAAATGTGGAAAATATTCTACATTTACAGACGGAGTATCATAAAGAACTTAAATTACTATTGTAAGGAAAGGCTATGATCCCCAACATCTAAGCTCTTGGTAAATAAAAATCTGCAGATTTTTCATTACTTTACTCAAAAGTCAAGACAATAACCAGGCAGTAAAAATAAAATACTTTAATAAATGCATCATATTATTTACATATATGAATCACAAATAGGTGTATTCTTACCCAGGTTATGACTATCCTAGACACAATAAACAATTTATTTTAAACTCTCATAATTGTAGCTAACATAACTTTACATATCTTTGTTTCTGTAAAAACACCATAACAATTAGCTATTATCAATAGAGCACAAATTATGGTTTATCAGAGGCACACAAATTAAGGTCTACACTGCAGCACATCAAAACAAGTCACCACGACTGACTCTGACATGACTTTTCCCTTGAAGTAAACATTTTTTAGTTTTCAGATTCACATATGATATTTATATTTTAACAATGCTATTTTTAATAGGTAGTCATCTCCTAAC
>CANNZV010000455.1:0-76695 GCA_947561585.1 Caprella mutica | reverse complement strand
GTAGTCATCTCCTAACACTAATGGGGTCAATTCCTATGTAAATTTAATCATAATCCTCAAAAAAGCCAAATTTGGCTATCTAACAGACAACATTGTGCCAGCCTCTGAATCATGAGGATAGATCACAAATTTCCAATGCAGCTCAGCAGCATACTTCTATAAGAATTAAATTTAGATAATAATTTATTATTTGATTTATTTTTCAGTGCAATTTGGCTCTATGGGCCTTTTTCATCTGCTAGAGCCTACAGTAGGTAAAAACAATAAACTATCAGTGGTCCTAGGCTTCTGTCAGTGTGAGTTGAGGCTTAAATTAAGTAGTAATAGAACTAATGTTTTTAATAATAGTCATTTATCAACAGATCATCTTTATATATCTAGCTATATAATCTACCTACGTCACTATTGAAAATAAATAGTAGCCACTAAAGATGCCTCCAAAGAGAATTAGCAAAAGAAAAGCAGCTGAGAATGTTGATATCCTCTCAGAGGTCAAAGAAGAAACAAACAAAAAAGTAAAAAAAGGTAATGTCAAATTGACAATTCTTTAAAAGTATAATTTTAATTCCCATCTCGGTTCTCACAATCTTGTCTTTTGAATTTTCTCCTATAATGCAAAATTTCTAGCTCTTTTTAAACAAGGTTTTTAAAAAAATTCAATCATTCACTTATAAAAATCTACTATATATTATGAAATATTTATTAAGTTTTTAGCATATTTTCAAATGAACTCTTAGCTATAAATATTTGTTGTAAATTTATTGAGTTTATAACTTTGCTTGCAATTTTCAGATGCTGCCATTGAGAAGCAACTAACAAAGTTGATTTTTGAGCACTGGTAAGTTAAGTAGATATTAGAATTTTAAAGACAAAGTACCTACTTTTATCATGATTTATGAAAATAGTAATTTGACTGACAAGCAAATAGGCTAAACGATTGTAAAGTATACAACCTATATTAATTTAACGTAGTTTATCCTGCATCCTCAGTGTTTTCATTTCACATCTCCTAGTTAACATCAGATTTCCATGTGCTGATGCTAACTAGGAACCATGTAATTGGCCAAATTCCTATTTAACATCATTCCTGATATTAAATAGGAGTGTACCCATATTTATGCTCCCTAATTACTGAAACAAAATTTACTTCCGTATAATTCACTAGTGGTATTTTTTGCAGCAAATCCTGACGAGTGTACGGCCGCTCTGCTGAAGTGATAGTCAGCGGAGTGAAGGAACTCTACCCTGAGGTTGAGTGTGACATTAACATCACTAAGCCAAGGAGCAAATCTTTTGAGGTGAGTATCTGCTCACTTGTAATTCACTAGAAGATGCTTAACTTTGTAGTTACTCACCAATGCTATTCCTAAGAAGATGCTCAACTTTATTCTCATGGATAATGAATAAAGTTATGTTGATTAGTTTGAATATTTAATAGAGCTTTGTCAGTTGTTTGGTATTTATGAATATCAAATTAAGGTAGAGAAACAATTGATCAAATTGAAGAGATCCATTATTTATTATAAGACATTTATAAATGATAAAATTTACTAATTTAATTAAATTCAGATCACATGGTTGGTACTGATATGGTATTTTGACTAAAATACTGAAAAATATATTCATGCGTCACTAGGTAGTAGTTTATTAATTCTATTTTTAATCTAAGTAATTTACATACTTGGTAACTACTAGTAGTAATTATTCATAAAATAAGTGAATTTATGACATGGCCATTTAGTTATTAGTGAGAAATTATTGATAGAATTCTCCTATTTTCTAATATGTTTTTATAGCTAATTATGTTGAATTTAAATCTTTGTTGGTAATGCTTCACTCTTCAAACATAAAGAATTAAAAATATACAATACCCTGGAGCTAAGGGTTAAGAGCTAGAAGAAAGTAGTTACAAAGAACTGCAGCTAAATAAAATTAGCTAACTGCCAATGTTGAGGTTAATTAATTAGTTAAATCTAATTCATAGCCAATGCTAATTTTCTAAATTTTAGTATTTGCCCATTTTAATATCTGAAAGTGAATATAAGAGTAAAATATAAATTAGTTAGTCTTATTTTTTTAGCTACCGATACAAGACTTTTCAAAATGATAGTTAATGTTTCGTTAGTATTTTAATCAACGCTATTTACTCATCACCTTAATATGATTTGTATTCACATTATATACATGTGAATATAGTGTTGTGTCTAACCTGAGAAGTAATCGTGCAGATACCTAAAATTGTGCTGACAGTGGATGTAATTTTGTAATGCCACGTCCTAAAAAGAGCTCATCGAATATGTCTAACACTGACGGCAATGACAACGAAGAACCTGTCACACTAAGTGATTTGTCATCTAAATTAGACACTATTTTACAGCAGATGGAGTCAATGGAAACTAGGCTTGAGCAGTACGACTCTGAAAACAAAAAACTGAAGCAAACTATTGTTACATTGGAAGACCGCATCGAGAGTCTGGAAACTGTTCACCGTAATAGCAATTTAATCTTATCTGGTCACTCTCTGGAGGTGATGCCTAAAGATGGAGACTGTACTCAAGCTGTAGTCGACCTGCTTAAACGTAGTTTAAAATATAAGCTGCGTGTTGAACATGTTGTAGCTGCATATCGGCTGGGCTCGAAACCTTTGAATCATACCACTGACCGAAGAAACGTTATGCTGAAACTTCGAGAAACTGAGGTCAAGAAAGATCTCCTATCTGCATGTAGGTCAGCGAAACCTGCTGATCTTTATGCCAATGACGATCTCACTCCATTGAAGAGTTCTATTCTCTATGGATTGAGACAAGCTCGCAAACGGTTTCCGGAGAAGGTAAATGCCTGCGGTTCACGTGACGGAAGGGTGTACGTGTTCATTAAGCCACCTAATCCTGCAGCTCGTCCTCAGAAGGTCTTCGTGAACAGCTTACAGCGAATGGATGAACTGTGCAGTCAATCTTTTGGAGTTTCTGCCGATGAGTTGATGAGTAAAAGTCTTAGGAGGTGACTCTCCAATGTGCTGTTCACTTTTTTATGTGGAGTAACTTGTTTTACTCTATATAATGTTCCAGAACTTTTTGGTATGCAAGGGAAATCTCATCGCTTGTTCAAGGAGAGTAACTTGGTAATGTTTCGTGCTAAATTCATTTTATCATGTGCAGTCACATACATTGTTAAGCAATGTATGGAGAACTGCTTCTTTCTATTACTTATTTCGTGCAAACTTGTGTATGTCCTATCATACACACTGATTTGCGTGAACGCTTTCCATAGACATATTTATGTTTATTTACACATCTATATGTGCATAACATTGGTATATTATTACAATTTTAGAGACCACATTTTTTACTCTGTTATTCTCTATACCTATAACTGTTTACTTTACTTTATTACTTTATTTTTGCCTCATTTGACTAGTTTCAAAATTTCTTACACCGGCTTGGACGGTAACTGTGAATTTACCCTACTACCAGCACCTTATGTGTTCACTCTCAGTGCGAATTGTGCCTGTCTGAATGAAGATAACTGTTTATCTAATTTTCGTTTTGTAGGAAGTAGATACATATTTTTTACAGTGTATGGAGTGATTTTTTTTAAATTATTTTCACCATCTTGAGCGGTGACATGTCAATTGACCTTATAAGTTGTACCATTGAATGTTTTATTCACAGTTCATGTGGTGGAATTTTTACATTTGAAGGTTTCTCGGAGTTGAACGATAACATGTCAGTTTACCCAAGTATTTCTGCCTCAACTACCTTGCCTTGTCACCAACATTTTCTAAATGTCTATTCACTGGTTACATTTATTACTTGTTTGTTGTTGCTTAAATATTATTATTATGATGGGTACTAATGGTTTTATTTTCGATCGGATAGACCCCGATGATAACCTGTTAAGTGAGATGTTTCAATCTATGAATATACAGAATCAATCAAGATATTATACTCTTGATGAATTTAATAATGCTTTTTCTGATTGTAGTAAATATTTTTCTCTGTGTAATTTTAATATTCGTAGTTTCAATTGTAACAGTGAGTCATTTATTTCACATGTGAGTGCTCTTTGTATAGAATTTGATGTATTTGTACTAACTGAGACTAGATTTTCCAATGTATTAAAAAGAGACTTAGATGGTTACACCGCTCACCACTCAGTGAGAATTAACGGTGGTGGGGGCGGAGTGTCGGTGTACTGTGTAGGACAATTACTAACTAAGAGAATTGATAATTTGTGCATTGTGGATCAGCATATTGAATCGTGTGTTGTAAAGGTTGAGATAGGACGACGAATTGTATATCTTGTTGCTATTTATAGACCTCCTCAGGGCAATATTGAGTGTTTCATGGATAATTTGCAGTTTATTATGAGTTATTTAGATGGATGTAGGAATGAGGTTATTATTACTGGTGATATAAATATTGATATATTGAACTATGAAAATGCTGGTGCTGCTGTTAGAAGTATGGTGTATTATCTTTATTCTCTAAATTTTTTCACAGCGATAACCAAACCAACTAGATTTCCCTCTGGTGATCAACATGGTACCCCTTCCTTATTAGATCACATATGGTACAATAGATTTAATGAGCACCAGAGCGGTATATTATTATTCAATTCCACAGATCATGAGCCAACATTCCTAATATTAAAAAATATTTTGGTAAATTGCGATGAGTTAGTCAAGACTGAATTTCGCGTTCACTCTGAGGATAACATTAACTTTTTTGTCTCTGAATGCAATAAGTTGAATTTTCAATTTGTTGCAGATGATGTTGATCTGCTAATTATGCAGTTTGATAACACTATAAATGATCTCTACCGTAACTGTTTCCCACTGAAAGTAAAATATGTTTCACGAAAAAGACTAAGTAAGCCCTGGCTAACATCTTCATTATTTAATCAAATAAAAACTAGATCTAGGTATTATAAGATGTATAAACTGGGAACCATTTCAGAGACGTTTTATAAGCGGTTTAAGAATAATCTAACTAATGTTATTAGGAATGAAAAGAGAAATTATTATCGTAATGCTTTTTCACGAAGTGATAATAACATGAAATCAACTTGGAATTTAATAAACGGTCTTATTAAGGACGGTAAATCTGGTGAAACTATTAAGAGGATGGTAATTGATGGTGTTGAAACTGTGGATAAGTTGTGCATTGCGGAGAAATTCAATGAATATTTTAGTGAGGTAGCTCTTAGACTACAACGTAATATTCCTGATTCTGAGCGTGATCCTTTAGACAGTATAAATTTTGATATTCCCAATTCTATGTTTGTCCATTCCGTTTCTGTACCTGAGATTATTACCATTGTTGGTAATTTGAAGAACTCTTCATATGGCTTGAATGTTATACCTACTAAAATATTGAAACTGGTTATTAGTTGTCTCGCTGTGCCTGTTTGCCATATTGTTAATGTGTCTATTAATACTGGTAAATTTCCTGGTCCTTTGAAAAATGCCACTGTTGTACCTATTCACAAATCAGGTGATATTTCCGATATATGTAATTATAGACCCATATCTGTTTTGCCTTTGTTGAGTAAAATATTTGAAAAGTGCTTACATGCGAGAATTATGAGTTACCTAAATAAATATAAAATTATCAGTAAAGAGCAATTTGGTTTTATGAAGGGTAAGAGTACAAGTGATGCTATTGTTAATTGTACTGAATATATATATGGTGAATTGAATAGGAAAAATCATGCTCTTGGCATATTTATTGATCTACGTAAGGCATTTGATACGGTACCTCATGATTTACTCCTTCGTAAGCTATATCGATATGGTTTCCGTGGTCTGGTGTTTCAGTGGTTAAGTAGCTACCTTTCGAATAGAACCCAAAGAGTTCGTGTATGTGGAGTGGAGTCTGTATGTAGACCTGTTACGTGTGGGGTGCCACAGGGGAGTGTGTTGGGTCCTATTCTCTTCTTATTGTTCATTAATGATATGCCCAGTTTGTCTAATTCATCCAATTATACCTTATTTGCAGATGACACAACTCTTACCTGTGGCGCTCCCAGTTACCATGAATTGATTCATAAGGCAAATGGTGAACTTTCTGCATTGTATAGGTGGACATTGGATAATAAACTTTCTGTTAATGCTGATAAAACTTCATCTTTATTATTTACAAATAGGCTTAATGACATTGAATCACCTTTGCTGTTATCTATTAATGAAAATCCTATTTATTGTGAAACTAATGTTAAGTTCCTAGGTGTGTATTTGGACCACAAACTGGATTTTTCTAATCATGTCAATTACCTATGTAATAAATTATCTAAAACTGCAGGATTACTATATAGAATTAATGACGTTGTTCCTGTAAATGTAATGATTAAGTTGTATTATAGTCTTGTGTATCCCTATCTATTGTACGGTATTTTAGTTTGGGGTGGTACGGCAGAGGTTCACTTAAAGCCACTTGTACTGTTACAAAAACGAATAATTAGAATCGTATCGAAAGCTGAATACCTCCAAAGTACCAACCCATTGTTCCACAGAAATAGTATTTTAAAGCTACATGATATTTATCTTCTTCAGCTAGGTATTCACATGTTCAAATTGAAGCTGGATAATAACATAGTGTACCCTAATCATGACTACGAAACAAGGTCTAGAAGCTTGGCTGTTCCCACATTTCAGAGGCTCACGCAATGTAGAAAATCGATTTCGTTCTGTGGTCCGCATTTTTGGAATTTGATACCTGAGCATATAAGAAATTGTAGTTCTATTTTATCTTTTAAGTATAAATATAAATGCTATCTTGTGGAAATGTATAATGCATAGGTTTTTTTTTTGTGATGATTCTTTCTTTTCTTTTTCCGTCTTCCCCTTTTCTTTTTCCTCATCCTTATGCCCGAAAAGTAATTTATTACTTAAATAAGGGCTTGAATATATTTTAAACTTGGATCTGGATATAGATCCTAATTTATTGCTTGATTTGATTTTTTGTTTGTAACAAAAATACTTATGTAAACACTGTTCATTTCTGTATATTATTATTCAATAAAGGTTTATTTATACATGTTCTGTTCCTAACTACAATCATATCCTGCTAGGTTACTAATAATACAGTTTTGTTCATATTTACTAACAATATAATGATGTTCCATGTTACTTACAATATAAATGTTGTTTCAGATTTCTGCCGAGTTCAGTGATGGTTCAGAAGAACTTTTATGGACTGGACTCAAAAAAGGACCTCCAAGAAAACTCAAATTTCCTGAAGTTTCCATCATTCTAGCTTCTATTGGAGAACTTCTGAAGAAGTAAGTTCCTTGATACAGGAACGTATAAGTGATATGTGATCTATGGAGTATTTTATCCAAGACTTTGTTTTTCCTGTTCATCAGTGTGTAGTCACTGTCTACAATGATGACCAGAGAGCAAATGTGTTCAACTTCTCTCTGGTCTGATAGCTACAGACAGTAGCTTAATTACACTGTAACAGTTAAAACTATTAACAAATATATTTTATATCATAGCTATAGACTGTTTTATTATACATTAAAGCCTTTTAGCGATATGAAGAATACATAGCTGTTTATTTACTGATCAACGGTAAATATGTAAGTTCCTGTAATTTTTCAACATCTGTTTTCACAAACCTGTAGAGCGCTAGTAGGAAATGTTGGTTTCTTATCCAATAGCTATTACCTCTTTCATGCCTGAATTATGTTCTGATGCACTATAAAATTATGTTTTGATAAAAATGAGTTATTTAGGGATCATATAATATGAAAAGTACAATAGTTTAGATTTTTTCATTTCATCAAAAAAGTCGCTTCTGTGAGGGTAACTGGCATACAAAATATAACTGAGGTCAAACGTTACACTTTATGTGAAAACAGTGAAAATCTATTTATAAGTTTGAATATCAAGTGGACTGGACCACTTAAGTGTATGTCTCTCATAGCATTTACAGTTTTCTCATAGTATTTATTTACAGTCTTCACAAATAGATTTTGTTTGTGAAATGCGATCCCTCGTAACTAAGTAGATTTTTAACTATTTTCTTCATTTTATCAATCTGTAATTTCTTTCTTTTTATGAAAATGTGAACTGTAGGACAGTAAGTCTCATCCATTTCGTACTCTGTCTCAATGTTCTCAGCCACCCAAATAATGATGCATTTTTCTATCTTTGAGTTATTTTTCTCTCTCAACTGATGCAGGAACTCTCTCACTGTGGTAGGTGTCACTGTATGCTTGTAAGTGAGTAAGATGGTAATGTTGAAGTACCTTCTGAAGGTACCTGTGCCTTCTTTGTTGATCAACTCTGCATGTTCTGCCTTCAACATCTCTGTTAACTTATCTATCTCTTCATTACCTTCAATGCAGTCAAAATCTGCGCTATTTTGTTCCTCTATTTTCTGTACAGAGAGAAGTAGATTGTGACTCCAAACCCTCCTCTTGGCTTCTTCTATGTCAGACTCGTTAGTTACCTAGAAAATGAAAGCAATGTTACAGTGCTAGCACACTCTTAGTAGTCGGTAAGTGTGGCGTTAACATGGGTTTTAAACCAATCTGACCCTTGGAAATTCCTGATTAAGGCTTTAGCTAATTAATGTTAACACCCACAATACGAGTACTGTGACCTGCTGGAAGTAATAACTGATACGATCCAGACTCAATACTTCACTCGATTAACTTTGATCTTAAATTCAATTTAGTAAGAGCTCAACTTGTCTTTCTTAAAGTGGACTTTCCTTTTCCTAAGTTATAGCAAACAATGACTTTTTGAACTGAATGACAACAGATATTTATTCGTGTGAATGCAGGTACTAACCTTCCAGAGTGTGTGGTCCCCCTCTACCAGGGCCCCCCCTCTCCCCTGTGCCATTGCCATGCACTCTGTACCGTGCAGTAGTTCTTCTGCTGGGGCACTGCATGAAATAAAGAACCTTCATTAGAGAGTATGCATTAATGTTAATGAGGTGGATTCAAATTACACTTTGCTGAACTGAAATTGAATTTTCAACATATGTTGGTTTAAGATGCAAGTATAGAGTCAGAGATAGGCGAAAAGTACATCGAAAGTACTTAAGTACTAAGTACAAGTACTCGTAAATCAATGTACTTGAAGTAGTTGCCCAAGTACTCAAATTAAAAAGTACTTTCAAAGTACAAGTACCAAATACTTTTTAAAGTACTTAGAAGTACCAAGTACATTTACTATACAATTTAAAAAATGAAAAATAATGATTTATACTGTTAACTCTGATAGTACATCATCACAGTGACTCTTTTCTCTGATAGTACATCATCACAGTGACTCTTTTCTCTTATAGTACATCTTCACAGTGACTCTTTTCTCTGATAGTACCTCATCACAGTGACTCTTTTCTCTGATAGTACATCATCACAGTGACTCTTTTCTCTGATAGTACCTCATCACAGTGACTCTTTTCTCTGATAGTACATCATCACAGTGACTCTTTTCTCTGATAGTACCTCATCACAGTGACTCTTTTCTCTGATAGTACATCATCACAGTGACTCTTTTCTCTGACAGTACATCATCACAGTGACTCTTTTCTCTGACAGTACATCATCACAGTGACTCTTTTCTCTGATAGTACCTCATCACAGTGACTCTTTTCTCTGATAGTACATCATCACAGTGACTCTTTTCTCTGATAGTACCTCATCACAGTGACTCTTTTCTCTGATAGTACATCATCACAGTGACTCTTTTCTCTGATAGTACATCGTCACAGTGGCTCTTTTCTCTGATAGTACATCATCACAGTGGCTCTTTTCTCTGATAGTACCTCATCACAGTGGCTCTTTTCTCTGATAGTACATCATCACAGTGGCTCTTTTCTCTGATAGTACCTCATCACAGTGACTCTTTTCTCTGATAGTACATCATCACAGTGACTCTTTTCTCTGATAGTACATCGTCACAGTGGCTCTTTTCTCTGATAGTACATCATCACAGTGGCTCTTTTCTATGATAGTACATCATCACAGTGACTCTTTTCTCTGATAGTACATCATCACAGTGACTCTTTTCTCTGATAGTACATCATCACAGTGGCTCTTTTCTCTGATAGTACATCATCACAGTGACTCTTTTCTGTGATAGTACATCATCACAGTGACTCTTTTCTGTGATAGTACATCATCACAGTGACTCTTTTCTGTGATAGTACATCATCACAGTGACTCTTTTCTCTGATAGTACATCGTCACAGTGACTCTTTTCTCTGATAGTACATCGTCACAGTGGCTCTTTTCTCTGATAGTACATCATCACAGTGGCTCTTTTCTCTGATAGTACATCATCACAGTGACTCTTTTCTGTGATAGTACATCATCACAGTGACTCTTTTCTGTGATAGTACATCATCACAGTGACTCTTTTCTGCGATAGTACATCATCACAGTGACTCTTTTCTCTGACAGTACATCATCACAGTGACTCTTTTCTGTGATAGCACATCATCACAGTGACTCTTTTCTCTGACAGTACATCATCACAGTGACTCTTTTCTCTGACAGTACATCATCACAGTGACTCTTTTCTCTGACAGTACATCATCACAGTGACTCTTTTCTCTGATAGTACATCATCACAGTGACTCTTTTCTGTGATAGTACATCATCACAGTGACTCTTTTCTCTGACAGTACAACATCACAGTGACTCTTTTCTGTGATAGTACATCATCACAGTGACTCTTTTCTGTGATAGTACATCATCACAGTGACTCTTTTCTCTGACAGTACATCATCACAGTGACTCTTTACCCTGATAGTACATCACCACAGTGACTCTTTTCTCTGGTAGTACATCTTATCAGTGACTTTTCTCTGATAGTACATCATCATAGCAACTCTTTTCTGAGATAGTACATCATCACAGTGACTCTTTTCTCTGATAGTACATCATCACAGTGACTCTTTTCTCTGATAGTACATCATCACAGTGACTCTTTTCTCTGATAGTACATCATCACAGTGATTCTTTTCTCTGATAGTACATCATCACAATGACTCTTTTCTCTGATAGTACATCATCACAGTCACAGTGTCTCTTTTCAACATACGCGTTTGGCAAATATCGGTTGCAATATCTAGGTATCATAAAATAATTATAGGGATTGTATTTCAATTGATCGTAATTCAGAATATATAAAATATCATCTTTACATAAAATTATACTTTGTCTTAGTTTCGATTGTACTGTTTGACAAACCATTTTTCAACATGTTGGACCTCTTCTGGCTCTTCAAACTCTAGGTTTTATTGTTTGACAACACTAAAATCAAACAGTTTTTATCCAGTTTGTTAGTGTGTACGGTGCTGTAAATACATTTCTAGATGGAAATAAGATTCAATTTTACAGAGATTATAGAACGAATCTATTAGAATCTCTTGAATCCAATTGGCAACATCTAGCAACTGTAGCAACATCGTCGTAAGTTTGACTGTCATTTTATTATAAAGGAGAAAAATGTACTTTATAAGGTAATTTTTACTTGGGGGAAGTAACAAGTACTTGTAAAAAGTGCTTAAGTAAATATTCAAAGTACTTTTTAGAAAGTACTTCAAGTAGTACTTGAAGTACTTACTTGGTACTTGGGAAGTACAATCCCGCCCATCTCTGTATAGAGTAATAATTAATATACCATATAGCTGACAATCACTCTCTTACGTTTGACGTCAAGTATCTTGATTGTTAATATTCTATCTGTACCGTTGGTGTTAACGTGACATCAAAGTCTAATGAAGTAGGTTTACTTTACCTTTTATAACCCTGCAGTAAAGTGTCTAATTTGAAGGCTTGGGGTGTTTCTGTCTGCCTGTAGTTCCTCCTCACCAAACTCTCTTGCATCGTACCTTCATCGTCAGTTCTGACCACTGTCGAGACGAGAGGCCGAACTGACGATGCTGCACCTGACTTCAGAGCAGAGGACACGACCTGACGAGTGATGAAGAATACTAATAACATTATTGTAAAGTTTGATATTTTTATCTTGGAGAGGAAAAGGACGATGGTTGGTAATGAAATGTGAAAATAACCACGCAAAATATTATAAAATTTTATTATAATGTAAATAAACTTTCTTGAATGTTTCAGGAGTGTTAAAATGTACAATATATTGTTAGAAAATATAAATTATATACCATTGCCTAACCTGTCTTAGAATATCGTGAGGTACAATCGGTCTGGCGCCATCGTGTATAATCACGATATCGGGTCTGTTATCGTCTTTATCGAGGTGAAGCAGACCCCTTAGAATGCTGTGATGACGACTAATTCCTTCGCTCTGAAATAGAAATAATAATTAAAGAAGTTAAAAATCACTTAATATCTCTATATAATAAAAGATCTATGTGAATATGAAAATATATTTCATGTCCAACTTTCAGTAATTAAGTAAGGAAAAAATGAAGAATGTAGATCTTATACGCACAGAAATACAATGGTATGATAGGTATTCTAATTTTTATGTGATTCTTCAATTTTAAATATATCAATCTATGTAAAAATAATACTTTGAATTATAATAATACTTTAAAAGGAATTTTAAAGACTGCAGGGTAAAATATAATAGTCATTAATCAATAAATAACGAAATTTTAAAACAGAGACCATGTGTGGAGTATTTTAATATTTTGTTACACCAATATTAATATCATGAAAAACGTTATTTTTGACGGAAAAGCACACTAGTTTAATTAATTGAGAATAATCTCACCTGAACTAAATCGACAAAATTTATCAGCTCTGTTTTATCCAGATGTTCTTTTCCTATTGCAATATCGTCTATAATGACAACAATTTTGTACACTAATCTAGATGTCAGAGTGTGTTCCGGAAATGAAGTAGTCTCCCCTCTCCAAGCGCTACAGTTTTCTATGAGTGTATTTTCTTCATGGGTAGACTGTGTTATTTCCTGTATTCTTTCACAGCTCAAAAGATCTCGCAAGCAATGAATGAAAAGAGCTTCACCACAAATCTGAAAAATTAAGTTGAATTTAAGGACTTATTAATTTAATCATCTTCATTATACAGAATTTTTTGATTGATAAGATTATGCGTAAAATTTGTTTTTAGAAATATTTTACCATAATATGATAAACAAATTAACTAGTGATAAAATATATGCAAAATTTTCATATTCGACTCGTTTTATTTGATTAAATACTTGCTACAATTATCTTTTAGACTTTTTCAAAGTTAATTCAACTTTGTTTTCATTGATATTTACTATTTATACGAACAGAGAATAAATAAGCTTAAACTTAAATAAGCTAATTCCATATTAAAAACAATGTTTGGTTTCACTCGCAACCCATCTCCTCACTTTAATATTTTTACATCGAATTCCGAATATATTATGGTGGATGTACCCATAACTTATTTACGTGATGGTAGATGTACCCAGAACTTATTTACGTGATGGTAGATGTACCCATAACTTATTTACGTGATGGTGGATGTACCCATAACTTATTTACGTGATGGTAGATGTGGTGCACGGCGAATTGCCACTGGGGTAATTGCCACTGGGTGAATTGCCAATGGGTGATCTGCCCATGTGGGTGAATTGCCACTGGGTGAACTGCCCATGTGGGTGAATTGCCACTGGGTGAACTGCCCATGTGGGTGAATTGCCACTGGGTGAATTGCCCATGTGGGTGAATTGCCAATGTGGGTGAATTGCCACTGGGTGAACCTCCCATGTGGGCGAATTGCCACCGGGTGAACTACCCATGAGGATGAATTACAACTGGGTAATTCATCCTTTTAGGTAATTTACCCAGTGGCAATTCACCCACATGGGCAGTTCACCCAGTGGCAACTCCCCCACATGGGCAGTTCCCCCGGTGGCAATTTTCCCACATGGGCAATTCACTCAGTGGCAATTCCGCCACATGGGCAGTTCACCCAGTGGCAATTCCCCCAAATGGGCAATTCCCCCAGTGGCAACTCCCCTAGAACCGTAGATGTACCCAGAACTTATTTACGTGATGGTCCATGTACCCAGAACTTATTTACCTGATGGTCCATGTACCCAGAACTTATCTACCTGATGGTCCATGTACCCAGAACTTATCTACCTGATGGTCCATGTACCCAGAACTTATCTATCTGATGGTACATGTACCCAGAACTTATTTCTGTTCCACACTTTAACTTTTCATTACTCAGGACTAAAGTTATAAAAGTATCAAACTATGGAAATAAAAAGAGTTTACTCTGTGTTAGGTCTTTCGTTTACTTTATTTTAATAAATAGCCACACAAAAAACTAAATCAAGTCAAAACTAGATCAAGCACTCGTAGAGCGCATAGGTTACCCGCCGCTTCAATCTATTTTGACCTTTTCGTGGCCTTGACCTTTGACCCGTTCGCTCCCAAAATCTAATAAAATAGTTCATGGATAATGACCAATAGTCCCACCAAATTCCAGACAATTTGGTTGAAAACTTCTTTAGTTATGCAAATAACACTATTATGTATACAAATAAATAAATATTGCCTATCAAAACATGACTTTCAGCAATTTTGTAAAGGTGAAAACGATCTTGCCTAATAGTAGTTCTTTAGTTCTATTTGCCTGTGTGTGTAGTTAGTTCCATTTGCCTGTGTTTGTAGTTAGTTCCATTTGCCTGTGTTTGTAGTTAGTTCCATTTGCCTGTGTTTGTAGTTAGTTCCATTTGCCTGAGTTTGTAGTTAGTTCCATTTGCCTGTGTGTGTAGTTAGTTCCACTTGCCTGTGTGTGTAGTTAGTTCCACTTGCCTCTGTGTGTAGTTAGTTCCACTTGCCTGTGTGTGTAGTTAGTTCCATTTGCCTGTGTTTGTAGTTAGTTCCATTTGCCTGTTTGTGTAGTTAGTTCCATTTGCCTGTGTTTGTAGTTAGTTCCATTTGCCTGTGTTTGTAGTTAGTTCCATTTGCCTGTGTGTGTAGTCAGTTCCATTTGCCTGTGTTTGTAGTCAGTTCCATTTGCCTGTGTGTGTAGTCAGTTCCATTTGCCTGTGTTTGTAGTCAGTTCCATTTGCCTGTGTTTGTAGTTAGTTCCATTTGCCTGTGTTTGTAGTTAGTTCCATTTGCCTGTGTTTTGTAGTTAGTTCCATTTGCCTGTGTTTTGTAGTTAGTTCCATTTGCCTGTGTTTTGTAGTTAGTTCCATTTGCCTGTGTTTTGTAGTTAGTTCCATTTGCCTGTGTTTGTAGTTAGTTCCATTTGCCTGTGTTTGTAGTTAGTTCCATTTGCCTGTGTTTGTAGTTAGTTCCATTTGCCTGTGTTTGTAGTTAGTTCCATTTGCCTGTGTTTGTAGTTAGTTCCATTTGCCTGTGTTTGTAGTTAGTTCCATTTGCCTGTGTTTGTAGTTAGTTCCATTTGCCTGTGTTTGTAGTTAGTTCCATTTGCCTGTGTTTGTAGTTAGTTCCATTTGCCTGTGTTTGTAGTTAGTTCCATTTGCCTGTGTTTGTAGTTAGTTCCATTTGCCTGTGTTTGTAGTTAGTTCCATTTGCCTGTGTTTGTAGTTAGTTCCATTTGCCTGTGTTTGTAGTTAGTTCCATTTGCCTGTGTTTGTAGTTAGTTCCATTTGCCTGTGTTTGTATTTAGTTCCATTTGCCTGTGTGTGTAGTTAGTTCCATTTGCCTGTGTTTGTAGTTAGTTCCATTTGCCTGTGTTTGTAGTTAGTTCCATTTGCCTGTTTTTGTAGTTAGTTCCATTTGCCTGTGTTTGTAGTTAGTTCCATTTGCCTGTGTTTGTAGTTAGTTCCATTTGCCTGTGTTTGTAGTTAGTTCCATTTGCCTGTGTTTGTAGTTAGTTCCATTTGCCTGTGTTTGTAGTTAGTTCCATTTGCCTGTGTTTGTAGTTAGTTCCATTTGCCTGTGTGTGTAGTTAGTTCCATTTGCCTGTGTGTGTAGTTAGTTCCATTTGCCTGTGTGTGTAGTTAGTTCCATTTGCCTGTGTGTGTAGTTAGTTCCATTTGCCTGTGTTTGTAGTTAGTTCCATTTGCCTGTGTTTGTAGTTAGTTCCATTTGCCTGTTTGTGTAGTTAGTTCCATTTGCCTGTGTTTGTAGTTAGTTCCATTTGCCTGTGTGTGTAGTTAGTTCCACTTGCCTGTGTTTGTAGTTAGTTCCACTTGCCTGTGTTTGTAGTCAGTTCCACTTGCCTGTGTTTGTAGTTAGTTCCATTTGCCTGTGTTTGTAGTTAGTTCCATTTGCCTGTGTGTGTAGTTAGTTCCATTTGCCTGTGTTTGTAGTTAGTTCCATTTGCCTGTGTTTGTAGTTAGTTCCATTTGCCTGTGTTTTGTAGTTAGTTCCATTTGCCTGTGTTTGTAGTTAGATCCATTTGCCTGTGTTTGTAGTTAGTTCCATTTGCCTGTGTTTGTAGTTAGTTCCATTTGCCTGTGTTTGTAGTTAGTTCCATTTGCCTGTGTTTGTAGTTAGTTCCATTTGCCTGTGTTTGTAGTTAGTTCCATTTGCCTGTGTTTGTAGTTAGTTCCATTTGCCTGTGTTTGTAGTTAGTTCCATTTGCCTGTGTTTGTAGTTAGTTCCATTTGCCTGTGTTTGTAGTTAGTTCCATTTGCCTGTGTTTGTAGTTAGTTCCATTTGACTGTGTTTGTAGTTAGTTCCATTTGCCTGTGTTTGTAGTTAGTTCCATTTGCCTGTGTTTGTATTTAGTTCCATTTGCCTGTGTTTGTATTTAGTTCCATTTGCCTGTGTGTGTAGTTAGTTCCATTTGCCTGTGTGTGTAGTTAGTTCCATTTGCCTGTGTTTGTAGTTAGTTCCATTTGCCTGTGTTTGTAGTTAGTTCCATTTGCCTGTGTGTGTAGTTAGTTCCATTTGCCTGTGTGTGTAGTTAGTTCCATTTGCCTGTGTGTGTAGTTAGTTCCATTTGCCTGTGTGTGTAGTTAGTTCCATTTGCCTGTGTTTGTAGTTAGTTCCATTTGCCTGTGTTTGTAGTTAGTTCCATTTGCCTGTGTTTGTAGTTAGTTCCATTTGCCTGTGTTTGTATTTAGTTCCATTTGCCTGTGTGTGTAGTTAGTTCCACTTGCCTGTGTTTGTAGTTAGTTCCACTTGCCTGTGTTTGTAGTTAGTTCCATTTGCCTGTGTGTGTAGTTAGATCCACTTGCCTGTGTTTGTAGTTAGTTCCATTTGACTGTGTTTGTAGTTAGTTCCATTTGCCTGTGTTTGTAGTTAGTTCCATTTGCCTGTGTTTGTATTTAGTTCCATTTGCCTGTGTTTGTAGTTAGTTCCATTTGACTGTGTTTGTATTTAGTTCCATTTGCCTGTGTTTGTAGTTAGTTCCATTTGACTGTGTTTGTAGTTAGTTCCATTTGACTGTGTTTGTAGTTAGTTCCATTTGCCTGTGTTTGTATTTAGTTCCATTTGCCTGTGTTTGTATTTAGTTCCATTTGCCTGTGTTTGTATTTAGTTCCATTTGCCTGTGTTTGTAGTTAGTTCCATTTGCCTGTGTTTGTAGTTAGTTCCATTTGCCTGTGTTTGTAGTTAGTTCCATTTGCCTGTGTGTGTAGTTAGTTCCATTTGCCTGTGTTTGTAGTTAGTTCCATTTGCCTGTGTTTGTAGTTAGTTCCATTTGCCTGTGTTTGTAGTTAGTTCCATTTGCCTGTGTTTGTAGTTAGTTCCATTTGCCTGTGTTTGTAGTTAGTTCCATTTGACTGTGTTTGTAGTTAGTTCCATTTGCCTGTGTTTGTAGTTAGTTCCATTTGCCTGTGTTTGTAGTTAGTTCCATTTGCCTGTGTTTGTAGTTAGTTCCATTTGCCTGTGTGTGTAGTTAGTTCCATTTGCCTGTGTGTGTAGTTAGTTCCATTTGACTGTGTTTGTAGTTAGTTCCATTTGCCTGTGTTTGTAGTTAGTTCCATTTGCCTGTGTTTGTATTTAGTTCCATTTGCCTGTGTTTGTAGTTAGTTCCATTTGCCTGTGTTTGTAGTTAGTTCCATTTGCCTGTGTTTGTAGTTAGTTCCATTTGCCTGTGTGTGTAGTTAGTTCCATTTGCCTGTGTGTGTAGTTAGTTCCATTTGCCTGTGTGTGTAGTTAGTTCCATTTGCCTGTGTTTGTAGTTAGTTCCATTTGCCTGTGTTTGTAGTTAGTTCCATTTGCCTGTGTTTGTAGTTAGTTCCATTTGACTGTGTTTGTATTTAGTTCCATTTGCCTGTGTGTGTAGTTAGTTCCATTTGACTGTGTTTGTAGTTAGTTCCACTTGCCTGTGTTTGTAGTTAGTTCCATTTGACTGTGTTTGTAGTTAGTTCCATTTGCCTGTGTGTGTAGTTAGTTCCATTTGCCTGTGTGTGTAGTTAGTTCCATTTGCCTGTGTTTGTAGTTAGTTCCATTTGACTGTGTTTGTAGTTAGTTCCATTTGTCTGTGTTTGTAGTTAGTTCCATTTGCCTGTGTTTGTAGTTAGTTCCATTTGCCTGTGTTTGTAGTTAGTTCCATTTGCCTGTGTTTGTAGTTAGTTCCATTTGCCTGTGTTTGTAGTTAGTTCCATTTGCCTGTGTTTGTAGTTAGTTCCATTTGCCTGTGTTTGTAGTTAGTTCCATTTGCCTGTGTTTTGTAGTTTGTTCCATTTGCCTGTGTTTGTAGTTAGTTCCATTTGCCTGTGTGTGTAGTTAGTTCCATTTGACTGTGTTTGTAGTTAGTTCCACTTGCCTGTGTTTGTAGTTAGTTCCACTTGCCTGTGTTTGTAGTTAGTTCCATTTGCCTGTGTTTTGTAGTTAGTTCCATTTGCCTGTGTTTTGTAGTTAGTTCCACTTGCCTGTGTTTGTAGTTAGTTCCATTTGCCTGTGTTTGTAGTTAGTTCCATTTGCCTGTGTTTGTAGTTAGTTCCATTTGCCTGTGTTTGTAGTTAGTTCCATTTGCCTGTGTGTGTAGTTAGTTCCATTTGCCTGTGTTTGTAGTTAGTTCCACTTGCCTGTGTTTGTAGTTAGTTCCACTTGCCTGTGTTTGTAGTTAGTTCCATTTGCCTGTGTGTGTAGTTAGTTCCATTTGACTGTGTTTGTAGTTAGTTCCACTTGCCTGTGTTTGTAGTTAGTTCCATTTGCCTGTGTGTGTAGTTAGTTCCATTTGCCTGTGTTTGTAGTTAGTTCCATTTGACTGTGTTTGTAGTTAGTTCCATTTGCCTGTGTGTGTAGTTAGTTCCATTTGCCTGTGTGTGTAGTTAGTTCCATTTGCCTGTGTTTGTAGTTAGTTCCATTTGACTGTGTTTGTAGTTAGTTCCATTTGCCTGTGTGTGTAGTTAGTTCCATTTGCCTGTGTGTGTAGTTAGTTCCATTTGCCTGTGTGTGTAGTTAGTTCCATGGTTGTTTTCCTGTTCCATTTGTGGTTGTTTTTACGTTGTTGTGTGGGTGAGTTCACTCTAACTCTTCCTTCTCTTTCTTAGAATGGTTCAAATTGCCTTATTTGTTAGCAAGTCACTTAGAGTGAGGCCTTGCTAGGCCTGCACATCAGTAAATATAAAAATAGAATGATATTTTGAGCTAAACAAGTCTAAAAGTTAAAACAAGTTACCCACATTAAATTGAATATCTTATATATTTTATTCTTTTCTTAATGTCATAACAAAGATTAACTCTGTTCACAGACTTACTAAGATTTCCAAGAAGGAAGCCAATAACTGTAAATAATAAATGTTATATCATATCAGTCATCCTATCAGAACTGTTGTAATTTAGTTCATGAATTGTCTTTTATCACCATTACCATGATTATAGTTCAATAATATAACTACATGAAAAAGATATATTTTACAGAATGAAATATTATACTTTTTTCACTGTATATTATAGGGAATAAGAACCTTTAATTATACCATATTCAATTAACAATTTCCATCCATCATGAGTTATATTTTCGACAGAGCTTGAGGTATAAAGGTGATTGCTGACATGAAGTATACTTTCCTGCATACATGAGCCTTCCACCGAATGGTGGAAGGTGATTTTGATCTCAGATTCATTTTCTATTTGACTTCTTTAAATTCCCTTTCATTTATTTCCTTTGGTCGTCAGCATCAAGGATTTCGAAAAAATGAATTCATTTTCAAGAGTCCAATATAATGTAGTTACATTTTCATGAACAATTAGAATATTTTGTATTGCAAAAACTATTAATTGATATCTTAATTGATATAATTGGAGAGGTAAAATGCTATTGTAATTAATAATTTGCAGAATAACTCACGTCTAAATGTTGCTTAGGGACCCCACTTCCCACTCTGGTGCCTTGTCCTGCTGATGGAACTACAGCCGCAACCTGTAGAAAATGAACAGGAAATGTAGAGAAACATAGTTAAACCTTTAAACAATAACCAGGAAATATATAAAATAGAGTTATGAGTTTATAGACTATGCAAAGGGAATGCTACATAACATATGAATCTTTTTAATCGACTGATTATTGTGTCACTTTCCGTTTAGGTAAATCAGTTACACGGCAGTTCCGTCATAGAACTGCCGTTAACTTTGCTTATTATTAGTTACAGGTAAAGTTCTTACAGCGGACAATTTTTGAACGGACACGCCTACAAAGGACTAAAATTGTCCGCTCTAGCGGACTGCAAATCGCTACAACAAACTCTTTGAATTATATGGCTTTACAAATATTTCATTAGTCTACCAAGTATCTAGTCAAATATTTATTATAATCAGAGGTATTATAATTGACAATCAACACTTAATATATTGTTTTTATGATTTTCATTATTTTGATTTTGTTATTCTTTTCAGACACATTTTCTTTGATTAGAAAATTTCAATAGAAATTTGAAAAGGTGTAACTATTCTATATTGTATTATAATATATTTTTCATTTATTCATACCAAACAAAATATTAAGAATAAGGAAATGAAATAATTTATTTTTATATTGTGTTCAGTTTAATAAACGATTATTAATTATGATATGTATATTAGTTTGCATGTAGGTACATAGATATCTACGTAAGTGAAGTTGAAAAAATAACACCCTTTTTTTATCATATTTTATAGTACTTTAAGCGACAGTTATACCTACATTATTATTTCGTACATTTATATAAGTAAGTTATATAAATTTAAAAATATTCTTTAATAATAATCTGAGATTGTTTACCTTCATTACAGTTACTTTGAAATGCTGTTAAAGAAAACTTACAAAGTTTAAATCCCCAACTAAACTAAATAATGTACCGTTACAACGAACGCTTTTCCGGTACATGTACTGGGCGTTCTCAGAGTTTTACCTGTAGTGTTATTTTGTATTAGTTCTTTCCATCAGACTACTTACCTACCACTGGATGTAAGATTTTAAATAGTGACACGATTGACTATAATTGACTTAAAGTTAATAGTTATTGAAAGGTTTTCAAATCATTTCAATGTAGTTTATATATTTATTTGTGCATGAGTAGCTCTTTATAATTGTAGTTCCTGTTTCTTGATAGATTATAATTGGTAAGTTATCGGGAAAAGACTAAACTCTGTGTTATTGAAAGGTTGCTCAATTTCTATTATATAAATAAAGATATATGCTCGAACATTTTAGCTTGTTTTTTTAACTGGTAACCATGATAACTCTAATTAAAATAATGAGTTCAAATGTTATTTCTTATATATTTTTATATGATCAAAATTAAGGAACGTTCAATAACTAAGATCCCACCCTTTTCTAAATAATTAATATGTATTACAATCATATTAATACCCCGCTAAATTTGTTTTAATTTAATTCGAAATTTCTTGATTCAATTAAAATAGCTAAAATGATCACATTTTACATTCATTTTTGTTATCTTGTCCATTATATTAATAACACAATAATTCAATATGATCACTGTTAGAGATTTTCTTAACTCTAGTTTTTGCACTTCTTTTCGTACCTAAGTTTCAGGAAATTATCAGCAGACAAATCACTCAAATTTATTAAATAGAGAAATATTGTTGCTTATTTTGACATCTGTGAAGATATTAGATTTAATACAAAAAATAACAATAATGTGAAAATTTAAATAGTTGTAGGGAACAAAATAATGTTTAAAGTTTAAACTAAGAGACGGCAAAAATGTAGCTAATGGCTAAAAAATAGGCATTAAATTTAAAATTTAACATCATAGAAACTGTAATTTTTAATGAAAGCAATTTTTAGGGGAAAACACTATGGAACTAATTTCAAACTAGTAGAAAGAATATTAAGACAATCATTTAAAGCATAAGGAATATCACAAAATTAGTAGCAACTTAGCCACAACCCTACTAGACTGAGAAATAACTAGAACTAAAATAAAATTACAGAGAAACACACATTAGCTCCTGTTCCAATACTTTAAGGAGTTCTATAAAGAAAGTTACATACTTTTAAAAATTAGTAGACACAAACAAATAATATACGTGGGAACTGCGGCAACAATCACCATTTACTTCAATAATTTAGGAGATCCTCTGGCGAAACTCTGAACAACTCCTCCATATTTAATCGGTATCAAGATTCCTGAATGTCTTCAGAGAGTTAACATTGGGTGTTGATAAGCTTTAGAGCTAAATAGCCAATAGTCACAGAGAACCATATGTGGAGAGCTACTATAACAAATATCCTACGTGACAAGCAATTAAGAGAAGATTCTCCTTCACGATAGTCTGGACTCGTTCTGTTCCATGCGCTGGCCCAGAAGCTGATAGCATCGTAATTTCTACGAAGGCAGGGCAGCAAAATATCATTTCGAATCTTCAAATACTTCGCTGTGGTGATTTTAAAAATCATCGCAGAAGCAGGATTTTTGCTTAGCATCACAGAGTGAACTTCTAAAATGTGCCAGGCAATAACTAACATGTTCTGGTGATTTGGAACCTGATCAACAATGAACTTTTTCTCATCGACAAAATTGTGAATAAGTCCTCATTGTTCTCGATATGTTTGAGAAGCTTTGGACATCTTTCAACCCAGGAATCTTTTGAGCGAGCAGTGAGGAGGTTTCGGCGGCTCCTAATGTAAGTCTTCATCCCAAAGTCTTCATTGGTTACTCTGATGATGGTTCTATAACTAACATTGCATCTTTTGACCAGCTTTGACATCGACTGAGTAGGACCTGCCTTAATTCAACAACTTTCTAAGTCTCGTCAGAAATAATTTGGTTCGATTTCTATCCTTTTTTGGGCTGGGTGACTTTTTTCAACTTTACTTTCGTCCTCAAACTTTACCACAACTCGATAAACTGTCTTTAATAATAATAATGTCCGAAAGAGAGTTCCCAGCGCGTCTCTCGCGCTAATTCTGACTTCTTTAACGTAACCTTTCTGAATATTACAATTCTATCTTTTAGAATGTGGTTTTAAGATGATCTGAAAAATTTCCTGCTCATTAGAGTATAATAGTTAGAAAAATATATTGTTTAGTGCATTAAATAGTATACATTTGTACCATTAATTGTGTAGTGAAGGTTTTAATACTCTAAAATATGTAATTTTTATGATGCAATACTTTCTAATATATAGATATTTAATGAAAAAGTTCGGTTTCATCTCTATGTCCCTGTATATTTGTATTATAATGTTTACCTTGATATTCCTTGGAATTAGCTCCGTAGATTTTCCCGGTGTTGCCATATTATGAGATGTTACCTGAATCTGAAATGGTAAATATGAATAATTAGTCAAAGTCAGCAGACAATTCTAATTACAATTACATTATGTGACTTTCACTTATTTAAATAAAATATATTTTTAATAACTGAAACCAGTGCAAATTTCCAGAAAGTTGATGCAACACAATTAACTTTTTGACAAAATATGTTCCTAAAACTAATGTACTGGAACAAAAACTTGATATTTTTTACAAAAAACACATATTGACAAATTAAAAATGATTTGATGGTAATTAAGTCTTACTAGGTATATCTATATTTTAACTGGAAAATAGAAATACAGAGAAATATAAAGAATATATATATATAACCCAGTCTATTACCAATCCTGAGTATTGAAGACTATCTGTCACAAACCATCAAACTAATTTAAGAACTCGTAGAATTATAATATATATTCTAATTCTGAGAAGGACTAAAGAGCGTATTTAAATATGTTAATGTGAGGCGTGTCCCTAAGTCCCTATTCAGTACACCATTAGTTAGAGAGCATCTCCACTATCTGATCTAAATCATAATATCAGTCAATGCCCTAGTTTGGGCATAGGGCCATAGTTCCCATGGTAAGTAAGCCTAACTCTGACCACTTTAGACCATATTAGGTAGTGTCATTGTGGTGTAATAGCGCCATCTGTGGGCAACACTCTTCACTACTCTAAGAATGAATGTCCAGACTAAAACCTTAGTCACGATCCTAGGTTAGTAACACCGGAACAATCGCAATAACTTAGAGGATAGTAAATAATCAGAAATTAACTTTTTGTAACTGTTAATTTAGATATTTTTAGGTAAATACCTTATTATCACAATTAAAAATATCTTATTTCTAATATATAGGGGAGTAAAGAATTCATAATATTTCTAGGCAGAAACAATCGTTGGTTAAAAACTAGTGCCTATTGTTTATCAGACACTCGCAGTACACGGATAAAAGGTATTTATATACATGTCAATCAGAAATATCTAGCAGTTAGTTTGCCTATGAATATTAACACACACTTTCCGATTACTGTGTGTGCTGTCCCCTGCTTGCTTTCCCCTTTTTCTTTCTGTTTCATCTTACAGGTTTTCCTTTGGGATTTTTCACAACTTCAATACCTATTGCGTCTTTAGTTTCCAGAAGTGGAAAACTTTGCAAATCTCTTATCCACACAGTTCCTGTGTTGTCTGATGCATGAGATGATGTACCGTGTAGTTGGAAAAAGATTTATTTATTTTTTGAATGTTCCTTCACTTCCTCAGGTTCACATTATTTCTGATTTAGTTTTTACATATTTTCCAGATTCAACAAGAAAGAAATCAGAAAAATCCATGTTTTAGTGATGGCAGACAATCGCAATGACAATAGCCAGTTTTTCTCTCCCCTTCTGAGAAATTCTATAATGTATGCAATATGCATAGAATGTCATTTTGATATTCAAATTTGACATCAGTGTCGAACATTTCCCCCTACAAAATGATGAATTCATTTTCCTAATGTCCTGCTTTAATTTGTTTAGTAGAGATTTAAATTCTTGTCTGTCGTCAGTAAGATCATGCTGGCGCGTTTACTTTAAAATCTCTATCCAATTTTCTCTTCTCACATGCGCTTCTTTCGATAGTTCCCTCTCAGTCTTTTTCCGTTTGGTCTTATTCTTTCTATGATAATTCTGGAGGTGCAAGAAACTCAGGATCTATTGTCAGTAGCTCAAAGTTTTGTGAAGATCTATTGTTGGTTCTTGTAGCAACTTGACAATGTGTGCCTCACTATTGCGGACACTATTAGCAATCACTTTTATTATACTGAAAAGAGATGCCTAGTAATAATGAATTACCTATATTACAGGTACATATTAATATTATATCATTATTAAGCAATCGTATTATGATTATTAATCCTTTATGGCATGCATTTTTATGGTAAAATATGTCTAAAAGGGTCCCTAATTGATGTGTTTATATATTTTTTGTTAATTGTTGCTCATTTGTCATTGTTGCTTTGAAGCACTGAGTTTGGACAATATTATTGTTTAATGTTGCTTCAATTGCATACTAAGCTGTAAAACTTTCACTGGTTTGTTTCCTGAAAGAAACAATATGCCATGTAGGGTTAACTGTTATTCGCATGTCTAGTAAAGTTTAATGAGGTGGTTACATTTTAGAAATTTAGAGACTAATTAGGTTATATATATAGTGCTTGTTGTAAGTTTATAGTCATTATACCATATTTGAAAACTAGAAAAAATGAATTAAGTAATAATGAATTTGTTGCTTTAACATCATGATGCTAAAGGAGGTTAATTTACAACATCTTTATGGATGTTAAAGGAGGTTAACTCACTAACCACTAATGGTAGAGCCTACTTTGTGTCCATGTGACACACATAACATGTTCCTATACACATTTTAGTCCACAGTATGTAAATACAAAGCCTTTATATGGTAATGTGTGTAGGTGTGTGTGTTTGTACTATGTACTATCAGAGTAAAAGGTAACGAACTTAGTAATGTGATATTGGAGTCATTTTGAAAACTGTACTCGAATTAGCATGTTGTGGTAAAGTAAGTATAAGACATTGCGGAGTTTATGGGAACGGACAATTCCCGCAAATTTCAGGAAATGCAATTCCCTTGAATTACCGAAGTTTCATTATATTATTTAAACCGTTAAAGAATTAACTTCACTTACGTAATTTATTATCATAGCTTTTGATTGTATTTTATAATCATCTTTCCCGGAAATTTGACCGGATTCAAATCATAAATATTCAACACAGAATTTAGGAATGAAAGAATTCGTGTTTTTAATGTTTTGTACTATCAGAGAAATTAGAATCTCCGCATGATGTCAACTTTATAAATTACAGTTTTCTAATTTTCCATTACTTTTAAATCAAATTTGTCATCGTGTAGGTACCCAGACCAACTTTAGAATACCTACAAGCATTACAATTAGCAGAATATCTTATTGGAAATTAGTAAACTGTCATTAAATCATTACAGATATATTTTACTTTGGCTGTAGCTACTTTTAACAAGGAATATTAACAGTATTAGACTGAGCACACAGGACCAAATTTTAAATATCTGCAAGCATTACAATTAGTAAAGTTTCTTTTTTAAAATGTGAAATTAGTAAACTGTTCAAATATCAGATAGACTTTTCTCTGCCTGTAGCTAGACTTAAGAAGGAATTTTATGTAGACTGAGTACACAGAGCAACTCAATCAGCATTCACAGTCACGAATGTGTTAGGCCTAAAGGACGAAGTCTTGCAAGGTACAATGGGCCCTTGTTAGACCAACAAACGACCCATTGGGGAGAGACCAGCCCACCTATGGGCCCTATGCTAATTTATCTAGAAATGGTCATAGCGTCTTTCCCATATTGGTGTCTGCTAACCATTTAAGACTCTTTACCTTTTTAATGATAGCAAGTCAAATGGCAATAAAACTGACTAACAATATCGGTGAAAAATGTGTACATTGAAATGTTCTATAGCACTTAATTACTTTGTGTTATTGCACTTAAATCACTACTTTTTTCAAAGTCTAATCCAAGCAATATTATTTCTCCTGAAATACTTACATCAATGTTAGCAGTGCATATAACATTGTTTTACATTTGAATACTGTGACTGGTCTTTGTAACACTGACTGGTGGTGTAATAGTTACCAGAACACCTACCAGACGGATGTGACTGTTATACTAGTTAGAGTGAGAGACGTTATTGTTGTACGTTACACGTTATTATTACACGTTACATGTTATTGCTACACGTTACACGTCATTGCTATACGTTACACGTTATTGCTACACACTACACGTTATTACTACGCGTTACACGTTAATGGTACACGTTACTCGTTATTGTTATACGTTATAGTTACACTGCTACACGTTAATGGTACACGTTACACGTTATTACTACGCGTTACACGTTAATGGTACACGTTACTCCTTATTGCTGTACGTTATAGTTACACTGCTACACGTTAATGGTACACGTTACACGTTATTCCAACACGTTACACGTTAATGGTACACGTTACTCGTTATTGCTATACGTTATAGTTACACTGCTACACGTTAATGGTACACGTTACACGTTATTGTTATACGTTATAGTTACACGCTACTCGTTAATGGAACACGTTACACGTTATTGCTATACGTTATAGTTACACTGCTACACGTTAATGGTACACGTTACACGTTATTGCTATACGTTATAGTTACACGCTACTCGTTAATGGAACACGTTAATGTTCCACTTTATTGCTACACGTTAATGTTACACGTTAATGTTACACGTTATTGGTACACGTTAATGTAACACGTTAATGTTACACGTTAATGTTACACGTTATTGGTACACGTTAATGTTACACGTTAATGTTACACGTTATTAGTACACGTTAATGTTACACGTTAATGTTACACGTTATTGGTACACGTTAATGTTACACGTTAATGTTACACGTTATTGTTACACGTTAATGTTACACGTTATTGTTACACGTTAATGTTATACGTTATTGTTACACGTTAATGTTACACATTAATGTTACACGTTAATGTTATACGTTAATGTTACACGTTATTGTTACACGTTAATGTTATACGTTAATGTTACACGTTAATGTTATACGTTATTGTTACACGTTAATTTGACACGTTAATGTTATACTTTAATGTTACACATTAATGTTACACGTTAATGTTATACGTTAATGTTACACGTTAATGTTACACGTTAATGTTATACGTTAATGTTACACGTTATTGTTACACGTTAATGTTATACGTTAATGTTACATGTTAATGTTAGACGTTAATGTTATACGTTAATGTTATACGTTAATGTTACACGTTAATGTTACACATTAATGTTACACGTTAATGTTATACGTTAATGTTACACGTTAATGTTACACGTTAATGTTACACGTTAATGTTATACGTTAATGTTATACGTTAATGTTACACGTTAATGTTATACGTTAATGTTACACATTAATGTTACACGTTAATGTTATAAGTTAATGTTACACTTTAATGTTACACGTTAATGTTACACGTTAATGTTACACGTTAATGTTACACGTTAATGTTACACGTTAATGTTACACGTTATTTCTACTAATAGATAAATATCTTTTCAATGATTTTATACATTTTTTATTTTTATTACAATTATCTTTTTATTATCTAAGTTAGTCTAAAATATTCTTACAACATTAAAAATTTAATAAAAACATTGCATCAATTGAGTGATTCCTAAATGGTTCCCACATCATTACCACATTCCAGATAAGAGCATTCCTGTCATATCGATTGGTGTGAGGGTGATATCATTCACACCAATGGGAGAATGATCATGCTGATAGTAATACCACATCTAACACAATGTCCTATCTATTATTACTTATTAGCATTAGTTACTATTAATAACTAATGATAATAATAAGTTAGTAAGTTTACTTACTATACATATTAAGTAAGCCATGATAACAGTAACTTATAGTGATGCTTTTCTTTATATATCTAACAGGTTAAATAATGCTTAATAATGCATATGTATGCTTATTAATGTTTAACATTGTTTATTATTAGTTATTAATGCCTACTAATGCTTAGTAAGTCATCAATTCACGCCTCAATCAGTGGTTTATTTCCCTCACACTAAATCACTCCATTAGTGGTTACTCCTGGTGAAATATTTCAGGAAGTTACCATGAGGGTGACTGTTACTAATTGAGTCCAAATGATGCTGGTAGAGGAGTGGTAACATGTTACACCATTGGTAACATGTTACACCATTGGTAACATGTTACACCATTGGTAACATGTTACACCATTGGTAACATGTTACACCATTGGTAACATGTTACACCATTGGTAACTTGTTACACCATTGGTAACATGTTACACCATTGGTAACATGTTACACCATTGGTAACTTGTTACACCATTGGTAACTTGTTACACCATTGGTAACATGTTACACCATTGGTAACATGTTACACCATTGGTAACTTGTTACACCATTGGTAACATGTTACACCATTGGTAACATGTTACACCATTGGTAACATGTTACACCATTGGTAACTTGTTACACCATTGGTAAAATGTTACACCATTGGTAACATGTTACACCATTGGTAACATGTTACACCATTGGTAACTTGTTACACCATTGGTAACATGTTACACCATTGGTAACTTGTTACACCATATAATGTTCACAACAAATAAACATGTAATTTTATTCTTATTTTACTTTGTATATTGAATACAGGTATGTAACATATTTTCTTTTCTTACATGATCGAAAATGTGGAACCGTTCTATAACTTGTAACTTAGCCCCTTAGTGTAGTATTTTAATTAGAGCACCTGCCGTGGAAATAAATGTGTGTGGGATAGAATTACCTAACAAAGAAGTATCGGATGGGTCTAGGCTGATTTTCCGAAAAGGAATTGGCCGAAACCAAATTTTCCGAAAACTAATTCGTCGAAACGGATTTTCCGAATACATGTTTGCCGAATCCCATATTAGCCGAAAACCAGTTTTCCGAATTACGGATTTGCCGAAGGACAAATTTTCCGAATGACGAATTTGTCGAAAATCAAAATTAATGTTTTCAAAAGAACATTCTGTGGAACTTTGTAGTTCTCATCACTATAATATCTTATGCAAAACAAAGAACATTTCTTATATGAATATGACATTGCTATTGCTATATAAATTTGTGTTCCGCTAATTGACATTACAAATAAAAGGTTGATAGAAATCAATGTTTTTAACTGAAACAAATTTATTCATGCAAGTGACACTATCGTTGAAGCCAGAGGTATATTGGGAAGATATAAACATAACTAATAATTATTTTATCCATTACTAACAGTTTTATGTTCTAAACGCAATAAATGGAATAAATATTAATATGTCAGCCACATCACACCTTCTGTATGGAATACTATTAAAAACTGAATCCAAAATAAGAATCCCATGCGTGCTTTATATGACGTATTTATACAAAGAATTTTAGTTAAGTAATCACACAAAGTTGTTTACATATAGTTTATTTAACTCGCCGTGATATATATCATTCCTGCATTAAAACAAAGCGCTATAAATGGATTATTCACAAAAAAATGAATAAACACGTTATAGTAACACAAAATCTAAAAACAAGCCAAACGCTCAAATGAATGAAATATGTATGACATGCACCTAAAACTGACTACTGATACTGACTGAATAAAGCTTGAACGTCTTCAAAATAAGAACAAAGACAAAGGATCATTTAGTTGTACAAAGATTAACAGTAATAGATAGAATAATTATAGGATCAATTTTAGTGTAACTAAGGGTTATGATTTCGTTTCTTTTCTGTAACTTTTTGTATACTTCTATGTTTGGTTTTAAATAAGTCTTTCGGTAAATTTTGCCTTAGGCGAATTTGTCTTTCGGCCAATCTTCACTTCGGCGAATCCGTTTTCGACAAATTTGGGTTTCGGCAATTTCGTATTCGGAGAATCCGTCTCGGCAAATTAGGGTTCGGCGAATTAGTTTTCGAAGAATTTGGTTTCGGCCCATTCGTTTTCGGAAAAACAGCCGGATACCGTATAGGGTACTACCACTTCAAAATAGAATAGATTTTTAATCGCATTACTTCCAATGACTCGATATGACTTATGTTCTCGTTAGGAAAAGGAAAACAAAATATATCTATAAATGAAGATAAGAAATGTGGTGAATCTCGGAAGAAAATTGACAGAGAAGCAAGCCTTAAGAACAAATTAAGAAGAAGAGGAAAATATAAAGAGTTGCTGAATAAAGTCCATCTACAAGTAATTGACTTGAATGCTAAAAATGTACCATATAGACATGCTAAATACATAGTCGAGATGGAGGAAAAACTAGCAGAATAGTTGAAAAGTCAAAATAAGAATTACTCCCCAGTCAGACATCTTCTTCTGAACCAATTGTTTCTAATAACTTTATTTGAATAATAATATTAATGTTTATTGTAGTTACTATTTAGTAAAGAGCATTAAAATAGTCTCTGTTACCTATGTCTACGTACTGTAATAACTTGGAGACAAGCTTCGCAATTATTACAGCTTTTATAAAAGTGGGCTTGCCTGTATAACCTATGGTAATTATAATGTTATTACCCGTTGTTAATTAACGATGTTAGCAATATTAGTCATACCGTTGGCAGAGTTGAGGTGTGGGATAATCCTCCTCGTGGGAAATGTCCCACACCTTCTGAACCTGTGGGAACTGTGGGCCAGATTTGCCGCTACTGAGGCAAACAGGAAAAACAGAGTCAAGTGTCAGGAATGTAGGGGATACGTGAGACACTAAGGATACTTTGCCAATAGGGATACTTTGCCAATAGGGATACTTTGCCAATAGGGATACTTTGCCAATAGGGATACTTTGCCAATAGGGATACTTTGCCAATAGGGATACTTTGCCAATAGGGATACTTTGCCAATAGGGACACTTTGCCAATAGGGATACTTTGCCAATAGAGATACTTTGCCAATAGGGATACTTTGCCAATAGGGATATTTTACCAATAGGGATACTTTGCCAATAGAGATACTTTGCCAATAGGGATACTTTGCCAATAGGGATACTTTGCCAATAGGGATACTTTGCCAATAGGGATATTTTACCAATAGGGATACTTTGTCAATTGGGATACTTTTCTAATAGGGATACTTTGTCAATAGGGATACTTTGCCAATAGAGATACTTTGCCAATAGAGATACTTTGCCAATAGGGATACTTTGCCAATAGGGATACTTTGCCAATAGGGATATTTTACCAATAGGGATACTTTGTCAATTGGGATACTTTTCTAATAGGGATACTTTGTCAATAGGGATACTTTGTCAATAGGGATACTTTGTCAATTGGGATACTTTGTCAATAGAGCTATACTTTTTAATTGCCAACAATGTGAATATACATTGTCTTCATTTTTTAGTATCAATGTATTAGCAATAATTTTCAATAATAATAAATAAAAAAGTAATTGCAATATTACAAAGCAGTAAAATATTTCTTTAGAGCAGGTTTAAACTTATAGGAATTTATATTCTGCAGCTACACAGGAAAAATCACATGAAGGTTTACCACTTTGCTGAGTAGAAGTCAACCTATGATATCTGTTTAATGGTTCTCTAGAGTGTCTGTCTATACGTATATAAGCATTATTAGCAAGAGAACTTTTTCCTATTATTCAATATACAGCACCAGTATAAATAACTATGTACTATGCACATTTTTCACTTTCAAAATTTATGTTTTACGGAAAAGAGGTTCAGTATGCGCCAAACAATGACTATTGGTAAAAAATCTAATTATTCTTTACTAGATCATTTCTAGAGTATTCAGATAGTTATTAAAAGTCCTTCCCCACAGTAAATTACCATATAACAAATAAGGATGGAATAAACTATAATATATAATATAATGTATAATATAATAGTAACTCTATAAACTATACTCCTACGACCTTCGACAACTTGCACATACATTACCTATATATGTTCTTTGAATTATTAAAGATTCTATTCAAAGTTAAACTTGAATATTTGACACTAATATAACTATCCTCAAAAAAATGCATTCTGTACATTACGACGTACTGATCACATTCTGTACATTATGAAGTACTGATCACATTCTGTACATTATGATGTACTGATCACATTCTGTATATTATGATGTACTGATCACATTCTGTATATTATGATGTACTGATCACATTCTGTATATTATGATGTACTGATCACATTCTTCAACAGACAGGTGTAAAGGAAGTGATGTACGTACATACGAACAAACATTACCAGGTGGTTATTAGTGCACACTGAGTGGTGCACAATGGTGCACAGTGAATGGAATGCTGAGAATTGTTATGCAATGCAAGATATTGTTAGTTAACAATAGTGGGAATAGAAGCTAGAGGCATAGTGGTAATTGTACAGTTTTTTATAATAACAAAAACTAGGGACTGCATACTTAAACAAGCAAAACTAGGATGAAAAAGAATTTAAACAAAGTATTGAATTAAGTATATGTTTTCTATTTAATATCATTGCAGCAGAAGTATGTTCTTTCTGTTACAAATTAATGACTTAGGTTAATTATATATGATAAATAACTACACTAAGAACAATAGGTATATTACATAATTAAGTGATAGTATAGTGACTTTCTGCTAATCATTTTCTGTCTTAGGTCATTCCTATTTTGTCCTTAAAAAGTCCTTAAATTGTTTCTAATTGAACAGTGCTTTAAATATGAAACACTATATATCGTTTATCAATATGTTTTTTTTATGATTAAATTTCTTTATAAATAACTTCATTCTTTCTTCACACCTCCATATACATTATAATAGTTCACTTTCATCACCGAAAATTTTATACTTTTTGATGATATTAACTTCTGTTAATTTATTTTCTTGAACCATATCACTTTTTTAATTAATTTTAATAATGTAGTACAGTAATGACCTCATCACTTCTCAGCATTCCAATACTAACCACATAACGCTCATTTGCGACAACATTGTCATAACTAGGGTTGTGACAATATGCGTTTAAAATCATAGATCTTGAGAATACTATAGACGGATTGAATTAAAGAGCATTGCATGGTTCTACACCAGCAGTATGCATAGCAGTTGATACCTTTCACTTCATTTCATTTAAGATATTCTTAAGATCTATGATTTTAAACGCATATTGTCACAACCCTAGTCATAATTCAAAAATAGCTACTAAGAGGCCTTTTAAACGCTCTCAATAAATTGTGAAACGTTACAAAACAACATATGGGGACATTTTTTTAAATTTCAGATATGCCTCTAAACTTTGTAGAAATACAAATAATTATATTTTAACTAAACCAAATAATATTTTTTGAAATTATGACAAAGAAACAGCGTTTGAAGATGAATATGTCCATATAGATAATTTGGAAAAACATTTTATTTTATTTATGACGACATTGTCGCAAAGGAGCGATAAATGATGCATAGCCACAGTCACCTCATTGCTCGGGCTTTACACACATGGCGGGCTTACTGGCGGGCTTTGCCAACAGCTGTCACACAGTACCCGGGGTATGGGTACGTACTGTGGGAAAACGGAACCTATTAGGAAGTAGCGGGCAGGTGTGAGGGAATTAAGGGGGGGGGGGGGTAGGTATGAGATACTTAGTAGACATGAGCTTTTAATGTTCAATTAGATCCTAGTGAATTTGAATTAGATCCTAGTGAATTTGAATTTGATCCTAGTGAATTTGAATTTGATCCTAGTGAATTTGAATTAGATCCTAGTGAATTTGAATTAGATCCTAGTGAATTTGAATTTGATCCTAGTGAATTTGAATTTGATCCTAGTGAATTTGAATTAGATCTTAGTGAATTTGAATTTGATCCTAGTGAATTTGAATTAGATCCTAGTGAATTTGAATTAGATCCTAGTGAATTTGAATTAGATCCTAGTGAATTTGAATTTGATCCTAGTGAATTTGAATTTGATCCTAGTGAATTTGAATTAGATCCTAGTGAATTTGAATTAGATCCTAGTGAATTTGAATTTGATCCTAGTGAATTTGAATTAGATCCTAGTGAATTTGAATTTGATCCTAGTGAATTTGAATTAGATCCTAGTGAATTTGAATTAGATCCTAGTGAATTTGAATTTGATCCTAGTGAATTTGAATTAGATCCTAGTGAATTTGAATTAGATCCTAGTGAATTTGAATTTGATCCTAGTGAATTTGAATTAGATCCTAGTGAATTTGAATTTGATCCTAGTGAATTTGAATTAGATCCTAGTGAATTTGAATTTGATCCTAGTGAATTTGAATTTGATCCTAGTGAATTTGAATTATATCTTAGTGAATTTGAATTTGATCCTAGTGAATATGAATTTGATCCTAGTGAATTTGAATTTGATCCTAGTGAATATGAATTTGATCCTAGTGAATTTGAATTTGATCCTAGTGAATTTGAATTAGATCCTAGTGAATTTGAATTAGATCCTAGTGAATTTGAATTTGATCCTAGTGAATTTGAATTTGATCCTAGTGAATTTGAATTAGATCCTAGTGAATTTGAATTTGATCCTAGTGAATTTGAATTTGATCTTAGTGAATTTGAATTTGATCCTAGTGAATTTGAATTTGATCCTAGTGAATTTGAATTAGATCCTGGTGAATTTGAATTAGATCCTAGTGAATTTGAATTAGATCCTAGTGAATTTGAATTTGATCCTAGTGAATTTGAATTTGATCCTAGTGAATTTGAATTTGATCCTAGTGAATTTGAATTTGATCCTAGTGAATTTGAATTTGATCCTAGTGAATTTGAATTTGATCCTAGTGAATTTGAATTTGATCCTAGTGAATTTGAATTTGATCCTAGTGAATATAAATTTGATCCTAGTGAATTTGAATTTGATCTTAGTGAATTTGAATTTGATCCTAGTGAATTTGAATTTGATCCTAGTGAATTTGAATTTGATCCTAGTGAATTTGAATTTGATCCTAGTGAATTTGAATTTGATCCTAGTGAATTTGAATTTGATCCTAGTGAATTTGAATTTGATCCTAGTGAATTTGAATTTGATCCTAGTGAATTTGAATTTGATCCTAGTGAATATATATTTGATCCTAGTGAATTTGATTTTGATCCTAGTGAATTTGAATTTGATCCTAGTGAATTTGAATTTGATCCTAGTGAATTTGAATTTGATCTTAGTGAATTTGAATTTGATCCTAGTGAATTAGAATTTGATCCTAGTGAATTTGAATTTGATCCTAGTGAATTTGAATTTGATCCTAGTGAATTTGAATTTGATCCTAGTGAATTTGAATTTGATCCTAGTGAATTTGAATTTGATCCTAGTGAATTTGAATTAGATCCTAGTGAATTTGAATTTGATCCTAGTGAATTTGAATTAGATCCTAGTGAATTTGAATTTGATCCTAGTGAATTTGAATTAGATCCTAGTGAATTTGAATTAGATCCTAGTGAATTTGAATTAGATCCTAGTGAATTTGAATTTGATCCTAGTGAATTTGAATTAGATCCTAGTGAATTTGAATTAGATCCTAGTGAATTTGAATTTGATCCTAGTGAATTTGAATTAGATCCTAGTGAATTTGAATTAGATCCTAGTGAATTTGAATTTGATCCTAGTGAATTTGAATTAGATCCTAGTGAATTTGAATTTGATCCTAGTGAATTTGAATTTGATCCTAGTGAATTTGAATTTGATCCTAGTGAATTTGAATTTGATCCTAGTGAATTTGAATTATATCTTAGTGAATTTGAATTTGATCCTAGTGAATATGAATTTGATCCTAGTGAATTTGAATTTGATCCTAGTGAATATGAATTTGATCCTAGTGAATTTGAATTTGATCCTAGTGAATTTGAATTAGATCCTAGTGAATTTGAATTAGATCCTAGTGAATTTGAATTTGATCCTAGTGAATTTGAATTTGATCCTAGTGAATTTGAATTAGATCCTAGTGAATTTGAATTTGATCCTAGTGAATTTGAATTTGATCTTAGTGAATTTGAATTTGATCCTAGTGAATTTGAATTTGATCCTAGTGAATTTGAATTAGATCCTAGTGAATTTGAATTAGATCCTAGTGAATTTGAATTTGATCCTAGTGAATTTGAATTTGATCCTAGTGAATTTGAATTTGATCCTAGTGAATTTGAATTTGATCCTAGTGAATTTGAATTTGATCCTAGTGAATTTGAATTTGATCCTAGTGAATTAGAATTTGATCCTAGTGAATTTGAATTTGATCCTAGTGAATATAAATTTGATCCTAGTGAATTTGAATTTGATCTTAGTGAATTTGAATTTGATCCTAGTGAATTTGAATTTGATCCTAGTGAATTGGAATTTGATCCTAGTGAATTTGAATTTGATCCTAGTGAATTTGAATTTGATCCTAGTGAATTTGAATTTGATCCTAGTGAATTTGAATTTGATCCTAGTGAATTTGAATTTGATCCTAGTGAATTTGAATTTGATCCTAGTGAATTTGAATTTGATCCTAGTGAATATATATTTGATCCTAGTGAATTTGATTTTGATCCTAGTGAATTTGAATTTGATCCTAGTGAATTTGAATTTGATCCTAGTGAATTTGAATTTGATCTTAGTGAATTTGAATTTGATCCTAGTGAATTTGAATTTGATCCTAGTGAATTTGAATTTGATCCTAGTGAATTTGAATTTGATCCTAGTGAATTTGAATTTGATCCTAGTGAATTTGAATTTGATCCTAGTGAATTTGAATTTGATCCTAGTGAATTTGAATTTGATCCTAGTGAATTTGAATTTGATCTTAGTGAATTTGAATTTGATCCTAGTGAATTTGAATTTGATCCTAGTGAATTTGAATTTGATCCTAGTGAATTTGAATTTGATCCTAGTGAATTTGAATTTGATCCTAGTGAATATAAATTTGATCCTAATGAATTTGAATTTGATCTTAGTGAATTTGAATTTGATCCTAGTGAATATAAATTTGATCCTAATGAATTTGAATTTGATCTTAGTGAATTTGAATTTGATCCTAGTGAATTTGAATTTGATCCTAGTGAATTTGAATTTGATCCTAGTGAATTTGAATTTGATCCTAGTGAATTTGAATTTGATCTTAGTGAATTTGAATTTGATCCTAGTGAATTTGAATTTGATCCGAGTGAATTTGAATTTGATCCTAGTGAATTTGAATTTGATCCTAGTGAATTTGAATTTGATCCTAGTGAATATAAATTTGATCCTAATGAATTTGAATTTGATCTTAGTGAATTTGAATTTGATCCTAGTGAATATAAATTTGATCATAATGAATTTGAATTTGATCTTAGTGAATTTGAATTTGATCCTAGTGAATTTGAATTTGATCCTAGTGAATTTGAATTTGAACGGAATAGGAAAAATATCATAAAGAGACTTTATTACTGCTATAATTATAAAATAATGAACTTTTATTATGACTTCAATAATAATATTATTTTATTATGCATAAAAATGAATCCTAATTATGAAAATTAAATACTTTATTCACTAACTATTTTAGTGTGGGCTTAACTTTATTGGAGCTAAGTTTTATTTAAATGAAATTGATTCAAAAGTAATTACAATAGACCACGGAGAAGCAGACAGACAGTAAAATTGATAGATAAGTAAAACTTACCTACAGTCATTCTGTGACAAGCTCATGGATGCAGAAAAGCTACTCCGTGAGTGTAGCCACTTACCAAGGAATGTGACGAAAAGGGACACAAGCACCGGTGGCTGCACTCACGGAAGGAAGAGGAAAATGAAGAGGTGATAGTAACCTTGACTAAATACTCTCATATAAATATTATATTAATTATTACATAACTAGTTTTTACCTCTTGAAGAGCAGGTATATAACGTTAAATCACATATACTTTAAAAACTATATAGAATATATAAAACGTGATAAAAAAAATCACAATAGAATTATAAATATCGACTATCATAAGCCTACTATAGACGGTAAATAAAGTATTGAAATGGAAATGTATAGAGGTTGACTATGGAAATTTTATAATTATAGTAAAAAATGAAATTTCTCTGATATTAATTATTTGCATCAAATTGAAATTCACTGTAGAATCAAGTTTTCTGTAAGCTGAAAAAGGTCTATTCTAATTAATTCGTATTACAAAAAGATATTTATTAAACATTTAAATAGAATACCATAAAATAGTTCAGCATTGGTAATATAATATTAACAGAAGTAAAATGTTATATGAAATTTGACATAAATGCTGGTTAAAAACTGGTTCTATTCAACGATATATTCAGCAATGATGAGCAATTTTAATTTATAATAAGCTATATATGGTTCTGGTAAATGGAAGGTATTTATATTATGTGTATTGATTTTTTATTTGAATTTAAAATATATTTTTTACCCCACTGTGGCCTCGTGATTGAGTGCGAATCACAAGATTACTCACTCATTTCTGCTAGAATGCTTTGCAGTTAATTTGTTATTTACAGTATGTTTATTTCTATCTATTGTTCATTTATATGGTGGAATAAAAGTAAAGAGATGTATTTTGGTTAGTGTACAGCTGTGACAGGTGCTCTGATCTCACACCTGTTACTCTCTATCTCGTCACACCTGTTACAGATGTTACTTTTAAATAGATAATTGTTAAGTACTATCAGCGCAGTTATTACTGAATACTGAATGGAAATTTAATTGTTTTATAGTGTTGAATAATTTGGAATATAACTAAATTCAATAAATGGAATTTTCCAAAAGAACGCAGACTAATAAGTGATTAAAATTGACTTAAATATTTCTAAATATTTTTTTTAGCCAAAATTTTTTTAATTTTTTTTCCAATTTTCAAATGTACTGCATTAAATAATGCATCAATTATAATTATTAAGAGACATAAAAGGAATGCCTTCTGATAATTTTGCTGTTTTTTCTAATTTATATTATTTATTTCTGCCCAATAAAATGAATGTTCGTAACGACTCACAGCATGCAGATGACTCTTTAGCCAAATTAGCTCAGGTTTATCAGTTTAGGGCCCTCTGTTAATTACATTTGTTGTTCGAATTAGCAATCACTGTGTTAGTTTTAAGGGGCATAACTAGATAGGCCAGATGTGTAGTAATGGGATATACAGACTACACAGACCTGATGAGATGTACACAGATGTGATCTACACAGAGGGAAGGTACACAGATGTGATTCACACAGATGTGATCTAAATAGAGGGAAGCAACACAGATGTGTAATTGTCTGTAATAATTACACATTTTAACATAAAATATTAATTGCAATAACATCTCTCACACAAAACAATTTGTCTCAGTCTCAAAATGTCTCACTGATGTTACCGAGAGATAGACACTTTGCCTTATTTATCAGCAACATACTATAATTTGATATATGTGTTTTAGTGTGATGCACTTTAGTGTCTCAGCATTGCAGTGTGATGCACTTTAGTGTCTCAGCATTGCAGTGTGATGCACTTTAGTGTCTCAGCATTTCATTGCGATGCACTTTTGCTTTAGTGTCCCATTATTGCAGTGTGATGCACTTAGAAAAAGTATACTGAGTCTACAACACTAAGATGTTTAGAGGCACTAAAGTGCATCGCACTGAAACACTTTAAAACTCTTTATTTCAGTTATATCCAAATTTTAGTTGATGTACTTAAGTGTCTTGCTTTTAAAACAACATTTATCGCACTCAGAAGAAAGCTGATGCACTCAGGTGTTTCGAGTTTACTCTACAGGCTTTATATCAAAAGCAAGACACTTAGCATCAATCTATAGTTTTGAAACACTTTAGTGCATCCAAACTATAGTTTGATGCACTAAAGTGTCTCGCTTTAGAGACAAAGTTATACAGTAAACTCCAAGCACCTGGGTGCATCAGATTGAGTTGTTTATTTTTCTAAGTGCGGGCAAACGATTAAAACTCGAGTTACAGGATTTTTTCCAAGTGTACAAGGCAGAGTAGTGTATGTTACTTTTTTTAACTTCATCCCATGGACGTTACAATGACACACATCGATGACTGGCGTGTAGTAGTTAAGAAATGTGTAATTTTGACACACTATACCCACAGAACACTTTTATACCTTAAAACAACACAGCAAAGTGTGTCATTCAATCGGCTAATGTGTCATGATGTGTGTCAGTATGACACACTATTTAGTGCGTCATATAATGACATTTTTTCTCACTAATTTATCTCTTAAAATTATCGGAAAAAGTAGGACAGTTTCATGGTAATTTTGCTCTAAGCTGCCTTGTCGCTGCCGTAATTTTTACTGGTTAAAATTACCCTTCAGTATTAATTAGTTAAAAATTATAAATTATTATTAAAATTCCGTTAATTATTTTTTAGACTAAATAAATAAGAAATAATTTATGATCTGCCACTCATTGCATCACCCAATCGATAATCCAGGAATGTCTGGTATGATTCCCAGGACAGTCCCTGGAATCGACACAGCTGAGAATGCTGATTCCCGTTTGGAATTTGGTCCAGATGGACAGTGATCAATACACAGGGAATGTGTATTGTGTACTCTGTGTGAGATCGATAAGCAGGTGTGTGAACTGTGTACTAAGCTGTGTACTTTTATGTACACATATAATTATCTTGATATAATTGAAATAATAATAAATTATAAATAATATTTTTCATTCTAAATTAATTAATTCAAATAAATAACTTACACAGTAATTAATAATACAATAGTAATAGAATAACTTATTGAAATCACATCAATAAATTATAAATTTTGAAACAAATGCATTAAGTTGTTAAAAATTCACTATAGTTTGAAGGACACTAAAAATTATGTAATTTTATCTCTTATACAATTCACTTTGTGTGGTCACATACACATACACTTTGTGTGGTCACATACACATGGTCACATACACCAGTGACATCTGCCATGAATGGACAGTTGGCGTAGTAGTAAGTGGGCGGAGCCTATGCCCCCTATATAAGTAGGTGCGTCAGGCAGCAGACGACATTACAACTCTAGTTACGGTACAGTGAAGTAGTGAGTGTTAACCAGCCCCACTAACGGAAGTACTTACTCGCACTTTACTACTGCCATACACAGCTCTGCTTTGCCTTCACAGCTTTACACCAGCCACAAAGATGAGAGTACAGCGCACAGCAACCCCTGCACAGCCCATCTCCAGCGAGACTGGCGGCAAAGTTGCCAAGAGTCGCAATCCCGTGGATTCCCCGCAAATTCTGATGTACTTGGACAGACTGCAGCACTTGGTCCCTACTTGTCCTAAAGACAAACCAATGTCAAAACTAGAGCTCATTCAGAGGGTCATAGACTACATCTACGACCTCGAGACAGTCTTATCCCACCAGGAGTGTGACGAGATATGCTGCTAGTGTCACGAGACATGCTGCTAGTGTCACGAGACATGCTGCTAGTGTCAGGAGACATGCTGTGTCAGTGTTTATAGTTTGTTACAAATATGGCTGTGCTTTAGTGTTATTTTGTTAATTTTGTGCTACTTACCAATGTGGATAAAAACTAAAACTATTAATGGTGAGTTACGCAGAAGGGAAAAGAATACTTGATATTATTTATTGGCATTGGGTATGTTCCGAGTTAACGAATGATTCCATATTTTCGCCAATGTAAGAAAAAAATACAATCCAGCACCTTAACACAAATTTTATGTGGTATCCATGATACCCGCAGGTATCATGGATACCACATAAAATTTGTGTTAAGGTGCTGGATTATATTTTTTTCTTACATGGTCGAAAATATGGAATCATTCGATAACTCGAAATTAACCCCGAATTATTAATTAATACTTTTAAATTTATCGCTTAAATTTTTATGAATCAGAAATTTGAAAGCTTTAAAATTACACTAAAAGTTTACTCACTGTAGAATATAAATTGAATTATTTTGACTCGGTGAAATTGAATGGAAAAGCAGTACAATATTTACTAACTCTTGTTTTCTTTTCTCCACAGTATGTGTCTCACGAGTGTCTCAAAGTCTCCAAAGATGAGCCATTACGTCTCCAAAGATATTCCCAAAAATGTCTCCGAAAATCTTCCCAAAATGTCTCCGAAAATACCTACCAGTGACTCTTATTTGAACTGAGTGACTCAATCAAGTACCAATAGCAATAAATCACCAATTGTAATCAAGTACCAATTGTAATCAAGTACCAATTGCAATCAAGTACCAATTGTAATCAAGTACCAATTGCAATCAAGTACCAATAGCAATCAAGTACCAATAGCAATCAAGTACCAAGTGTTTAGTAAACTTAAAAGTCCACGGATTTTACTATTAACATTTCATTTAGTTTTTACTCTTAAAATTGACCTCTTTTTTTTCTTTACAATACTTTTTCTCCATAAAATAATGCTTCCTCCCAAAGATTTTAAATGTAGATAAAATATTTTTTAATGTGAATAAAAAGTAGAATTTTCAAACCTATTTTTTGTATAACGAAATTTCATTGAATTTTTCATTGGTTTAATGATTATTTTTTTACCATATTATGTACCTGATTTAATTAGTGCTAAGAATGAATGATTTACCTCTTCTTTTTACTGGTAACTAAGGCTTTAAATTGTAATAAGAATTAGTAGAGAACAAACTTATTTTGGAAGGTAATTAATTTATTCATAATGTATATCTTCTATTCCTTTTCAACTGTAAATTATTCTGTAAATAGTATTTACACTGATTGTTATGTATATGTGTACTGAAGTTAAATTAAATGTTTATACCATATTTAAATATTTTTATAAATAATAAAATGAAAACTAACAAAATTTTCGTCTTATTGAAATTATTACCTTTAAATTTTGTATAATTTTATAAATTAAATAGAAAACATTTTCAGAATTAAGGAATAAAAAAACTCAAATTTTAAAGAATTTTTTTATTAAATTTTGTGCAATTTACATGAAAAAGTAGAAAAAAGGTAATTAATATTGGATACACAAATTTATAATGTTAATCTAAAAAATTAAAAAACTAAATGATTACCAAAACTAAATAATTACCATAACTAAATAATTACCAAAACTAAATAATTACCAAAACTAAATAATTACCATAACTAAATAATTACCAAAACTAAATAATTACCAAAACTAAATGATTACCATAACTAAATAATTACCAAAATTTAATAATTACCAAAACTAAATAATTACCAAAAATTAATAATTACCAAAACTAAATAATTACCAATGCTGTTGCTATACACATATGTATATATTTAGATAAATCATTTTCTCTACCACACTAATTAGAAATCTATTTAACTGTTGGTGGTATCAGTTCTTCAAAAGGTACAATTTACATCAATCTTAGTGAAGGAGAACTGCTTCTACTTGATATACATGTAAGAAATGAATTTCCAGTGAATTAAGAGGAAAAAGAAATAACTAAAAATTATGTAAAAGATTTTGAAATCAATAAGTATTTATGTAAATAAATGAAATTTGAAGCGTTTGATATGGTTTTCGGAAAAGAAATTTAATGGTTACGAAAAATAAAAAGTGCGAAAATAAAGCACTATACAGTCAGGAAAATATCATTTAGAATATTTTTATTATTTATTTATTTAACAGAAATGCCTTACAATAGAGTGAAGGGAATATACATCAGTTTAACTCATTTTTACATCGAAACAATCAAAGGTTATAACATTTCAAGCCCCAGTTTGAAATAGTGATGCATAATTTGAAAACTAACTGACTTACGTTGCTGAAACTCCGTGACTTCCATTGCCTATGACGTATTAATGCATCGTATAAATAGCAGTGAAACATGTTTTGAAATAGTCAGTTATATATCATTTCTGATCAGGTGGGCTCTGGAGCCCTGGTGACGTACAACCGCTGATGTGTCACATTTTGCGTCACACTAGTAACATCACTTATGAAATATTAGCTTTTTTGGTGTGAATCAAAATGTGACGCAACAGCGCATGTAATTCACCTAAGCTACAGATTTCCGCATGGTATTAAAATGTTATAAAACTAATAAAACAAAATATATCTCTTAGAAAATTTAATCCCGTATTTCCAGCAACTGAAGTCAAGTTTTAAAGTATAAATCTACATTCCAAAGAGAACAGGCCTCTCACTCACTCTGTGTGTTACAGGTTAATGTGTCCGATTGACACACCTTTGCTCTCATATCCTATTATGTAAAGATGTGTAATTTATCTTTAAAGATATGAGTAGCTACACACATATACACACTCTTCACATCACTAGATTTGATGCTTTACTTATTTTTAGGTTATTTAATATATACTGAGGTTGTAGAAACCGCTTTTTTTATATATACCATTTTTAATGTTTGTGATGTTAAAAAAAAACACTGGTGCACATTAATCAAAATAATTTTTATCCTAGACATTCTGTACCTTACTATATAGGATTTTATCTTTCGAATAGTTAAATGTCAATTAATTTTACTAATATAGATACATTCTTTGTTACTTGTTAACACTAATACAGTATAAAAAAGTATTTTTAATTACCACGTAATATAATAGATTCCCTTTCACATAAATCTCTTCAGTCAACTCGTACCCAGTAACCATCGCTACATTGTCTCTGTCCATCTTTTTAGCTACCTTTTTTACACCGATTAATTACCTTCTCACCTGTGTATAAATCTCATAGAACTTTACCTGTCTCCTAATTAAACAAAATAAAACATTAGTACTAAAGGTATTATGTGTTTCTACACATGTGTGATCTGTTTCTACACATGTGTGATGTGTTTCTACACATGTGTGATGTGTTTCTACACATGTGTGATCTGTTTCTACACATGTGTGATCTGTTTCTACACATGTGTGATGTGTTTCTACACATGTGTGATCTGTTTCTACACATGTGTGATCTGTTTCTACACATGTGTGATCTGTTTCTACACATGTGTGATCTGTTTCTACACATGTGTGATCTGTTTCTACACATGTGTGATCTGTTTCTACACATGTGTGATCTGTTTCTACACATGTGTGATCTGTTTCTATTTTCGACGTTACTAATTTTCTCTGATTACCTCAATCCTCTTATTCTAAACCCTATTAACTTCAAGGCATCGTCACAGTACTCGCAAACTAAGTGATTGTTATCAGAAGTCAAAATATTCGACTTTAATGTGTCTGAAAGTAATTATAAACTAACTTTTAATTTAGTGTTCATCACATGATATCAAATACAGTTTCAATTTATTAAATTACTTTCTTTGAAGGCATAAAGTAGGCCTAACGAAGCACTGCCAATTCACTGCCCTAACTAGAAAGATATCGGTAGGCTGATTCTATATCACCGACCGAATGCCAATCGAATAAATGCATGGATTCGTTCGAATTTTCAGGTTTAAATAGAAATTTTCTGCTCTGTGATAAAATTATATAAATTAACTTAAACCGTATCTGTTATGACGGTTAATTCAAATTCAGATTTTAGTTATTTAAATCAATAGAGCTAAGCAATTAATAATTAAAATCAATTAATTGATATTAAAATTTTGTTCAAAAACAAAAACAAATTTTTTTAACTGAAATTAAAATTTAGTCTAAATTCAAACAGTCAAATCAAAAAGGAAAAATAAATATTCATTGATGAAAATCCTTAAAATATTCGTTCATTAACCTGATTACCCCCCCCCCCCCCCTACTAAGTAGATATTTTGCCCATGGTCCCAAGACACCCCCTCACCATCGGGGCGCCATCTGTGAGCATCCCAAGAGATGAACATACTGTACATGTACTTGATTGCAAGCTGTGGTGCAGAAAATGGTGCAGAGTGAGGTGCAGAGTGTGGTGCAGAGTGTGGTGCAGAGTGTGGTGCAGAGAGTGGTGCAGAGTGTAGTGCAGAGTGTAGTGCAGAGTGTGGTGCAGAGAGTGGTGCAGAGTGTGGTGCAGAGAGTGGTGCAGAGTGGTACAGGGTGGTGCAGAGAGTGGTGCAGAGTGTGGTGCAGAGAGTGGTGCAGGGTGGTGCAGAGAGTGGTGCAGAGTGTGGTGCAGAGAGTGGTGCAGAGTGTGGTGCAGAGAGTGGTGCAGGGTGGTGCAGAGAGTGGTGCAGAGTGTGGTGCAGAGAGTGGTGCAGAGTGTGGTGCAGAGTGGTGCAGGGTGGTGCAGAGAGTGGTGCAGAGTGTGGTGCAGAGAGCGGTGCAGAGTGTGGTGCAGAGAGCGGTGCAGATTGTGGTGATGAGAGCGGTGCAGAGTGTGGTGCAGAGAGCGGTGCAGAGTGTGGTGCAGAGTGTGGTGCAGAGAGTGGTGCAGATTGTGGTGCAGAGAGCGGTGCAGAGAGCGGTGCAGAGAGTGGTGCAGAGAGTGGTGCAGAGTGTGGTGCAGATTGTGGTGCAGAGAGTGGTGCATGGTAATTAGGTAACTACATTAATTATCACTATCAAACAATGAATGTACAATTCACATTAATTACGCTAATCAAGTTTCAATTGTTTATTTTTTCTAATATCAGTCGTTTATATTTTTATTTCAGAAAACTATGTTAGAAAATAGAGGTACTGATTTTTTATTTTCTTTCGATTTTAGTAAAGTTAAATTGATAGTAATTTATACTCTTACTTACGATCAAAAATATTTCAAACACACTATGTATTGAGTCTCATGAATATTTTTTTATTTTCCATAAAAAAATATCAAAAACATTTTTTTAATTTGTAGAACAGTTTTCAAAATTTAACCCTTCGTGGATGGCTTTTCAAATCAGCAAAAAATACATCAACCAAATAATTCGCATAATGCATATTAAGGTAGTATTTCCTTTGAAAATAATAATATTTTAATTTCATCACTTGTTTATTTACCGGTTATAAATAAAGGTTAGGCAAAATATTAACGATTGCAATTTTATTTATGTATCTAAATTTCAATTATAAATCTAAAGTAGAATAATGCAAGAAATTTTTCATAAGTGATTATTGATCTGCAAAAATACTTGAAATAAAACTTTGAATAGTATATTCTGTTTACTAATTTTTGATATAGATCACTATTGATGTTTTGCACATGGTGTGTATTAGTTAATGTACAGCAGGCAGCAGCTGACAGCTAGCTTCTTCTGTCAGATGACATCTGTACGATCCATATTGCGTTAAATTATTTAGTGCTATACGAAGAAGCTTTTCTTCTTTTTATTTGTATTGATGAAGAGTTTATTTCTTCTAAGGAAATTTTGTTAGATGTTATCAGTCGGTTTTCAATAATAAGGAAAAATTGAAATAAGAAAATTTAACAGAAAAATGAAAACATTAATCAAATTCACTGCCGATATAAAAACATAAACAAACAGAAGTACAGTCATAATTTGTTTCTATCTGTTTTGATATTACTGTTTTTTTTTTCAAAATCTAGACTAGATCATTGTATTTAAAAATACTTTTATTTGTATATATACAAAACTCTTTCAAAACGAACTAGAAAATATCACCATTTTTTCTTTCAATCTTAATCTATATTTTAATATTTACTAGTGCTAGTTACACTAGACTATAGGTACAGTTGTTATGTTTATTAGGGTTCTAGTAAAACTAGGTCTCGGAACTTTAGGTCTCATTTTGTGATGATTTTATTAAAGAACAATAAACTAAAAAGTTGATATAATTAATACTAAAATGTGCATGGTATTTTTTAAAAGAGGATAACATCATTAACCGTTGTAAAATTATTCGTTACATTAGTATAATTTTGACATTTATTTAACATGGTCGAGATTTGAGCGGAAATTTCGGTCTGAGGAATAAATAAAACTAATCATTAAGATGTATCGGGGGAAATAATCTTCATTCATTCCAAGATAGAAATTTCCAAGACAAAAATTTACGGCTACCAGTTATTAGGCATATTCAGTCTAGTTACTAGTAGATAGTTACACTAGACTATGTGAGTTACTCATAGTGACTCTCATCTCAAACCTCTAAACTCCTCTAGGAATAATTTTAGACACTTCCCCCCACTCACAGCTGTTTTACCCCCCCCCCCCCCCCTCACCCGTAAATCTGCAACAGCCTGCTCTTGTTTTTCTTGTTGTTCTTTGCTGTGCTGATATATTTAGCTGCTACTGGCATATTCTGGGTAAAGTGGTACAAAAACTGAGACATGAGAAACACGTGCACGTGGTTGGGGGGGGGGGGGGGGAACTGACATGGGGGTGTTTCCCTCTGTTTCCCCCTCTTTTCAATCAGGGGAAGTACTGTGGCTTCTTTGGCTGAAGCCCCAGTCACACTCCCCCATGTGGGGGTTAAGGGGGTGACAGCTGTTAAGGGAGTCAAGAGGCACCCCCTGGGGGGATTAGTGAGGGGAACTGAGGAGCAACCCGAGGGAAGAGCTCTACAAAATACGTGAAGCTGATATTTGTTAGATTACTTAACTTACGTTAATTAATTTAAAACTAAAGAATAATTTAGTATCACCAGCTGTTAGAAATACTTAGACGTCAGATACACAGTATTTGTCAGTTTTAAGTTGCAGTAATGTTGCAAAGTTCACAAGTAATGTATACTTTGTATGAAGAAAACAAGGGAAATAATAACAAAACTAATATGAAAAATAACTACTTTAAATACCCATTGTATAAACAACTATAAGAAATAACAAATAAAAATCAGCTCATCTTCAAGATAACAGTCCCCCCCCCCCTGTTTTAAATCCCCCTCTCCCCCATAGTCTGCATACAGCTGAGAGTGTCTCACCTCCCCCCAGTAAGTACCTGCTCAGTCTCGGTAGGAATAGCACAGAGAGACAGGGGATGGTACAGCACCAGGTGTGTGTGACTACACGTGAGATGTACTAGCGCCTACACTGCCTACCATCACCTACACAACCATTAAATGTAGGCAAAATTAGTGTAGGTAAGATATGAGGGTTAATATAGAAAATTAAAGTAAAACATGTATGAAAAATAATTTGTAGTTAACGTAGGCTATATATTTTTTTAAATATGTAACTACTACAATAGAAAACAGTTCAGATTAAACTGAATAAAGAACATTCAATAGAAAATTATGATATTTAATCATTTATTGAAGTTTCAAACATATTAGTAGATATTAAATTAATTAAATATAATCTAACTGATCTATTTAATAGTACAAAGAGATATTTATTAATTTCACTATTTCTTACATTTTTTCCTCATCAAACATTTCATTAACTCACTAACATCTAAATCCAAATAATGCAATCTATATTACTGCCATTACCACTAATTTAGCTGATACCAGTAGCTATTTAAGATACTCAGATGCTCAGTGTTATTTGGCTGATTAACCACCAGTAGGGTAAACTCATGTTTATCGAACACTTTAATATTTTCGATAATATAAAAAAATCAAAAATTTAAAATCGTAATAGCTAAGTAATTAAATTGTATATATTTGCTCTATGATCGCCAAAGTGGATGTGTTCAACAACTTATCACATCCCCAGATCAATAAGTCATATGTTGAGTGTGTGATGGACAGCTGGCTAACTTACAGAGCATTCTGTCGAACAAAAGACAGCTAATAATGTTGCTAGCTAATGGAAATTATAATGTGGTGAGTACAGTAATATTAGGCTATTTAAAAGATGTGCTAACATGTATTAATGTTGCTAAAAGTGCAGTGCTAACATGTATTAATGTTGCTAAAAGTGCAGTGCTAACATGTATTAATGTTGATAAAAGTGCAGTGCTGACATGTATAATGTTGCTAAAAGTGCAGTGCTAACATGTATTAATGTTGATAAAAGTGCAGTGCTAACATGTATTAATGTTGATAATTGTTAAGTGTATTGAAAATTAGTTTTGGTGTAATAATATTAAAGTTATTGAAAATGGTAAACTAGCTTCAAAAATAAAAATAAATATTTGCTCTATCCTTAAATGTGTTAATATAACACACTATTGGTGACACATGTAGTAACTAGGCAGTAGGTAGATAAGTCAATCTAACACACTATTCGTGACACATGTAGTACCTAGGCAATAAGCAGATGTGTCAATCTAACACACTATTCGTGACACATGTAGTACCTAGGCAATAAGCAGATGTGTCAATCTAACACACTATTCGTGACACATGTAGTACCTAGGCAATAAGCAGATGTGTCAATCTAACACACTATTCGTGACACATGTAGTACCTAGGCAGTAAGCAGATGTGTCAATCTAACACACTATTCGTGACACATGTAGTACCTAGGCAATAAGCAGATGTGTCAATCTAACACACTATTCGTGACACATGTAGTACCTAGGCAATAAGCAGATGTGTCAATCTAACACACTATTCGTGACACATGTAGTACCTAGGCAATAAGCAGATGTGTTAACTGTAGACAGCTTGCACGACCGTTACACAGGGCTACTGTCTGTCGGACAGATGATACACAACAATTGGGCAGATGATGGGACCACGTGGTGAACAGCAATGTAAACCATGCATATGGTGAACAGCAGAGTAAACCATTTACGTAGTGAACAGCAAAGTTTTTCAGGCCCGATAAACTCAATAAGGCTTTCAAGGCAACCTATACGAAATATAAATATAACGTAAATGCACTTGCGAGGTAAGAAAAAAAAATGTTAAAATCTATAATCACATCAAATTGCCGGTAGATTAAAAGATATCGATTCGAGTCTTTGATATTGTCAAAAATACTGAACAAAACATATATAAGACGGTAAACATAAATAATCTGGGTATTACAACACTGAGAAATACCCACTCAATGTATAACAATAAGACTGTCTACGATTGTACAAGATAAATTAATTCCTATTAGGTATCAATCTCATGGCATCTAATAATTCTTGAATACCAAGAAAGCGTAAGATTATTTTATTGAATCTGAATTTTTTCATTGAATCGAACTTACGGTCGAAGATATGGGAGAGAGTATTATCATCTACAGAAGATGCACATATGAATTAATAAGATGCAATTGTAAGGTCGTTAATGGATAGCAGAAACATTAAAGTGCCCAGTACACTTCCCTGTGACACTCCAAGAGAACTGTCTCTAAGATTAGAAGATGTTTCATCTAAGGCAACAATGTCGCACCTTTTTATGGGCACTCTTTATACGCATGGATTTAAAATATCCTCAAAGATAAACAGTTAGGTGTTATATAAGGGATATATCCAAAACGAGATATTTAACACTTTAGAATATGTGTTCCCATAGAATGAGTTTCGCGATTGTGTGAGTGGTTACTTCATTCTGTTGTAAGAATAATTCGAATTCCAACTATACAATGATAGACAATAGAGATTCTCAAATCAAATTTTCGATATCGCTCACAATCACAGTGCAAGTCGTATCGTGATCATTATCGCAATAATAAGGACCAGGTGTGAGCCAATAGTGGGGATATTATCCCACACTAAACAGTAGTGCTTTGTGGAAGCAAAGGTATTTTTTGTTGTTATTTTTTGGGGACATTGAATTTGAGGGAAAATTTAAATCACCTGTGAATGTTACACAAACAAAGAACATACAGGAACTACAGAACATCACTGATCAAATCCTACTTTCCCCTGAAAAGCTGGAGAAGGTGACGAGACAACAGTAAAAAGAGCGCGATATTGTCTAGTGAACTGTGGCTAGTTATAGGGGTTGAACGTCTGCTTCACTGACGTCAAAAGGAAATTGAATACAAGGGACCAGAAGAAGCACTCAGATAGGAAGAAGAATCAAGTTTAAGATTGAAATTTAATGTCAATTAGAATGTTACGAACATAAACTATGAGGTTATACCGAGGGTTCTAGGAATGTTTGCCGTAAGAAATATCGACGCAAATAAATTCGTCGTAGGTAATCTTAACGATAATATTTTGAGAGCTTTTTACTGTTAAAAGTTGAACCTAACTTTACACATTACAGTGGTTGCATATGGATTGCAATTATTGTATATTGAAATTATTATTGTGCTGATCATTTAAGTTGCCTGTTTTTTTGTAAGCCGAGAATTAAAAAAATTCTTTAGGCGAAATTTTTGAGCACGGATACCGAAATTAAGTTCTACACTCTCATCACAGCTGCACTCATTTCTCTCATAGTACACAGTTCTCTCATCACAGCTGCACTCATTTCTCTCATAGTACACAGTTCTCTCATCACAGCTGCACTCATTTCTCTCATAGTACACAGTTCTCTCATCACAGCTGCACTCATTTCTCTCACAGTGCACCACCTGGTAGTATGTAGTATAACAAAGGCTGTTTTTATTGTACCTCTGATTTTAGTCAGTGCACCCCGTCCACATGGTACCTATGTTATTTTACCATTGCAAACTAGTAGGTGTCATTTACAGTGATTATCTCTTTGAACATATCTCTTATTAGTATTAAATACATATTCAATGCTACTCTCAATATTTTTAAACAAATTATATTGCTATTATTATAATGAATTCTTCACATATTTTCATAATTGATATTGGTTGGTTGAAGCAAATTGTAGAACCATAATTTCTAAAATAGTTCTTAATAATAGCTTGTGACTATATATGGTTACTTTGACTATTAAAAATGCTCAAACGGTCTGTTGAACATCTAGTTTGGTTATTCTGAGGTTATAACCTATACTATATAGTGACAAATTGACTGGGAAGAAAATATTACAAACAGGTTATTTGAATGAGGTATAGTTGTATTGCAACTATATGTAGTTCTGTATAGTAACTATAGTTCTATATAGTAACTATAGTTATTTAACTCTTTATGCTCTAAGGTGTCATGTATGACATCTTTCAAAAGATGTATTTTGCAAGGGGATTTTTGAGATATTTTCCATAAGCGACTGAATAAACACACTGGTACTGTTTCACATGTTAGAGCACATGTGTACACCTACATTAGTTAGGCACAATTGTTATTTCTATATTTTCTTTTGAATTGCATTTTTATTCCTTAATATGCTTTATTTACCTATTTATTACAGGAATATCACAATATTCTCGTTTTTACACGCTACAATTAATTTAGGGCATAACAAGGGATATAGAAACTATAGTTATATCTTGTAACTATAGTAATATATATAGTACTTAATTTATGAAGTGAAGCACAAGAGAAACGACGAAAAAGTTGTACATCCTTTATTTTTAGAGCTTTCGAATAATAGAATATTCATTATCAATAACCTAATTAAGACTAATTTTAAAGAAATATATAGAAATAAGAAGTATTTTGGATACCGAAATTAATAAAGTCACCTAAATAGTTAATACAAATAAATTCACTTCATAAATTTAGTAAGATTTCCCAGAAGGAGACCAATTAGTCAAATTATATAGTACTTATATATAGCTATTTTATATTCACTTTACATTACTTGTTTTTATCTATATTTTCTCATACATTTTCATTGATAAATTATTTCTTATGAAATCATAACATGTTATCTTGATTAAAAAGTAATTATATACTAAACTGTAAAGAATTACAACTAAATAAAGAGTGGTGATTAAGTCTTTTCGTAAGAGGTACGTTTGGTGGAGGTGTTACACATCGCTGTCTTCAACCACAGATAAGGGAGTCTTATCAGTGGTAAGAGGTGCTATGTGATAAGCATTATCAGTTGAAACATTTAGAGAAAATAATTCAAATGTTGGTTAGAAAATGAGTACAGTTATGTGTAAGAAATATACCAAAGGAATGATGTGATAGATAAGGGAAGTAATATTATGTAGATAGCAAGGCAAGTCTTGTCAATTTTATACAAATAGTTGTACAATTACATCATTTGAAATGATGGGGAGTATATTAATAAATATATATTAGATATATGAATAAATATATTAATTGATATATTAATAGATATAATAATAGATACATCTTTAGATATGTTAATAGATATATATATATAGAGATATATTGGTATATATATTGGTAGATATATTGATGGATATGTCCGATCTGTTGTCTTAGATAGATTTCAATTCTCTATTTACATAATTGAAGTTGGTGAACCACTAGTGACTTTTAATGTTATTCTGTTTATTTTTCATTTTACTAAGTTGCTTTCTTAAATTGGTTGAATAGTTTGTCAGAAAGTTTAAAATTGTTATTCTATACTTTTAATAAAAACAGCTATGATGCATGGAGCTAAGAAGTAATAAATTTAAGTTGGTTGGATTATATTTAACATAATGTTAATTCTAGTTTGATCTATAATTTTAACCATTTCTTCTGTCTGTTCATTTACCTGTTTTTTAAAATTTATTGTTTCTTCTGGGACTATTTTCTTGACTTAGTTCTTTAAAAGGATAAGATTGCATTTATTTTGTGAGTATAAAAGTTAGTAATAATCGCAGTGTAATTATTTAGTCTGTTTTCTCTAAAAAGTCTTAAATGTAACTGCCTATTTACTTTAATATGGATATAACACGTCTGAAATGCTACCGTCTAATTTTCTTCCATAGGGGTATGTTATCTTCAATAGAGTTTATATAGCTTTAATATGGAATTTCTTCATTTATGGGCATGACTGTGATGCAATCATAAGCGTATTGACATCAGAGTAATTAACTACTCAGCTGGAAGATGAACGTTCTAAGGTTTCTTTCGCTACATTGTAGCTACTGTTAATTAATTCACTAATCACAGTTGAACACACAGATAAGTCACTTAATTGCTCATGAAGTTGATTATTATACTGCAAGCTGTGGCGTCAAAACAAGACTTAAAAGAGTCGATAGATTCATTCTAAAGTTAACTTGTGATAGATAGAAATTTGGATGGTTTTCATGACTTTATTTTATGTTCCAATTTATAAGTGATGGGCATGATATACTTATTCATATAATGGCTAATTTAGGGAGAAAATTAGATGTATAAAAGATCTTTTGATAAGTTCGTAGAGAAATAATGGTATGCTATATTAGTAAATAATGACATGTTATGTCATCATGCCTGAAAAAGATTTTTATGTAATTTTTCAGGAATTAATTCTTCATCTTTCACAGTACACAGAAATTTGAATAAAATATATAAAAGTGAATTATTATAATTGCAATAAATTTAATTTACTATAACTTATTCTACGCCACAAAATAACACCTATTGATAGATAGCATAAATTTTAGAACAATTTAGATATCATGAAAAGCTACTTGAACAGATGTTACCATTGAATTTCTTTAGTAACTACCTATAAAAGGCAATGAAAAAAAAATGAAAGAAATATTATAATGAAAAAAATCAGAATAATTTAAATAACAAATCTTCTTTGTTTCATTTCTTAATAACAGCTGGTTATATAGCGAAGAAAAAAAAATATTTTTTTTACCACGTTATAATTTGACAGGTATAATTATTGTGACATCGTTAATAGAATATTTTTTTCATAATCATTAAAATTATTTCATCAGTGACGACTATAAAAATTGACAAAATCGTTGAAATAAAATAGAGCGATCAAAATTAAAGTTGTTATACTAATAAGATTTACTTGACATAATTAGTATAAATAACAACTAATAACGGTCCAAGAATGCTACCTTGTGGCACCCTAAAATAATTGTATTCAACTTTTCACAATGAAAAGCCTTTACATCTCTTAAAATAACAATATTTGAACATACTACAAAGGCATTTCATTTCACACAATAGCACATGTACCAACTGGCTAAATGTTGAAGTACATTAATTAGCAGCATTTAGCAATATGGTTTGTATATTGCAAAGCTGTGGACTGATAATTGGTAGAACATCTTAGCAAGCAGATGTGTAATGCAGATGATAGGAAGGAGATGGTACGCACCTGCTTACGGACACTAGGACAGATGTGGTGCTGTGAACCAGATGGTACTGTGTCCTACTAACTTATATTGGTAGGTACTGTGTCCTAGTGACTTACATTGGTAGGTACTGTGTCCTAGTGACTTATATTGGTAGGTACTGTGTCCTAGTGACTTATATTGGTAGGTACTGTGTCTTAGTGACTTATATTGGTAGGTACTGCGTCCTAGTGACTTACATTGGTAGGTACTGTGTCCTAGTGACTTACATTGGTAGGTACTGTGTCCTAGTGACTTATATTGGTAGGTACTGTGTCCTAGTGACTTATATTGGTAGGTACTGTGTCCTAGTGACTTACATTGGTTGGTACTGTGTCCTAGTGACTTATATTGGTAGGTACTGTGTCCTAGTGACTTATATTGGTAGGTACTGCGTCCTAGTGACTTATATTGGTAGGTACTGTGCCCTAGTGACTTATATTGGTAGGTACTGCGTCCTAGTGACTTATATTGATAGGTACTGTGTCCTAGTGACTTACATTGGTAGGTACTGCGTCCTAGTGACTTACATTGGTAGATACTGTGTCCTAGTGACTTATGTTGGTAGGTACTGCGTCCTAGTGACTTACATTGGTAGGTACAGCGTCCTAGTGACTTATATTGGTAGGTACTGTGTCCTAGTGACTTATGTTGGTAGGTATACTGTGTCCTAGTGACTTATATTCGTAGGTACTGTGTCCTAGTGACTTATATTGATAGGTACTGTGTCCTAGTGACTTATAATCGTAGGTACTGTGTCCTAGTGACTTATATTCGTAGGTTCTGTGTCCTAGTGACTTATATTGATAGGTACTGTGTCCTAGTGACTTATAATCGTAGGTACTGTGTCCTAGTGACTTATATTCGTAGGTACTGCGTCCTACTAACTTATATTGATAGGTACTGTGTCCTAGTGACTTATATTCGTAGGTACTGTGTCCTAGTGACTAATATTCGTAGGTACTGTGTCCTAGTGACTTATATTGATAGGTACTGTGTCCTAGTGACTTATAATCGTAGGTACTGTGTCCTAGTGACTAATATTCGTAGGTACTGTGTCCTAGTGACTTATATTGATAGGTACTGTGTCCTAGTGACTTATAATCGTAGGTACTGTGTCCTAGTGACTTATATTCGTAGGTACTGTGTCCTAGTGACTTATATTGATAGGTACTGTGTCCTAGTGACTTATAATCGTAGGTACTGTGTCCTAGTGACTTATATTGGTAGGTACTGCGTCCTAGTGACTTATATTGATATGTACTGTGTCCTAGTGACTTATATTCGTAGGTACTGTATCCTAGTGACTTATATTGGTAGGTACTGTGTCCTAGTGACTAATATTCGTAGGTACTGTGTCCTAGTGACTTATATTGATAGGTACTGTGTCCTAGTGACTTATATCGTTAAGTACTGTATCCTACTGCTTTATATCGTTAGGTACTGTGTCCTACTACATACCTTACATTTGTAATATAAAAACAATTATTCACAGTTTACAGCAAATTTGATGAGCATATAACTGCTAATTACCACTATAGACAATACTGAGGACAAGCATTTTTACGTTACATATTTTATTCCTGTTTTACAAGTATTTATGTTACATATATATAATTATGTTCCAATGGATATAACCGTATAATAAATTGTATTTTAAATACCAAATCAATTTAAGGAGTGAACTTATATTGTTACATCAATACTGAATATTGATTTAATTTATTAAGAGAATATAATAGTAATGTCAAACAATAGCTTTAAAATGACATTAATAAATTCAGTGAAATATTCAATAAAATACTCAATGTAATAAATTCATTAATTGATAATACATATGGTAAGCTGCATGGTATAGTGTGTTTTATAGTGAATAAGATATTATAAAGTATATTTTACGGTATATTTTGGGTAGTGTTAATTACGTGACATATTATACGGTAAATTTAGTTATATTTTAGATTAAACACGAATAGAATGGTCCAATCAAGAAATTGAATTTGAATAAATAAAATACAATATTATTAATATTTAGTTTAATCGTGAAATGAATTTGGAAAAGAGAAATTATTTGCATATATAAGTATTGTTTAAAAAACTAGCTTCAAAAAACACTACATATCCAATGCATGAAGATAATATTATAATAATAGATAGTAGCTATTGACTGTAGTTTCACATCTGCCACCCACTTGGAAGTGACTGTACTAAGATATTAGTGAACTGTGTACAAAAGAAAGAAAAGAAATAGATATATAATAGATAAATGATAGATATATAAGAAATGAATGATAGATATATAAGAGATAATGGATATATGAGTGGTGGAAGGAATAATAAATACCCATATATATGTATATATACTGAATACTAGTTACAGATGGTAATAATATACAGGGTGCTACAAACCTAGGTTTTATAATTTACTTTATTGTTATTATTTACTATCACCATATGTTTCATATAAAATATAAGTTTATTCATTATTATGAATAATTTAATGGTTATTTTTTATTTTTCATTCACCTTCATAGTGGTTTTTTGTAATACTATGCAAATTATTTAATTAATTGTATTTACAACAAAACGTGTAAATGATTTATTGCAAAAAAAAAATTAAACAGATTAGAAAAGAACAGAAAAAAATTAATATATCCCTTAAACAAAATGGTGTACCGAAGGTACATCATAGGGACACAGGAACTTGGCACACCATAGCTGTACCATCGTTTACATTTCGTCCACGGACATCTTGTGCACGGACATTTCGTCCACGGACATTTCGTCCACGGACATTTCGTCCACGGACATTTCGTCCACGGACATTTCGTCCACGGACATTTCGTCCACGGACATCTCGTCCACGGACATCTCGTCCACGGACATCTCGTCCACGGACATTTCGTCCAACGGACATTTCGTCCACGGACAATTCGTCCACGAAATGCTTTATTTTGTATTACAATTATAATGTGTACACATTGTTTATTATATATTATTTATATATATTCTACAATATAAAAGTAGAAAACACCCTTTTTTGATGTCAATTAGAAAATTATGGTCTTTGCCTTAATTCTTATTGCAATCTTCTTCTCCTGCTCCTGCTGGCCGGAAACGAGAAAATAATAAAACTGATACATTATTTTATGATATGCAGACAGGCCTCGCTTTTATTGTAACCTGGTCTTATAAAATCTATAATAATAGCGAGGTATGTCTCGAAATTATTATAGTACAAACTGAAACATAGAAAACGGAGACTTTCTTCCTATATTCACAATAACTACAATTATTGCGGTGTATTTTCACAATAACTACCATAAACATCAATATTAGTAGGTACTCAGATTAGCTTATTAGAAGCAATTAGTTTTTATGACAACATTTTTTTCAACAGAGACTACGTAAAATACCTACATGTATGTACTACTAAACAAGTGATTTATATTTAAATATGATATAAAAGAATTAGCTAAATATTAGTACATTTTAGTGTTACGTTTAATTATATAAACGTCAAAACATCTGTGTTATCGGATTGTTCAATATTTTCAGACTAATAATAAAACCATATAAAATAATAAGTATTTTCCTCTATTATAATTATTTTATTCTCATTCTTACGTTTCAAGATTTAGTTTTATTAGTTATTAGTACCCTTTTATTTCATATTTTGGATACTCATAACTCATCAATTAATGCAAAATATTATAAAAAAATATTAAATATTAAACTTAAAAAATATATTAAAATATTATTATTAAAATATTAAATATCAAACTTAATGATACAGTCAACCTGTTTAGCATATTTAATTTTATAACTGTAATCGATAGATAAACAATATTTATGTGTTCATATGAAATGGTTAGGCTTAAATCACTATAATAATATTATATATTTACACCTGCCTATCACTGTAATAGTGAAGATATCATGAAATATGTCCCATATACACTTTAAAGTACAAAATAAAGCAATTAGTGGACGAAATGTCTATGGAGGAAATGTCCGTGGACGAAATGTCCGTGGACGAAATGTCCGTGGACGAAATTTCCGTGGACGAAATGTCCGTTGGATGAAATGTCCGTGGACGAGTTGTCAGTGGATGAAATGTCATAGACCCGTACACCATATAGGTACATGGTACACCGTAGGTACATGATACACCACAGGTGCATGGTACACAATAGGTACATGATACTCCATATAGGTACACGGTACACCATACTTACACAGGTGCACCATAGGTACCCAGGTGCACCGCTGCTCTCATTAACCTTTCTACTGATAATAGATGAGCTTTGGGGCAGAACTGATAACGATACACAGGTTGTATTCACGCCCATTTAAAGGCATTCATTCCAACATATCAATGGGGCATGTAGCAATGGGGTAATTCATATATTCAACATACGTTTATATTACACATACGTTTATATTCAACATACGTTTATATTCAACATACGTTTATATTCAACATACGTTTATATTCAACATACGTTTATATTCAACATACGTTTATATTCAACATATATTTATATTCAACATACATTTATATTCAACATACGTTTATATTCAACATACGTTTATATTCTTATATTCAACATACGTTTATATTCAACATACGTTTATATTCAACATACATTTATATTCAACATACGTTTATATTCAACATATATTTATATTCAACATACGTTTATATTCAACATACATCTATATTCAACATACGTTTATATGGTGGCTTTACGGGCCTTTATATTATTCTCCTTAATTTTTTTTTTTTTTTGGTACATTTATTTTGAAACTTGTAATTTACACAATTGGAACGTATCCCAGCGTTCCAATTGAATTGAATATTGTAAGGGAATATTTAGTTCGAATAAATAAATAAATATTGTACATACGTGAATATTCAACATAAGTATTTTCAACATACTTTATATTCAACATTGTACGTTTATATTCAATATATGTGTATATTCAACATATGTGTATATTCAACATATGTGTATATTCAACATATGTGTATATTCAACATATGTGTATATTCAACATATGTGTATATTCAACATATGTGTATATTCAACATATGTGTATATTCAACATATGTGTATATTCAACATATGTGTATATTCAACATATGTGTATATTCAACATATGTGTATATTCAACATATGTGTATATTCAACATATGTGTATATTCAACATATGTGTATATTCAACATATGTGTATATTCAACATATGTGTATATTCAACATATGTGTATATTCAACATATGTGTATATTCAACATATGTGTATATTCAACATATGTGTATATTCAACATATGTGTATATTCAACATATGTGTATATTCAACATATGTGTATATTCAACATATGTGTATATTCAACAATTGCGTATATTCAAGCCCAAGCAACCATGACACATTGTGCCAACATGGGCACTAGATGGTTAGATGGGCAAGAGATGGCAGACTGAAAAGCAGCCTAGAAATTACATGGGGATAATGTGGTTTTCCATTCTCATGGAATGTTACCTTGGGAGAAGATTGGTTCAATGTGGCGAATCAATCCCATTGAATCCTTATATTGGCCCAACTTGATTAATATATAGCGTATCAACATTATATGGCTGAAACTTGATAAATATATTGGAGAGATTATTTATTGGAATAGGGAGGATTTAATTATTCGCAATTAAAAAAATGTCTTCAAAATAATATTATTTTGTCCCATTTTGTAAAATAAAACTACACAGTACCAAAAAGATTTGTCAACCTAGTGCCCACATGGGCCCCATTTACTTGTGTTGCTTGAGACAGACGCGTATATTCAACATGAATTAAATAAGCGTTATTGCATTTGTATATTCTTTTATATGGCGATTACAATAAAAGTAATTAATTTTATACATTTAATTTCTTTTATAAATTATTCAATGTTTCTTGAAGTAAATTAGCTGAGTGCCTCACTAAAACGAGTTCGACCTGTTCGAAAGAATGATTTAAAATTTAATGAATGTGCAAGTATTCCTAATGAAACAATGTAACCTTTTTATTATACTGCACTAAGCCTCAAGAGATTACAAAAAGATTATCGTATTTACCATAAACTCTAATTAATGCCATGAATTAATTTGAACGGAGGAAAAAACAATTATTATCATAATATCCTTCTAATTTAAAGGTAAAGTAGACATATTAAACATTAAAAAAATTAAATTAAAAAAAACACAACCGGTCGTAATTTAAGGAAAAAATCTCCAATTCATCCCGCAAAGTGCAACATTTTAAATAAAGAAGTTAAGAACAAATGAATGAATGAATATTTGGAACATTCTTCATTCTTTTTAGGTACTTAAATATTAATTACTACAATTATAATTACTAACCTAAATATATGCACAATAAAAGTAAACTAACAACTGGTTAAATGTCTATAAGCTATATAAGTCGTAAGTCACAGAAAGAACTCTGAACCGAACGCCAAACATAGTATCTACTCTCCTGCTCTTTTCCCCCTCTATGTTCCAAATCTTACCCACTAGATAATAATCAGTTAATTAATGAAAGATTAAAAAGAAATAAGCTACATAAAGATACAAAAATAACTATAGCTTATACATAGCAATAAGCCATCCAGTTAGCCGGAATTATATTATATAACTAATATAGGGACTACTAATATGTCTAACCCTCAACTGGTCAGGTTCCAATATAGCAATTATTATCACCCATAGATCTTATACTGTACTGAAACATAACATATCTTAACCTACCTCTAACCTCTTGTAACTTAATATTTAGATATTTAAACTAACCCCCTGACTGTTCTCATTAATTCAGGGAAAACATCAACTAGTTCGCGTTTTGGAAACGTTAAACCAAAATCTATTTCGAATGCGATTGTATCCATCTGACTGTGGTGTTTCTCAAACCTTCTAACAAGTCAAACGTGTTTGTTTTACCTAACAAAGTAGTGTCAAATTACAGTCCCTTAACCGTTACAGATATTCATCAGTTCTCCATAAAATGTAATGAATTGTGAAAGATAACATATACAGGAGTCGCTTATAATATGTTATTCTCATTAAATTAAATAGACATTAATTCACATTTTTATTTTACAAATCACAGTTTTGTAAAATTTTATAAAATTATAGTCGTGTACTCAGACCAATTTTAAAATAATGTGAGATTAGTGAACAGTAAAAAAATCATTACATATTCCTGTTTTTTTTACTATAGATAATTTCAAATAAAACATTTCCAGCGTAAATTGTAAGTTATTGAAACAATTAAGAATTCACTAACTTTAGTAATTCTTATAAAGAGATAAAGAATTCTATGTTTAATTTCTCAAATATTTTTTTAGCCGTTTTTGAATTCAATATAAAAAAGAATGATAAAACTTACATTATTCACTATAGTGAGTGTTAATATTCACTATAGTGAGTGTTACTATTCATTATAGTGAGTGTTACTATTCACTATAGTGAGTGTTAATATTCACTATAGTGAGTGTTACTATTCATTATAGTGAGTGTTACTATTCAATATAGTGAATGTTTCTATTCACTATAGTGAGTGTTAATATTCACTATAGTGAGTGTTATTATTCACTATAGTGAGTGTTACTATTCACTATAGTGAGTGTTACTATTCACTATAGTGAGTGTTACTATTCACTACAGTGAGTGTTACTATTCACTACAATGAGTGTTACTATTCACTATAGTGAGTGTTACTATTCACTATAGTGAGTGTTATTATTCACTATAGTGAGTGTTACTATTCACTATAGTGAGTGTTACTATTCACTATAGTGAGTGTTACTATTCACTACAGTGAGTGTTACTATTCACTACAATGAGTGTTACTATTCACTATAGTGAGTGTTACTATTCACTATAGTGAGTGTTAATATTCACTACAGTGAGTGTTACTATTCACTACAGTGAGTGTTACTATTCACTACAGTGAGTGTTACTATTCACTACAGTGAGTGTTACTATTCACTATAGTGAGTGTTACTATTCACTATAGTGAGTGTTACTATTCACTATAGTGAGTGTTACTATTCACTATAGTGAGTGTTAATATTCACTACAGTGAGTGTTACTATTCACTACAGTGAGTGTTACTATTCACTACAATGAGTGTTACTATTCACTATAGTGAGTGTTACTATTCACTACAGTGAGTGTTACTATTCACTACAGTGAGTGTTACTATTCACTACAGTGAGTGTTACTATTCACTATAGTGAGTGTTACTATTCACTATAGTGAGTGTTACTATTCACTATAGTGAGTGTTACTATTCACTATAGTGAGTGTTAATATTCACTACAGTGAGTGTTACTATTCACTATAGTGAGTGTTAATATTCACTACAGTGAGTGTTACTATTCACTACAGTGAGTGTTACTATTCACTACAATGAGTGTTACTATTCACTATAGTGAGTGTTACTATTCACTACAGTGAGTGTTACTATTCACTACAGTGAGTGTTACTATTCACTACAGTGAGTGTTACTATTCACTATAGTGAGTGTTACTATTCACTACAGTGAGTGTTACTATTCACTATAGTGAGTGTTACTATTCACTATAGTGAGTGTTACTATTCACTATAGTGAGTGTTACTATTCACTACAGTGAGTGTTACTATTCACTATAGTGAGTGTTACTATTCACTACAGTGAGTGTTACTATTCACTATAGTGAGTGTTACTATTCACTATAGTGAGTGTTACTATTCACTACAGTGAGTGTTACTATTCACTATAGTGAGTGTTACTATTCACTATAGTGAGTGTTAATATTCACTACAGTGAGTGTTACTATTCACTACAGTGAGTGTTACTATTCACTACAGTGAGTGTTACTATTCACTACAGTGAGTGTTACTATTCACTATAGTGAGTGTTACTATTCACTATAGTGAGTGTTACTATTCACTATAGTGAGTGTTACTATTCACTATAGTGAGTGTTAATATTCACTACAGTGAGTGTTACTATTCACTACAATGAGTGTTACTATTCACTATAGTGAGTGTTACTATTCACTATAGTGAGTGTTAATATTCACTACAGTGAGTGTTACTATTCACTACAGTGAGTGTTACTATTCACTACAGTGAGTGTTACTATTCACTACAGTGAGTGTTACTATTCACTACAGTGAGTGTTACTATTCACTACAGTGAGTGTTACTATTCACTACAGTGAGTGTTACTATTCACTACAGTGAGTGTTACTATTCACTACAGTGAGTGTTACTATTCACTATAGTGAGTGTTACTATTCACTATAGTGAGTGTTACTATTCACTATAGTGAGTGTTACTATTCACTATAGTGAGTGTTACTATTCACTATAGTGAGTGTTACTATTCACTATAGTGAGTGTTAATATTCACTACAGTGAGTGTTACTATTCACTATAGTGAGTGTTAATATTCACTACAGTGAGTGTTACTATTCACTACAGTGAGTGTTACTATTCACTACAATGAGTGTTACTATTCACTATAGTGAGTGTTACTATTCACTACAGTGAGTGTTACTATTCACTACAGTGAGTGTTACTATTCACTATAGTGAGTGTTACTATTCACTATAGTGAGTGTTACTATTCACTATAGTGAGTGTTACTATTCACTACAGTGAGTGTTACTATTCACTATAGTGAGTGTTACTATTCACTATAGTGAGTGTTACTATTCACTATAGTGAGTGTTACTATTCACTACAATGAGTGTTACTATTCACTATAGTGAGTGTTACTATTCACTACAGTGAGTGTTACTATTCACTACAGTGAGTGTTACTATTCACTATAGTGAGTGTTACTATTCACTATAGTGAGTGTTACTATTCACTACAGTGAATGTTTCTATTCACTATAGTGAGTGTTACTATTCACTATAGTGAGTGTTACTATTCACTATAGTGAGTGTTACTATTCACTACAGTGAGTGTTACTATTCACTACAGTGAGTGTTACTATTCACTACAGTGAGTGTTACTATTCACTATAGTTTAAAATAATGTAGGTATGATGTTAATCGTTTTCTTTGTGACTTTGAAACAAAGCACTTCATATAATTGATAATAAATTGAGAATACAAAGAACTGATAAAGGAGAAGAACAGGAAAATTAGGAAGATAAGAAAGAGAAACAAAGAGAAAAGAAACTAATAATATTATAGAAGTTATTAGTTAATAAACATGTTGAAACTATACGTCATTTATAAACATAGTTTTAGTCACTAGTTAGTCACTAGTAAGTCACTAGTTAGTCACTAGTTAGTCATTAGTTAGTCAGTAGTTAGTCAGTAGTTAGTCAGTAGTTAGTCAGTAGTTAGTCACTAGTTAGTCACTAGTTAATCACTAATAAGTTACTAATTAGTCACTAGTTATTCATAAGTTAGTCAGTAGTTAGTCAGTAGTTAGTCACTAGTTAGTCACTAGTTAATCACTAGTAAGTTACTAATTAGTCACTAGTTAGTCACTAGTTAGTCATAAGTTAGTCAGTAGTTAGTCAGTAGTTAGTCACTAGTTAGTCACTAGTTAATCACTTGTAAGTTACTAATTAGTCACTAGTAAGTCACTAGTTAGTCAGTAGTTAGTCAGTAGTTAGTCACTAGTTAGTCACTAATTAGTCACTAGTTAGTCAGCAGTTAGTCACTAGTTAGTCAGTAGTTAGTCACTAGTTAGTCACTAGTTAGTCACTAAATAGACACTAGTAAGTCACTAGTAAGTCACTAGTAAGTCACTAGTAAGTCACTAGTTAGTCACTAGTTAGTCAGTATTTAGTCAGTATTTAGTCACTAGTCAGTCTCTAGTTAGTCACTAGTTAGTCACTAGTTAGTCACTAGTTAGTCACTAGTTAGTCACTAATTAGTCAGTAGTTAGTCACTAGTTAGTCACTAGTTAGTCACTAGTTAGTCACTAGTTAGTCACTAGTTAGTCACTAGTTAGTCACTAATTAGTCAGTAGTTAGTCACTAGTTAGTCACTAGTAAGTCACTAGTTAGTCACTAGTTAGTCACTAGTAAGTCACTAGTTAGTCACTAGTTAGTCACTAATTAGTCAGTAGTTAGTCAGTAGTTAGTCACTAGTTCCCCATCACATCACAGCTGTTCTCTCTGTTAGCAGCTGTTTACATGTGTTGTTATATACAGGTGCGACTTATACCACCTTGCCAAGATGTAACCACACAGATGACAGACATGTGGTAGACAGGACATTTGGTAGACAGGACATTTGGTAGACAGGACATTTAGTAGACAGGACATTTGGTAGACAGGACATTTGGTAGACAGGACAATTAGTAGACAAGACATTTGGTAGACAGGACATTTAGTAGACAGGACATTTAGTAGACAGGACATTTGGTAGACAGGACATTTGGTAGACAGGACATTTGGTAGACAGGACATTTGGTAGACAGGACATTTAGTAGACAGGACATTTGGTAGACAGGACATTTGGTAGACAGGACATTTAGTAGACAGGATATTTAGTAGATAGGACATTTAGTAGACAGGACATTTAGTAGACAGGACATTTAGTAGACAGGACATTTGGTAGACAGGACATTTAGTAGACAGGACATTTGGTAGACAGGACATTTAGTAGACAGTACATTTGGTAGACAGGACATTTGGTAGACAGGACATTTGGTAGACAGGACATTTAGTAGACAGGACATTTGGTAGACAGGATATTTGGTAGACAGAACATTTGGTAGACAGGACATTCAGTAGACAGGACATTCAGTAGACAGGACATTTGGTAGACAGGACATTTAGAAGACAGGACATTTAGTAGACAGGACATTTAGTAGAAAGGACATTTGGTAGACAGGACATTTGGTAGGCAGGACATTTAGTAGAAAGGACATTTGGTAGACAGGACATTTGGTAGACAGGACATTTAGTAGACAGGACATTTGGTAGACAGGACATTTAGTAGACAGGACATTTGGTAGACAGGACATTTGGTAGACAGGACATTTGGTAGACAGGACATTTGGTAGACAGGACATTTGGTAGACAGGACATTTGGTAGACAGGACATTTGGTAGACAGGACATTTAGTAGACAGGACATTTGGTAGACAGGACATTTAGTAGACAGGACATTTGGTAGACAGGACATTTGGTAGACAGGACATTTGGTAGACAGGATATTCACAGGCAATTTGTATTGGAATAAAAAAAGTTCTACAAGCCCTTACTTTAACTAAATTTAATTTATTGTATACCTGATTGTTATCCTGTGAGCGATTTCAATTTGTGGGTGGGTTGCACTGTGTACTTCGAGATATTCAGCCTAATTAGTAACGTGAAGAGTTACGGTTGCTTTATGGGTAAACAGAGAGTGAGTGAGTGAGTGTGAGTAGGTGTGTGAGAGTGAGGGAGTGAGTGTGAGTAAGTGTGTGAGAGTGAGGGAGTGAGTGTGAGAGTGAAAAAGAGGGAGTGAGTGTGTGTAAGTAATGTGTGGGAGTGAGTGTGTGTGAGTAAGAGTGAGTGGAGAGAGAGTGAGAGGAGAGAGGGTGAGGGAGAGCACCCTTCACTCCCATTAGTTAGGTACACTACTAATTAACCACTAGAAACAACAGGTGCAGCAATGTACAACCTTTAAAAGATATATCAGAACATCTATCCAGTACTCAAATGTATTGTCTCATTTATAAGCATTAATAAGAGGTAAAATTTTAACCTTTTCTGTTCTTTTTAAAAGAATCCCAGCGTACCAAAATAAATTGGTGAAAAATATATTTTATTTATGAAAATTATAGAAATAAACTTTTGAACACGTTCACGTATGATGTTTCACGACAGACAATAAAGTTACTATCAAAGAAAAGAGTCTCTTTATGATGTAATAAAATCACAAATCACAGTTTTCTAATTTCCTATTAATTTAAAATCTTATAATTTTGTCGTCGTGTACACAAACTTATTTTAAAATATTTACAAGCATTACAACTAGAAAAGTTTCTTTTTGGAAAAGTGAAATTAGTAAACTGTCAAGAAATCATTAAAGATATAATTTTCCATTGACTGTACTGAGTCATTACTTGGCTCTGACGTTAAAATGAAAATGATACGCCTAAATAGTTTAATTAGGCTAGAAACTACGTCAAGCAATGAGTTTGATAACTTTTATTTTTATTTACCACTGGAACAACCAACGATTGTTATTCATGATTGGAATATAGATGCAGACTTTAAAAATAAGTCGGCTTGAGTTGCTGAAACTTCGTGACTTTAATTGTCTATGACTAATTGATATCGTACAGTTATCAATAAAAATAATGTTCTATTTAGTTTTATATCATTAATTACCAAGAGGGCCTCGGAAGCCTGGTGAAATAAAAGAGCTGTTGTGTCAAGTTTTGCGTCAAACTTGCAAAATCACGTGCAGCAATATTGGTTAATGACAGCCCAAAATTCTGAGATCAATTTTGCCCCATTCACGTTATTCAGCAGAACATACAAGTTAGAGCAAGAGATGTTATTTTTACCATTCCAATGAAGACTGGAAATCAAAAAAGAATTACTGGTACGACTGTCAATAGAGCTGCGAGCATTAGTAGCGATCATAGTGTGAATCTATGCATTAGTAGCGATCATAGTGTGAATCTATGCATTAGTAGCGATCATAGTGTGAATCTATGCATTAGTAGCGATCATAGTGTGAATCTATGCATTAGTAGCGATCATAGTGTGAATCTAAGCATTAGTAGCGATCATAGTGTGAATCTATGCATTAGTAGCGATCATATTGTGAATCTATGCATTAGTAGCGATCATAGTGTGAATCTATGCATTAGTAGCGATCATAGTGTGAATCTATGCATTAGTAGCGATCATAGTGTGAATCTATGCATTAGTAGCGATCATAGTGTGAATCTATGCATTAGTAGCTATCATAGTGTGAATCTATGCATTAGTAGCGATCATAGTGTGAATCTATGCATTAGTAGCGATCATAGTGTGAATCTATGCATTAGTAGCGATCATAGTGTGAATCTATGCATTAGTAGCGATCATAGTGTGAATCTATGCATTAGTAGCGATCATAGTGTGAATCTATGCATTAGTAGCGATCATATTGTGAATCTATGCATTAGTAGCGATCATAGTGTGAATCTATGCATTAGTAGCTATCATAGTGTGAATCTATGCATTAGTAGCTATCATAGTGTGAATCTATGCATTAGTAGCGATCATAGTGTGAATCTATGCATTAGTAGCGATCATAGTGTGAATCTATGCATTAGTAGCGATCATAGTGTGAATCTATGCATTAGTAGCGATCATAGTGTGAATCTATGCATTAGTAGCGATCATAGTGTGAATCTATGCATTAGTAGCGATCATAGTGTGAATCTAAGCATTAGTAGCGATCATAGTGTGAATCTATGCATTAGTAGCGATCATATTGTGAATCTATGCATAAGTAGCGATCATAGTGTGAATCTATGCATTGGTAGCGATCATAGTGTGAATCTATGCATTAGTAGCGATCATAGTGTGAATCTATGCATTAGTAGCGATCATAGTGTGAATCTATGCATTAGTAGCGATCATAGTGTGAATCTATGCATTAGTAGCGATCATAGTGTGAATCTATGCATTAGTAGCGATCATAGTGTGAATCTATGCATTAGTAGCGATCATAGTGTGAATCTATGCATTAGTAGCGATCATATTGTGAATCTATGCATTAGTAGCGATCATAGTGTGAATCTATGCATTAGTAGCTATCATAGTGTGAATCTATGCATTAGTAGCTATCATAGTGTGAATCTATGCATTAGTAGCTATCATAGTGTGAATCTATGCATTAGTAGCGATCATAGTGTGAATCTATGCATTAGTAGCGATCATAGTGTGAATCTATGCATTAGTAGCGATCATAGTGTGAATCTATGCATTAGTAGCGATCATAGTGTGAATCTATGCATTAGTAGCGATCATAGTGTGAATCTAAGCATTAGTAGCGATCATAGTGTGAATCTATGCACTAGTAGCGATCATATTGTGAATCTATGCATTAGTAGCGATCATAGTGTGAATCTATGCATTAGTAGCGATCATAGTGTGAATCTATGCATTAGTAGCGATCATAGTGTGAATCTATGCATTAGTAGCGATCATAGTGTGAATCTATGCATTAGTAGCTATCATAGTGTGAATCTATGCATTAGTAGCGATCATAGTGTGAATCTATGCATTAGTAGCGATCATAGTGTGAATCTATGCATTAGTAGCGATCATAGTGTGAATCTATGCATTAGTAGCGATCATAGTGTGAATCTATGCATTAGTAGCGATCATAGTGTGAATCTATGCATTAGTAGCGATCATATTGTGAATCTATGCATTAGTAGCGATCATAGTGTGAATCTATGCATTAGTAGCTATCATAGTGTGAATCTATGCATTAGTAGCTATCATAGTGTGAATCTATGCATTAGTAGCGATCATAGTGTGAATCTATGCATTAGTAGCGATCATATTGTGAATCTATGCATTAGTAGCGATCATAGTGTGAATCTATGCATTAGTAGCGATCATAGTGTGAATCTATGCATTAGTAGCGATCATAGTGTGAATCTATGCATTAGTAGCGATCATAGTGTGAATCTATGCATTAGTAGCGATCATAGTGTGAATCTATGCATTAGTAGCGATCATAGTGTGAATCTATGCATTAGTAGCGATCATAGTGTGAATCTATGCATTAGTAGCGATCATAGTGTGAATCTATGCATTAGTAGCGATCATAGTGTGAATCTATGCATTAGTAGCGATCATAGTGTGAATCTATGCATTAGTAGCGATCATAGTGTGAATCTATGCATTAGTAGCGATCATAGTGTGAATCTATGCATTAGTAGCGATCATAGTGTGAATCTATGCATTAGTAGCGATCATAGTGTGAATCTATGCATTAGTAGCGATCATAGTGTGAATCTATGCATTAGTAGCGATCATAGTGTGAATCTATGCATTAGTAGCGATCATAGTGTGAATCTATGCATTAGTAGCGATCATAGTGTGAATCTATGCATTAGTAGCGATCATAGTGTGAATCTATGCATTAGTAGCGATCATAGTGTGAATCTATGCATTAGTAGCGATCATAGTGTGAATCTATGCATTAGTAGCGATCATAGTGTGAATCTATGCATTAGTAGCGATCATAGTGTGAATCTATGCGTCTATGTCATTTGGGTCCGTGTTTACAAAAAGTATAATAAACATGCATAGTAATTATAGCTTTTATATAATTGAATGCTTTCTAAGTTTTTGTGTTAATTACTAAAATAAGTTAATATTTAATGAAAACACTTAATGCCATTGTTTTCTGCTCAAATTTGGAATGTCCATGGATTATTGTTAATAATTTCCCTAGAACCAACAATAACATCGAAGCTTATCATAACGCATCGTAACGCATCTTGCTTGCATCCAAACATATGGAAATTCATAGATACTGAAAAAGGAAGAAAATCTAGCTGCGACAAGTTAAGAAAATGCAGGTCGAATGCGGTGAGATATTTCCTGGGAAAAAGAAGTAGAGAGACGCTACGGTAAAGCTTAAAAATACTGTTAAATGGTACAACTCAGACGCTAAATTATTATTTTTAATAAAAAATTGCCCACAATATGCAGTATCAATTTTTTCTACACTATGAACTAATTTGAACCTTCGTGTTCAAAGCATCTTTTCCCATGTTAGACGTAAGCAAAACTTTGTTGTGAAAAATCGTATTATTTAGAGTATGCTAAATTTTCATTGTTCACGCGTTGCGGAAGCATATTAAGTGTTTTTTATACATTATAATTTCATCGAATTTAAAAATATTTTATTAATTAACCTTAAAAGTGAGATAGCATTCAATTATACAAAAGCTATAATAACTATGCCCAAATGACCACGACCAAAATTACTGCCACCCAAATGACCGGACACCGAATCTATACACTCAGTGTAGAGAAGGAAATAAGATTGGAATATTTGGAAGACATCCCTTCGATATCTCGTCTGAACATTGAACATTTGAAGGACTTTTTAGCTACACCATTACGAACATATAAAGCAATCAGAAAGTGTTCTGAAATGATTTTTCCCCAGTTTACTAATTTCACATTTATGAAATTAAACTTTGCTAATTGTAATATTGTAGATATTTTAAAATTCGTCTAAGTACACAACGACAAATTTTTAAATAATTGGAAAATAGAAAATCGTGATTTGAAAAATTAGCAACATGCAGTGACTCTTTTCTCTGATAGTACATCATCACAGTGACTCTTTTCTCTGATAGTACATCATCACAATGACTCTTTTCTCTGATAGTACATCATCACAGTGACTCTTTTCTCTGATAGTACATCATCACAGTGACTCTTTTCTCCGATAGTACATCATCACAGTGACTCATTTCTCTGATAGTACATCATCACAGTGACTCTTTTCTCCGATAGTACATCATCACAGTGACTCTTTTCACTGATAGTACATCATCACAGTGACTCATTTCTCTGATAGTACATCATCACAGTGACTCTTTTCTCTGATAGTACATCATCACAGTGACTCTTTTCTCTGATAGTACATCATCACAGTGACTCTTTTCTACGATAGTACATCATCACAGTGACCCTTTTCTCTGATAGTACATCATCACAGTGACTCTTTTCTCCGATAGTACATCATCACAGTGACTCTTTTCTCTGAAAGTACATCATCACAGTGACTCTTTTCTCTGATAGTACATCATCACAGTGACTCTTTTCTCTGATAGTACATCATCACAGTGACTCTTTTCTCTGATAGTACATCATCACAGTGACTCTTTTCTCTGATAGTACATCATCACAGTGACTCTTTTCTCTGATAGTACATCATCACAATGACTCTTTTCTCTGATAGTACATCATCACAGTGACTCTTTCATCTGATAGTATATCATCATAGTGACTCTTTTCTCTGATAGTACATCATCACAGTGACTCTTTTCACTGATAGTACATCATCACAGTGACTCTTTTCTCTGATAGTACATCATCACAGTGACTCTTTTCACTGATAGTACATCATCACAGTGGCTCTTTTATCTGATAGTACATCATCACAGTGACTCTTTTCTCTGATAGTACATCATCACAGTGATTCTTTTCACTGATAGTACATCATCACAGTGACTCTTTTATCTGATAGTACATCATCACAGTGACTCTGTTCACTGGTAGTACATCATCACAGTGACTCTTTTATCTGATGGTACATCATCACAGTGGCTCTTTTATCTGATAGTATATCATCACAGTGACTTTTCTCTGATAGTACATCATCACAGTGAATCTTTTCACTGATAGTACATCATCACAGTGACTCTTTTCTCTGATAGTACATCATCACAGTGACTCTTTTCTCTGATAGTACATCATCACAGTGACACTTTTCTCTGATAGTACATCATCACAGTACCTATTTTCTCTGATAGTACATCATCACTGTGACTCTTTTCTCTGATAGTACATCATCACAGTACCTCTTTTCTCTGATAGTACATCATCACTGTGACTCTTTTCTCTAATAGTACATCATCACAGTGACTCTTTTCTATGATAGTACATCATCACAGTGACTCTTTTCCCTGATGGTACATCATCACAGTACCTCTTTTCTCTGATAGTACATCATTACAGTGATTCTTTTCTCTGATAGTACATCATCACAGTACCTCTTTTCTCTGATAGTACATCATCACAGTACCTCTTTTCTCTGATAGTACATCATCACAGTGACTCTTTTCTCTGATAGTACATCATCACAGTGACTCTTTTCTCTGATAGTACATCATCACAGTATTTCTTTTCTCTGATAGTACATCATCACAGTACCTCTTTTCTCTCTGATAGTACATCATCACAGTGACTCTTTTCTCTGATAGTACATCATCACAGTGACTCTTTTCTCTGATATTACATCATTACAGTGACTCTTTTATCTGATAGTACATCATCACAGTGACTCTTTTCACTGATAGTACATCATCACAGTAAATCTTTTCACTGGTAGTACATTATCACAGTGACTCTTTTCTCTGATAGTACATCATCACAGTGACTCTTTTCTCTGATAGTACATCATCACAGTGACTCTTTTCTCTGACAGTACATCATCAGAGTGACTCTTTTCTCTTATAGTACATCATCACAGTGACTCTTTCCTCTGACAGTACATCATCACAGTGACTCTTTTCTCTGATAGTACATCATCACAGTGACTCTTTTCTCTGACAGTACATCATCACAGTGACTCTTTTCTCTGATAGTACATCATCACAGTGACTCTTTTCTCTGATAGTATATCACCACAGTGACTCTTTTCTCTTATAGTACATCACAACAGTGACCCTTTTTTCTGATAGTACATCATCACACTGACTCTTTTCTCTGATAGTACATCATTACAGTGACTCTTTTCTCTGAAAGTTCATCATCACAGTGACTCTTTTCTCTGATAGTACATCATCACAGTACCTCTTTTCTCTGATAGTACATCATCACAGTACCTCTTTTCTCTGATAGTACATCATCACAGTGACTCTTTTCTCTGATAGTACATCATCAC